>VZTZ01002951.1:29872-110296 GCA_013400955.1 Drymodes brunneopygia | reverse complement strand
TATATATATATATATATATGCCCACACTCTTTGGTATTTATTTCTTTATATGTTTGTCTTTCCATTTCCTCATCACTCCCCTGCTGAGAAGCTGAGTTGTTCAGCTCTGAGGAGGGAATTTTGAAATCATCCCATCCATGCTGGGCTAGAATCTCTCAGCTCATGCACATCCTGTGAGTGAGAGTTTGGAATGTTAGAACTGTCTGGTCTCCTATGGGTGACCTCAGCATGTGTTGAACAATTAATGCTTTTGAATGGGATGCCTTCTCGTTTTGTTTATTCCAAGGTTTATATTCTCTTTAGTGACCAGGGATAGAACCTGAGGGAACAGCTGGAGCTGTGTCAGGGCAGGTTTAGGTTGGACATCATGGAAAAGTTCTTCCCCCAGAAGGTGGTCAGGCACTGGGGAGATTTTTTGTCATTGCTGTTGCTGCTCCTGCACCAGAACACTCTTTGTTTTTCATTTCTTTGTTCTGTGTTGTGCATTAGAATTGTAAATTTATGCAAATTACAGCACATGTATAGAAATTTGGATATCACTCAGTGTGCCCTTTCAAAAGGGAAAATGAGAATTGAGAGAACTTAGCCCTTGGGTCCTGCTGCTTGCCCTTCTAAATCCAACCAGATGAAAGAAAATAGATTTGAATTGCTTGGAATATTTCTAATGAGTCCAAACTGGNATCCACTAAATCGTGTTAAACCTGACTAAAATTATCTCTCAGGATTTTTTCCTGGTGTTTCTTTTCTATTTGCTGCTGTAGGTGCCTCAGGGCCGCTGGTGCCATTGCCTTTGGGAAGGGACATGGTCTAGGTTGTCCTCAGTGGGAGGGGATGACTTTTCATGAGACAGCCTCCCACTGTGAGCAGCCGTGGGACAGACCCTGCAGGCAGCCTAGGGAGGGCTGGCAGGAGCACCTGTCCTGCAGGGAAGGTGGGATATTCCCAAGCCTGTATGTACACAGCTTGCAGCACAAAGTTGTGCTTGTTGATCTCCATAGCTAATGTACGGCTGCTTTCAATGCCCCTGGTTTACTTTGGGCTGAGGCTCCAAGTTAATTTTAAGTTCAGCCCTTTGTGTTTAATCCAACCCAAACTGACAGAGACAAAGAATCACTACAGTCTGATGGCTCTCTGGCCTATGAGTAATTAATTGGTGGTCTCAATCCATTTCTAGCTGAATAGGTAAGCACACCACCCAGCCCACCATCGCAGTCAGCACTAACTGCTTGTCTTCTTGATAGTCTTGTCCAAGAAGCCAAGGGCCTGGAGGTGTTGGCAGCGTGGGGTTGGGGAGGCCACTTGGGCTGTCCCAGCTCTTGGAGGATACGTGGGCCTTTAGCCTCCAGGCTTGTTCGTCTGACACGTCTCGCCAACATTAAAAAGAAAGAAGCTATTTTATTTTTCCAGTAGTCTTTAAAAATGGCTCCAGGATTCTGAGACACTACCTCATAGTCAGTCAGTGGCAAGCAGTCTGTCAAAGGAGCTTCTGAGTGATGCTTCTGGGGACATTTGGAGCCTGAGCTAAAGAGACAAGATCAGAAGTGCGCTCTTGCCAGGCTGCTGTGGCCAGGCGAGGTGAGGTACTGGGCTGAACTGCAGAGGGGCTAAAGAAATCCTCCTTGTTTTGGAGAGCTGGACATGGGGAAGGATGAGAGGCCTGGAATTGCTCGTGCACCTATGCCTGGTTGTGTAGTGAGTGTGCAGTTCAGAGTGTGCTATGCTCGTGTTTTTGAGAGCATTTGATTTCCTTCCATGAGGAATGTGCTCGTCCAAACACACGTGGTGCTTTCATGCACGCATGAGAGACAGTGAGTGTTGATTCCCTTTTCTCCCTTTACTGTTTGCTACAGTAGAATGAAGAGGGCCAATAGGTTGGATGACGAGGAAGAAAGAGATCCCGAAAATGTCAAGAAAAAGAGGAAGCGAATCAAACAACTTCAGTCTGACAGCAGTGATGAGGAAGGTAAAAAGATCTGTAAGCAACCAGGCATGTAGGTCAGGGGCCTGATTTCCAAAACATTGCTCTCCAAATCTGTTGGTCAGTGATTGAGGGAATAGTTTAAAGGACTAAAGACCGTGGAAATGACTGTAGCTTGAGCTTTGTGTTTATCTTTGTGCTGCAAGCACTTGGGCATAGAGTTGTGATGTCTCAGCAATTCAGTCTTTGTTTTAGTTGAGCTCAGACCTGGCTGTCTCCTCACCAAGTGTGCTGGCAGTGCCACTGACGTGTGGGAAGGAGGTTCCCAAATCTCTTGTGAAAGATAGCGTGCCTTCCAGAACCATGGGACTGGTCAGAACTAGTTCATGTGGGGAGCAAACACTCACAAGTGGCTCCCTTTCCCCACAGGGTCATTTTTAGTATCTTTATTCTGTCTGTTTATAGAAAGGGTTTGGAAGGCAGAGTTGGAAGCAAGACTTCCAAAAAGAAGAGAGATAATAGTGAAGTTGGAGGCAAAGCAGTTGAGCCGTATCCGATGCGACTCCGCGTCTCCTTGGGGGCTGTGACAGGAGTGGGGTGCCCAGAACATTGCAGGGTTTGGGCTTTTAATGAGGAACAGCAGGGCTGGATCCCGAAGAGTTTGGATAATTGAGGTGACAAATGCCGTTCAATATAGATAACTGGAAAATAAATTGGAGTTGAGCTTGGGAGTGTGTGCTAAATGGAGCAGTCATCCAACAAGCTGCTCAGGGAGAAGAACTTGGGGATCATTACAGACCAGTAATTGAAACCACCAGTTTGGTGTAGAGCTCCAGTGAAAGAAGGTGAAACAGCAGATGGGGTGAGGAGGTGGAGACCCTCGGGAGAGCCAGAGCTGATTCCTCATTTAGTGTGGCTGGCACATGGGCAGCAACCAGGACACTAGAAAATCTGCAGTGCCAGGGAGAGGTGGTCACTGTTGGTATCTTTGCAGTATCCGTGCCACCTCTAGGCCTGTTTTCACAGTTTCCCTTCTGCCCACATCATTTCAAGTGCTCTTTTGTCATCAGGTATATGTCACTTCTGAGACTATTCCACAGGATGATAAATCCCTCAGGAAACTGTTCTTCATGATCAGCCTTAATTCCATCACATTCCTGTGTGAAGCTCCTTGTTTGGCTATNCCCCAGAAGGTGGTCAGGCACTGGGGAGATTTTTTGTCATTGCTGTTGCTGCTCCTGCACCAGAACACTCTTTGTTTTTCATTTCTTTGTTCTGTGTTGTGCATTAGAATTGTAAATTTATGCAAATTACAGCACATGTATAGAAATTTGGATATCACTCAGTGTGCCCTTTCAAAAGGGAAAATGAGAATTGAGAGAACTTAGCCCTTGGGTCCTGCTGCTTGCCCTTCTAAATCCAACCAGATGAAAGAAAATAGATTTGAATTGCTTGGAATATTTCTAATGAGTCCAAACTGGTAATATTATATTCCGTATTCAAGTGGAAAACTGTGACTTAGATGAAACAAATAATTTAAAGAATAATAATACATACAGCAGTTGGACTTCAAGAGCATCTGTCCTTGGAAAGATTGGAAACAGGTTTCTCCAGAGAGCAGGGGCAACCTGAATCAACAGCCATCAGTGAGCAAAGTGGGGCCTGGAGTGACAGGCACACTCAGCAAGGTTTTGTGGGTGTGAAACTCAGCCTGCATGGCTGATGTGAAGTGCTTATGGGCACTTGTGTGTCAGGCCAGGTCTCCTGCCTAGTTCTATATTAGTCTGCTCTTGATGTACTCAAAGTAGCCCAAAATAAGCTCCCCTTACACCAGCATCAGCACATTGTACCACACTGGAAATACAGAGAGGGCATAAGACACAATCCTCTCCATTTAAATGATTTTTCATTAAAAAGTTATATTGGTATGAGGGTTCCTTAGTCACTGTGGGTTGTTTTGCTTCCAGTGCCAGAATAAACTCCACAAATGCATCCACAGAGGACAGGAGGTTTGGCAGCTTCAGCTGCACCAACACAGGCAGCGTTTCGCAGTGTTGACAAGTGTTTTACAGCCACTTTGGAAGGTGATTTCAGTGGCACTGTGACCTACAAACTCCGTGGGTTTTGGAGAGCCACAGCAGAAGCACTAAAGCTTCTCACAGTTTTTCCAGGCAGGGTCAGAGCACACCAAACAAAGCCAGGATTTACATCTTTGGTCCATCCAGTTGCCCAACTTGTATCCATTTCACGCAGCTGTTGCTGTTGAGCAAACTGTGGGCAGCAGCTCGTGGTTGACTCAGGAGTTATCACATGTCCAAGGGCTGTGTTGGCTACAAGAGGATAACAAAGTAATAAAAGAGCTTGATAGTAGTCCTAAACACTCTGACGTGGGGAGAAGGTGCCTTCTGCCTACCAAAAGCTGGGAAGATTGTTTGAAGGAAGCTGAAAAGAGCCCAAAATTTCCCCAAAGAATCTAGTGGACCTGGCATGCTGACAATGCCTTCAGCAGCCTCTGCTTGAGCCTGGCAGAGCCTTTTCACCAGGCTTGTTCTCAACGCTCCTAGCCTGTCCTGTCCTAAAGATATTTCCAAAGGGCTGAGGCCAGGCTGAGCAGTGGTGGTGCAGGTTTGGTGCTGGGCAGTGTGTGGAGGCTTCAGGATAAACACTGAGAATTGTGAGCCCCCCTCAGCCACCCCAGCACTTCCACCTGGGAGCAGAGCCATTGCTTGGCTCTGTTCTGGCGCCACTGCCAGCCCCAGCCCCCTGGAGCAAGGTGAAACCCCAGCCATGCTGTCCCACTCTGTTTGCATTCCCGTGCCTCGCTCCCTGCAGTAGCTGGGAGGCCGAGTCCTTGTTTGAGGAATGTGATTTATTGCTGGGCCCTGGCAGCCAGCGCTGTTCCACTGCAGCCCTGGGTAACCTCGGGAGGTCAGCTGGCCGCGTGCCTGGAGCGCCGTCACTCCTCACACTGCCCTGATCCCTTGGGACAGCTCCTGATCCCCAGTCTGTGCAGCCAGCAGGAGCCAGGCAGGCACTGTCCAGCCCAGCCCAGCCACATCCGTGCCGTGGTGAAGCAATAGGTCACAGGAGGAGTTTGTTCCCGCACACTCCCAGCTCTTCCCGCATCCCAGGGCTTGCGTTTCTCATTTGGATCTCCCAGAGCTCTGTCTCCCTGCCAGCCCCACGAGAGAGTGACCCTGCCTTGCTCGTTGGGCTGAAGCCCTGCTTGTCTCACTTTGATGTTGCTGATGGAGGCTCCAGAGCTCCCTTTGCTCCATGCAAACGTGTGAAGGTGTCCTTGACTGGTTCAATCAGTCTTGGCTTTGAATGGAGTCCCATGTCCCTGTCCCTGAACCCAGGGGAGAGCTAGGAGGTGAAACAATGAAAGAATCAGCTTCGTTTTTCGCAGTGGCTTGGTTTTTTGTGGGTTTTTTGTTGTTGTTGTGTTGTTTTTTTTTTTTGTTTGGATTTTTTTGTTGTTATTAAACAACAAAATAAAAAATAAAAGCTTGAAATGTCCTGTAACGATCTTTCAGTATGTGTGATAGTATACTGCACTTAATTCTTAGGTTAAACTAATGACATGGATTATTTGGGATGTGTAGCACCACCAGTGAGGCAACAACTGTTTTACCACACTCTGCCTCTTTTAATTTCTAAACAAATTACAGTCACTCTTTTTAACAAGTAAGTGAAATGTATAGCTCAAACCTGCTGGTTTCTGTGCCTGGTTTTAAAGTTTCCCTTGGTGGAACTGATTTTTCTGGCTTACCAAAAATCCCCCATGCACTTCTCCCATCCTCTCCCACCGTCCTTCCTTTGGGAACCACAGCATGTAGCATTAGACCCATGTGCTATCAAGGTGTTCCTCTTCTTAGCAGATGTCCCACAGTCTTCCACACCTGAGGAAGAGAAAGCTCCATCTCCAGCACCTGTACCTGCTCTGAAAACTGAGCTGGAGCTTGCATCCACAGAGGTGAGAGCAGATTAGAGTGATTAGCTGCCAGAAATGAGCTCCTGGTTTCTCACAGTGCTGCAATGTCCTGCAGGGTTTGGCTGGAGGGAAGAAGAGGAAGCGGAAGCGTGTGCTGAAATCCAAGATGTTCATTGATGAAGAGGAAGGCTGCATGGGTAAGACTGGCTGTGCCCTACACTCACTGGAGCTCCCTTTACTGACCATTTTAACAGGCCAGCCTCTCTCAGGCTTAGGAAGAGGTTCCCAAAATCACTTTGTTATCCCACCTGGAATTCCTTCTCCTAGACTGAGGTAACTGTGCCACTGGTGAAGTCCTGGGTAGAGAGTCAGAGCTGTAGCTGAATCATTACCCTTTTTTGATTACTCACAGATTTTCCTTCAGTTATTTTCCCTTTCCTCTTGCCAGTATGAGCACCACCTTCATTTACTCTCCTCTCCAAAGCTGCAAGCTTTTAAAGATGGTACAGAAAGAGGTTTAGGGTTTGGGATAAATTCTGGCTGAGATAACTTTGTTGGGTTTTTTTTTTCCTTTGAGGATAAATCCAGAGCTGTGCAGCAGAACTTGATTATATGCTTAAGAAACTTACAGTATGAACTGTTATCCCCAGATAAACAGGGAAGAAGTTGGGGCTTAAATACCTCATAGGGTTTCTGTTTCTGATAAGGGTGGCTCTGCTTTCAGAAGGGAACAGAGTCCCTACAGAAGTCCTGAGAGCCAGGAGCTCTGAATTCCATCCTGACTGGACTCTGCTTCCTCCTGTGACCTGGAGAAAGCTGTGTAACACCACTGTATTTGTTTCCTCCGTGTCCTGATATTGAAGTAGAGCTGCAAACATTCAGAATGTGTTCATTTGGGTTTTGTTTTGTTTTGTTTTGTTTTTTTAGAGTGTTTAAACACTTAAGAGCGTGGAATGTGTTTTTTGTGATGCTGTTGTCAGCTCATTTGCATGGCATGCTTTCATTCCGAAGCCTGGCAGGGCTGAGGGGATGTCAGGGATCTCAGTGCTGGGAAGAGGTGGTGCTGCTGTGCAGGTCTGTCATGGTGCTGGGCACAGAGGCACTTGGGATTCCTGGCCCAGCTCTGGAGCTGCCTGGCCCCAGCTCAGCTTGTGTCTCTTTGCACCTGTCTGCAGAGCTGCATCTTCTGTTTCCCATTAACTTGTTATGTCTCCTTTAAAGAAACACAAAGCTGTAGCTCTCAGCAGCTGGCTGCACTAGGGACTGAAATCCCAAGTGCTGCATTCTTGTCCAAGAATTGGACTTGCACAGTTATTGAGCTTTGGCTCATTGTATTGTGGGGTGCTTTGCTCTCCCATCCCAGACAGGACCATTAAAACACTTGGAAGGAAAATGGAACAAAATAGCATTAGATGGGGAGTTGAGTTGTACAAACTCTGCATCCAGAGCACGGGAATGGCTCTTCCGGGTTCAGCTTCCAGCAAATTGTGCTCTTCTCCCTCTGTTCAGCCTTTCCTAACAGACCAGGACTGGGAATATTATATGCCTTTCTTTTTTCCCCCTCTTCACCCCCACAAGGTTTCATAGTCCCTTGGAAAATCCAGATTCCTGGTTTCACAGGTCATATCCATTTTATGAAAAGGGAATTCAAGCCCTTGTTGTGCCCTTGGGAGACAGGTTCTGTGCCATGGAGAGAGGGATGGAGCTGGGATACTGAGGAACTGGGTAGGGAGGAGATGCTGTCTGGTTATTGTCCAGTTTCTCTCCTCCCTTCCACTCCCCACCCTTTCCACGCACAGGCCTAATAATTCAAAGGCAAAATATCTTGCAAATCTCCAAGGCTAATGTAAATTTTAGTTATCCTTTAAAATATAGGGGTTTTTTCCTCTCTCCCTGCTGTCTCTTTTTTTAAGCCAAGGCTAGGTTTTAAGAGATGTTAAATCGTAACATTAGAATGAGGCTGTACTTTATATTTCTCCACAATTTCAAGTGATGGTTTTCACAATAGCTGCAATAGCAAGGAATTGGTGTCAAAAAGCAAAAGTAATTTAGGGATTAGCCCTGAGGGAAATTGAGCAATTAAAGTGTGTGTGGAGTTAAGCACAAAACACGTTCCTAGGCATCAGCAGGAATTCATGGATTGAGGACCTGCTCTTAGTCTCTAGTAAAGGGGAATTGCTGAGGTTTGAGCTTGTATGTGTTTCTACCTTGCACTTCCTAAAGCTTGAAAGGACACACGTGGGCTTGGAGATTGGAATATCCACACATGCATTGGAGGGAAATTTGTGTTACGGCATTTTAGAGCTCCTATCATTTGAGCCAGTGTGATTCAGGGAGTCTGGCTGTGAGTGGGGTATCAGGAACTGTACCTGTGTACCCACAGCTGCTGCAAAAACAGACTTTTAAAGTTCAGCTGAGACTGCAGCCAAAGAAAGTTTATCTAAGCTGTGTTACTGCAGTTGGAGGGGGTTAACTGCACACTCCGGGAGTTCCCAGCGATTCCTGACAGGACTGACAACAGGATAAGGCTTTTAAGCTCACCCAGTGGTCTGTGGAAGCTGCTCCCTGAAAAGCCTGTTGCCTCTGAGGGGAGATTGCTTGGTTTGCAGTCCCTGTTTGAGGTTCTGCTGGTGCTGCCCAAGAGGATTTCATAGCATTCCTCTTCCCGGTCTCTGGTGACGTAGGAAACCTTATTTAATTTGATGCATTAATACAAGGGAAAGCCAGTTTCCCAGAAGAAGGGAAGTTAAGACATCTGTTTAAAAGAATACAATTGCTAAAGAAAAATGGCTTACTAGAAGAATCCCAGAGCACTGCTGGGAAAGCTGATATAACAACATTTACTGGGATCTGCTGGTGGCTTTCATCAGTGGAGCTGACTCCAGTTTCATTTCCGTGAGCATTGTTTTATGTCCCTGGGCTTTCCATCGCCGCACGCTGACAGCAGTGAGCTGGCAATCCCCTTCAGGCAGAGTCCCTGACTGCAGGCACGGCTTTGGGTTGGTTTTTTATAAAGGATTTCTCTGTATTTGCTCTGTTTGGCCACCCTGTGGAAAGAAGCAGCCCCAAAGGGTTTGTGCCCCTTGAGATGTGACATCTGCTTTGCTCTTCCCTGCCTGTCCAGTGTGCTGGTGAGAGCAGCTTGGGGATGTCTTTAGGTTGTCTTGCCTGGATTTCTGGACAATCTGATTGCTTTGGCCCCTGTGGAAATCAGACCAAGTCAGAATGGTGGGGTTCAGCCATAAAGTAGATGTTCCATTGCCTAATGCTAAACTGCTGACTCTGATCTCCTTCAGATTCATCACTTTCTGATGGCTGCTTGTCAGCCTCTGCCATATGAATTTAGAATCTCAGGATCACTGAGGTTGGACAAGCCTTCTAAGGTCATTGACTCCAACTGTTCCCCCAGCACTGCCAAGGGCAACACTGACCCATGTCCCCAGGTGCCACATCTACACAGCTTTTAAATCCTTGCAGGGATGGGGACTCCACCACTGCCCTGGGCAGCTGTGCCAGGGCTGGACAGCCCTCTTGGGGAAGGAATTTTCCCTAATATCCAACCTAAACCTCCCCTGGCATAACTGGAGGCCATTTCCTACTGCTTAACCTTGAGCAGTGGACTCAATTACTGTGTCTGGCATGTGCTCCTTGAACTCAAAACACTCCTTTCCAGGAGTGCAATGGGAAGGCTGTGGTGGGGAGGTCTTTGGTATAAAGATGGCTTAACCATCACCATCCTCTGCTCCCTTCCCTCTTCTCTTCACCAGTGACTGAGAAGGTCTACGAGAGCGAATCCTGCACAGACAGTGAGGAGGAATTCCCCAAGCCCAAGGCAGCAGCCCCACACAAACAGCCTGTGCTGCCCACCAAGAGAGAACCAAAGGAAGAAAGGAAGAACTTGAAGAAAGGGGCAGCTCCTGCCAACAGAGCCAACAAGCAGGTCTCCATCATGGGCTTTTTCCAGAAGAAATGAACTGGATCTTCCTCCCGTTCCTCTTGGCAGCTTGGGAGTGTTGCTCCCTTTTTTTGTGTGGCTCTCTGCAAGCTGCTGCTGCTTGTGGAGGCCAACTTGCAAACCCTGGTTATGCAAGGTGTCCTGCTTACTGTGTAAGGAAGCCCTCTGGACTGGATTTTGTATCAGAGAAAAGTTTGTATTTGTTACTGCAGTAATTTCAGTCACCTTCACTAAGCGGTGTGGGAACTGCCAGCTAGAAGCAACATCCAGAGGAACTCTTGAAAGGCTGTTAAACGTGTTCACATGAAATTGTATTTTTTTAATCACCTCTGGTGCCAAGCTAGGAGAGGAGTTGTGGTGTTTTCCTCCTCTCTTTGTACACCCTCAGCTCTCCAGACTGATCCAGATGTTCACGTTGGGTAGGAACCGTAATGTAGCAGGTCTTCAGGCACAGACACAAATGTTGAACATCTGCTTTAGCTTTAACTGAATGAAATGTATTTCATTTTCCCCCTAAGACTGGTAAATAGTTTTTGCTCTGCCTTTCATAATCTTTTTTTGGACAAAGCAGTGCATATAAAATTCTCTTACTCTTTTCTTCCTTGAGCGTATCCTCTGTAACTTGCTCAGATACCTAATTATAGACTGAGACACTGTTGGTGTTCTGTCTTCACAAAAACATCCTTGAGGCTTCCCACCCAATTGGCCCTGAAGTAATTGGGGGAAGGCTTTGCTGTTATTGGGAAAGAGCTGGATCTTTAACCTTGGAGGCCAGTGAGTCAGAGGGAAGGGTGATTAGAGGGCACTGCTGATAACACCAGGCAAGTATCAGGGAACAGGGGTTGGTAGGTTTGAGGTTGCCTGAAGGGTTTTTTTACAGGCATAAACCAGACAAGAGGAGTTTTTCCTTGGACATCTCATCTGCCTGCTGAAGGAAGGGTGTCACAACATGGTCCTGAGGAACCTGTTACAGGAGAGAAATAAAGCACAGCAATCCTGTTAAAAAGGAGCTCTTGGTCTGGGCCTCCTGCTTGGCTGGTGCTGAGGCTGATAGACAGATGTAAAAGGTTTTCCAGAGGGGCTGATGCCCAGCACTCCTGAAGCTCAGGCCGGTGAGTGCTCCCAGAGAGGGGCTGGTGTCATCAGTGGATGTTGAGAGGAGCTGTTGCATCTCAGCAGCATCACTGGGTTTGTGCCTGTGCTGTGGCCTGGGAGGAGAATGGACAACCTTGTTCTGGTTTAATGAAGAAAATTTAATTTTTGAGAGAAAATCCCGCCCTGCTGTAGAGGTTCTGTTGTTCTTGGTAGAGTTGAGGGAGTATTTTTAAAAGTAACAAATCCCATTAAACACAGATTTTTTTTCATTTGTCCTTATTCATTAAATAATGTGTCAAATCCTGATTTCCAAGGGTTCTTGTCTTTGAGTTCCACACAGTCAAATACCACATTTCCCTGATGAAGTGGGTAAAGATTTCTTCCATCAAAACCAGGGCTGGAAGCTTTCAGTTGAGTATTTTAGGGCATCTGAAACCTCAAAATATCAGGATTTGTATTGAATTTGGACCCCTGGGGTCTCGTTGCTATGTCAGAGGGACAGGACAGCATGTCCTGGTGCTCCTGCTCCTCACCTCTGCCGTGGTCTCGCTGAGCTCCCAGCTCCACCCCGACTCCTGTAACCAGATGGACATCACACGGCACTTCCTCAGGAAAATGACTTAATGTCTGCAGGAGCAGCACCCGGGAGAACTTCAGACTTCCAAAAATCATGATCTCATACTCCCCACTCCCGCACGCCATGGGCTGCCAGCCCCAGGGGGGCTTCAGGTCCTTGGATGCCCCTGGGCCAAGGCTGGAGTGTCCCCAGGCGGTGCCTGGGAGTGAGGAATTGGGGCTGGAGAAAGGGAGAAGGCTCCCTTGAGGATGGGGGTCACTCATTTGGCACCCAGGGGCAAAATGTCTGGGGGTGAGGCTCTGGCTCTGGGAACATGGAGCACATCTCCCACCTCAGGATATGGTACTGGTGGGACTCAGGGTCCAAGCCTCCTCCTGGAAATGCAGAGGGAGTACACCTGTGCTTTATACCTATGCTTTATGGCTGTGCATGTGTCATTTATAGCTGGAGATCCATATCCCAGGGGATCTCCTCTCCTCTTCCCCCTGTATCTCCCTTCCCACCACATTTACACCCTCAGAAGAGGCAGTGGGAGAGGATGTTGGTTCATTTAAAGAAGGGCAGTTCGTAGTGTGTCTGCCCTCCCTGACAGCCTTATTTCGGAGGAATCCATCCTTGTTTTCCAGGTGCCCTGAGGAGCTGCACTGTCAGACACTCCAGGCTAAAACCATTGCTGCACCAGACTCTGGTTGCACAAGGTGCCTCTGAACCAGCAGCCGTGGGCAGCAGGGGCTGAAGTGCTGCTCTGAGGGAGGCAAAGCCCCATCATTGCTTAGGAGACAGCTGAGCTGATTTATAACCCTCCTTCCCCCAGGCACGGCCTGCTCGGAAAAGGCCCTGCCGCTCTTCCCGCTCGGGCTCGGGCAGTTCGGAGGTAATGGGAGGGATCGGAGGGGAGCATGCTGGGCTGGGCAGAGCCGGGCCGGGCCGGGCTGGGCAGGGATGGACTGGGCCGGGCAGGAGGGTGTCCCAGCAGCCGGCTGGGAATTGTTTTGCTCTCCCCACAGGCGTTGCCAGCTCGGCCGCAGACACCGGAGCGGGAGCAGCAGGGCCTTATAAGGAAACAAAACGCGGCTCAGCCATTCCGAGGGACCGCAGGACCTGCCAGGGCCGAGCCTCAGCCCCGGAGACCCGGGATCAACAGAGTGCAGTGCCTTGGGAAACACCTCCGAGGCCACCAAGTCCACGCTATGAGTGATCCCCACCTTGTCCCCAGTCCAGAGCACTGAGTGCCACGTCCAGTCCTTCCTTGGGCACCTCCAGGGATGGGGACTCCAAAGCTCCCTGGGCAGCCCCTGCCAAGGCCTGAGCACCCTCTCCATGGGCAAATTCCTCCTGGTGTCCACCCTGAGCCTCCCCTGGCCCAGCCTGAGGTCATTTCCTCTCCTCCTGTCCCTGTTCCCTGGGAGCAGAGCCCGACCCCCCCTGAGCCCCCTTCTGTCAGGGAGCTGTGCAGAGCCACAAAGTCCCCCCTGAGCCTCCTTTTCTTCAGACTGAGCCCCTTTCCCAGCTCCCTCAGCCCCTCCTGGGGCTCCAACCCCTTCCCAGCTCCATTCTCTTCTCTGGACACACTCCAGCCCTTCCAGGTCTCTGGTCAGGAGGGGCCCAGAGCTGCCCCAGCACTGCCCAAGGGCCTTTGGTCTCTTGCCCACCTGGGCACCCCTGGGCCATGTCCAGCCACTGGCACTGGCACCCCCAGGGCCTTTTCCAGCATTCCAGGCACTCTGGCCCAGCCTGGAGCACTGCCTGGTTCTCCCTGTGTGTGGAGAATGTGGTGCACTCGAGGTGCCCAGGCGGAGACGAGGGATGAGCCCAAGGGCATGGCCACTGCCAGAGCCAGTCCAGGGAGCACCACCGGGACCTCAGCCTGGGCAGGGAGGAGAAGGGAGCAGAGCTGCAAAACTGAAGGTGGAAAAGCATCTGTGGGATTTTGGAGTTGGCTTTTCCACATCCTTCTTCCCACAGTCAGTGCCACATCCCTGCAATGGGATCCATGTGTGGTAGCCAAGCATCCCATCCCACACACTGTCACCAGGGCACCAGAGCTGGGATGCTGGGGAAGATCAGCCATCCTGCTTGGGTGCTGAGCATCCCCCAGGAGCTGAGCATATCCCCAGGAGCTGAGCATCCCACCTTGGGACCAGGCATCCCCCTGGATGTGAACCTCCTTCCCTTGGGGTTGGCCATCCCACCTTGCTGCTGAGCATCCCCCTGGCACGGAGCCCCACAGCCTTAGGCAATCCCTCATCTGCCCGTGGCCACATCCCTGGCTCGCAGTGTCCCTCGCTGTCCCCGTTGCCGGGAGCATCCCTGGAGCCGCAGCTCCTGAGCCACCCGGCACGTCCCAGCGTTGTTTACTCCTCCCGTCCCGCCGCATCGCTTCACCCCAGCGCTTCCTGGGCTGGTGTCTGAAAATAGATATTTTTAACCTTTTAAAAATAGAAAGTCTCGCAGAGTATCAGCTCCTGTTTTTCCATTCCCTTCTCATTTCATCTCAGGGCGATGGAACACAAGCCGGGCCGCGCCAGGGGTGGCGGGGAGGCAGCCCCGTAAACAGGCTCCTGCAAAAGGAGCACTGGGGAAAACACACGTGCGCCTTGAGAACCAAAAGAAAGGGAAGAAAGAGGAGAGGAAAAAAAGCAACTAGAAAGGCCAGCCACTTTTCGCACGGAGCCTTATTTGGTATTTTCATGAAAAGTTATATCTTCACACTGTAAAAAATGCCACTTATTACTCATGCCTTACTAGGTAAGTGTATTTTCCTTGGCAGTGAGCACTCTGGGGTATTTTTCTCACTTCACTACTCCCGTACAAACTATTTCGAAGGTTTCATTAGTTTCTCCATCAGAGCTGGCGCTGCCGCCGCTGTCTGAGGGCCGGGCTGTTAAACCGAGACACAGCCGCTGTTTGTTCGCGACGTTTGGGGCCCGGCCTGTGGGGCTGTAAAACCCCAGTGCGGCTGTCCTGCGGCGGAGCCCACGGGGCGCCCTTCCAGCCCCATCCCCGCTCGCCACGGCCACGGGGACACAGCTGTCACCAGTGTCACCCTGCCCCAGCACTGCCTGTGGTGGGCACCGCCTGTCCCACGGGCGCTCCGTGGTGTGTGGCCGTCGGGGCGGACGTCACTGTGTCTCCTGTCACAGAGAAGGGGTGCCACCCCATCCCCTGGTCGCTACAGGTGCATGGATGTCACCCCGTCTCCATGAAGAGCATCGGTGTCACCCTTTCTTCATGACCACTGTGGACAGGTGGATGTCACCCTCTCCCTGTTGTCACTGCAGACACACAGGGATGTCACAGCGTCCCTGCACAGGTGGATGTCACTAATGCCCGTGGCACTGCCGCTGCGTGGTTGGGGTGTCACCATCACCATGTGCAGCCACCATCTCGTCCTTGGGATCACAGCACACCCAGAGACATCCATCCCCCTGTCCCCATTGTCACTACATACCCGTGGGTGTCACCGTGTCCCAGGGGCCCTGCACACACACAGATGCCACTTTGTGCCCATTGTCACCACATGCCCGTGGGTGTCACTGTGTCCCTGCAGACACACAGCATCCCCCTCCACCAGCCCTCACAGCCCGGCGTGGGGACAGTGAGCGGTGGCACAGCCCTGTGCCCGTCCTGCCGGCCACCACTGCCCCGAGGCTGCCTGGCTGTGCTTCCCAACCGCTCTAAAAGCCAGCTTTGTGTTTTACAGCCAGGCCCTCGCTTGGCACACGATTTTAATTAGAGTCTGGTTACACGGCTCGGCAGATGTGGAATGTATTTCTTAGCCCAGGTGGAATAAATCTATTGCCATAAAAACCAACCCCCCTGTTATTAAATTCTCCCTTCTAAATAGCCCAGTATTGAGATGCACGGCCCCCCGGCCCCCCTGCCCACTCCCCCTCAATGCAAACCCTTTTCTAAGTGCTTAATGAGCTTTAATTTTATTATATTCCCTGACTGTATGGACCCGGCTTCTGGTCCTGGCACAGGTTCCTGGCTACCGGCCCCTATGCAAGGGGGTGCACGGGATTGGTCAGCCCCACAGCTGGGGGGTTTGGGGGATGGTCAGTGGGGTGTCATGGTTTGGGATGTGACATCCTCCTCCAGCCCCACCCCATCTCCTGCCAGGAACGAGATGAAGCGGGAACACCCCAAGGAAGGGGTATCTCCTCACCCACACTCCCCTCTGAGCAGTGCCATGGCCAGTAGTTGGCAACTTCAAAACTCACTACAGGGGGAAAAAAAGCACCCAGGAAGCAGCATCTGCTTCCTAAATCTCTCCCAGCAGGGACCAAGGGCTGGAAAGGGGAGCAGACTGTGCCCTGCTGGCATCAAAGCAAGGATTGGAGCCCAGGTCTAAGCCTGGAGAGCTTTGTGAGCCATCATCAAAGAGCTCTGCTGAGCCTCTCAAAAAGCTCCAGGATGTCTAAAAACTGGTAAAACAGAGGAGAAGAGAAACGGAGGAGGATATGGGAGAGGAGCACACACAGAGTCCATCCCATAGGGTCACCAGGATGTCATTTCCCACAAATCTTCCATGGGCATCCCCCACTGCACCATCCCTAACCAAGATGTTTGAAGAACAAAATCCCAGGGATTTTTGCTTGCAGGAGATTCCTCCTCCCTCCCCATACCTTGGGGAAAGGGAATAAAACTGCAGGCCCTGCGAGAAGCAGAGCCTAAGCCCTCCCCACCAATTCCCAGCTGGGAGACTTGGCTGTTGGCTCCCCCAGGACGTTTCCCCCAGCTGGCCTCTCCTCTGGCCTGCTGGCTGGGAATCTGCAGCCTCTTCTGTGCCAAGGAGCTGCGGATGACATTATCCCCCCTGCCCAGACCAGGTGTGGGGAGCACGGCTGCTCCCTGGGGGTGCAGGACTCCCGGGGAATGAGGGACCATCTCCACCATGAACAGGGACCCCCAAGCTTAGGGAGAGCATCACCCAAACCTTATCTTGCATCCCCGTGCAGGGATCAGGCCGGAATCTCCAAAGGAAGAAGCAGGGAGCCGGAGCTGAGCTGTGGCTGCCCGTCCCAGCTCCCACCACTTCCCCACAATAATGCAGCCCATTATCTGTTTATCCTAGCAGACACCAAGTCCCTTGGGGCTGAGCCAGCAGCCAAGGCATCCCCATCCCAACCTGCCCATATGCTGCCTGGCCAAGGAAGAGAGGGAAAACAGCTTTTGGGTCATGAGAAAATGGTCTCACTGAGGCAATGATCAGCTAGAAAGGGTTAAATTGCCATTTCAAAGGCAAAACCTTCCTCAAAATCCTTTGAGGAGGAATTAGGGTTAACCCTGGCCTTGCCAATGTAAAGGACAAAACTCAGAGTGTCCCAATTTACACAGGAGCTGCTGAGACCTGCAGGGCAAGAGGTTCCCAGAAGTACCAAATGCCTTTTTGGGGATCATGGTCAGCTTGGGCCAGCATTTGGCAAGGCTCATCCAGAAATCCAACACCAGTCCTGTGACCTCTTGCTTATTAGCAGGTCAACACCACCTGGACAGTTTGTCCTGGGAATTTTGGGTGTCTATCACAGGCTGGGGGTTGCTTAGATGAAAGGCCTAATTATCCTCATCTCCAATCAACCTTTTTTTGTTCATTTTGGGGATTCACATTCAGCTCCAAAGGCCAACAATCCATCCTGGGAAGGCAATTTGCAGTTTTCCATGGAAACCTCTTGGCCCAGGTGGTGACGGCTGAGAGCTGCACTACAGATAAATGCAGCCATGGGCACGTATTGAAAGCCTGCCCTCCTGGTGGAACTGGGTCTTCCTGACTCCCAGGGAAGGCCATGGAGGGAAGGACAATGTGCAGCTCTCCTCTGTGTCTGTTCGGGCCATTCCAGATTCCCTCTCTCCCCCTGGGAGGAGCAGGAACCCACGCCAGTGTCTGTGTAACTTCTCGGGATGTGCTAAAAGCAGCTTGGAAGGGGATCAGTATTTCCATTCATTTTTCAGTGCCGATCTTCCCGCCACAGAACAGGAGCCGGAAGCCTGACGGGGTTTGGAGGAGCCCCCATGGGTCCCTCTGCAGCCCCCTGCCAGATCCTGCTCGCAAACCTCTGCCCCAGGCAGCCCCCAGTGAGGAAAACTCCCCTTTCCCAGGTTTTCTTGTGAAAACTGCAGCCTGCAGCACTCAGCACCAAGCTAAAAACAGATGTAGAGACAGGCAGGGCAAAAAAAATTTAAAACCCCTAAATTTGGCCTGTTTGGTTGGACACTGACATTGCAGGTAGTGCTGGAGGGACACTTGCCCACATTTCCCATCTAGAGCCTGTCCATCCCACTTTGGACCTGTGGGTTTAATACCTTGTGGTTCCCCTTGCCTGGAGGCTGCAGGATGGATTGCTGAGGTTATCCTGAGGTTTAGTCCTGACTGGGGCTCTGTTCCACTGCGGTGTATCTGTTTGGGAATCTGGTGCCCCAGGGCATGGCCAGGGGCTGGGGAAGCTTTCAGTCCTCACCCACTCAAACTCAGCCCCTATAGCTGGAAGAGGAGCTGCTCCAGGGTGCAACACGTGGCCAAGCTCTTTTACCCTGCTCCTTCCAAGGCCATCACCTTCCATTGGGGACACCAGCCTCAGAGGAGCCATGGGTTGATGTTTGCCCTGCAGTCCCTCTCCCTGTGTCTAATGGGTCCATCAGGATCATTTGCACTGTCTGTGCAGCTGGGAGGCAAAAAGAGGTGTCTGGGCCAAGCAATCCTTCTTACTTCATTTTCAACTGTTTGCAAAGCCCCTGATCAGACGACCCAGATGGTGCTAAATGGCCATGACGAGCCATTAGACAGTGAGTTATTGTCGTGCTCGTTGAGTTAGATAATTGTGATGGGCCGGAACTAATTAATTTCTACCCAAAAAAGTAGCACTGAATCATGGTCTTTTGGCAGCACCGGTGAGAAGGACATGTGAGCAGTTTCCTTTGGATTTATCCAGCCTGTACAAAGAGGGATCTCTGCTGGAGCTGCACACTTCCATGGCCTCTGGGGCTGTGCTCATGCCGTGCTGGTCACAGTTACTCCATCCCTCCTTTGGCCCCAGCCTCCATCTCCAAGGAATTCCCTGCTTTTCTCAGCACCCCTTTCTCAGCATCCCCTCTTCCAGGAAGCCACGGGCTTTTTCCTGTGTCCGGGTAGTCCTGGCTTGCTGGCAAAGCTTCTCTCTGCAGGGATTTCTTTGTTTCCTTATTCTGGGGGCGTCAGGCGTTGACAAAGCTGGAGACAGGGAAATGTGATCCTGTTTCCCCAGCAGAACTTGGATAATCTGCCAGATTAGGTACATCCTGAGCTGCTCCTGCATCCAAAAAGGTGAAGGAACAGGAGAAAAGAGTGATTACAGACACATTTCTATGTGAGAAGAGACAGGAAATATTAGGACTGTTTAGTCTGGAGTGGAGACAGGTCTGTGGTGGCATGAGAACAGTCTGTGAGCCCTGCAGCACTGACAACCCTCTGGTTTCTCCATTTCTCATCCCAAGAAAAGAAAAGGATGTGCAGAGGAGAGTGGATGTAGGGGAAACATTCACCCAGTGCAGTATGTGGGTCCCTATGGAGAGAGATTTTAAGAGAAATCCTATCCTTTTGGGGAGAAATCCCTCCCTTTGACTGGAGGAAGGTGGTACAAGAACAATTCATTGAGAGATGCCTAAAAATTCAAACCATCTCCAGAGCTGTGGGCCTCATACAGCACCAATCCCAACCAAACCTTCTTTTGTGTGGCTGCATTTCCCCGTGGCAAAGCCCTCGTGATGCAGTGATATTTTTTGTGACTGAAAACCCAACGCAATGGAAAACAGCAGGGGCCAAGGAAGTGAGTGTGGCTGGCAATTATAGAGATGTATAGTTTGGAGAAGTGTTTTGACTAACCTGATAATGCAGCATGAAATAGCACAGCTCTGACGTAAAAAAGCCCTAAGATCCCAGGGGTAGAGCCAAGATTTTTGGTGGTGACTTGCCATCCATCCCAGAGCACACAGCCACGGGGCAATTCTGTTTGGATGGGACCCCAGCAGGTCCCTGGCCCAGCCTCTGTCTCCAGGCAGGGATAACTTTGAAGTTACATCAGGTTGTTGAGGGTTGTGTCCAGGAGAAGGCTGGATTTCTCCAAGGATGGGATGCTCCTCCCTCCTGTGGTCCCAGTTCCAGCATTTCTGAAGGGGAGAATGTTTTTGGAGTTTTGGATCTTCCAGCTGGATCAGGCCCATCCAGTGCCTGCCTGGCTGGTCCTAGGGACCCAAACTGGGCTGGTGTCTGAATCCCTGCCAGGTTCTCTCAGACAGGACATTTGATGTCCCAAAGCCCTTGGTGTGACACAAGCTGGATTTGGGTGTTTGCTGTGAGTTTTTTCCCTCTCAGGACATTGGGCTGCCTCCTTGGGACAGCTTCAAGACCTTGACGCTTCAAGACCTTCAAGCTCCTTGACGCTTGGTGGTGCCACCAGTAGGTGCTGACTTTGTGCTGATGGGTTTTATCCACCTCAGCAAAGGACCAGGCTGGCTGAAACGCCTGCTGATGCCCTGTGGCTGTTCAGGAGGAGCCTGCCCAGAGCAGGGGGCATCAGTCAGGTTGTGCACAGGGGTCTTGGAGAGCTCCGTTTTTCCTCAAACCATCCATCATTGAGCTCACCACAGAATCACTGAATCACTGAGGCTGGAAAGGACCTTTCAGATCAATGAGTCCAAACGTGTGCCCAGCACTGCCAAGGCCACCACTGACCCATGTCCCCAAGTGCCACATCCACATGGCTTTCAAATCTCTTCAGGAATGGGGTCTCCACCACAGCCCTGGGCAGCTGTGCTACAACTGGGCAACCTTTTAGGGGAAGAAATTTTCCCCAATATCCAACCTGAACCTCCCTTTGAGGCCATTTCCTTTGTCCTGTCCCTGTTCCCTGGGAGCAGAGCCCGACCCCCACTCGGCTGCACCCTCCTGTCCGAGAGCTGGAGAGAGTGAAAAGGCCGTTTCTAACCCAAACAACTCCACATTCCGTGCCCATCTCTACAGCCACAAGCTGAGGCTGCTCCTTGCTCAGAGATGTGCAAACACACGAGAGATGAAAGGTGCCAGGGCGCCGAGTCAGCTCTGCCCCCGCACCAACCCCGCGTTCACAGCTCGGGGTCTCGGCGGGGCGATGCCTGCGGGGCACGGACGCAGGGAGGAGGAGCGGGGCGAGGAAGGCGATGCCACCGACCGCGAGGTGCTGGCTCCTGCCCCTGGGCTGCTGATCCAATTAAAAGGGTTAATCCCAGAGGTGTGTGTCCCCGCGGGGAGCGAGGTGCGTGAGGGCAGGCTCCCGGGAAGGCTGGGCATCACTGGGAATCACTGACACCGCCGCAGGGATGGCTTGCTGCCCACAGGTCCGGCCAGCCCACAGCCTGTCCCTCTGGCCGCCACAGCTCCGAGGAGATGGGCCTTTACAGCCCTGGGGAAATGGAAGTCTCTGGCACCGGTAAGCCAAGGGGAGGCTGGTGTTTTGTCCCCCCCACACCCCTCTGCTCTGGAGACAGGCCAGCAGAGCCGAGGGTGTCAGGGGAGGATGGCAGAGCCACATCACACAAAGGGCATTTTTGGAGACCGGGGTGAGGCAGCTCTGTGGTCACTTTGGGCACGAGGTGCTCTCTAGAAGTACAAAGTACCACATTCTGGGCAGGGATTGCTCAGGGAGGGATGTCAGGGACCACATCCATGGAATCATAGAATCACTGAGTTGTTCAGGTTGGGAAAGCCCTCTGATAGACTCCAGTCCAACCATTCCCCCAGCCCTGCAAAGGCCACCACTATCCCATGTCCCCAGGTGCCACATCCACACAGCTTTAAATCCCTCCAGGGATGGGATCCCCACTGCCCTGGGAAGCTGTGCCAGGGCTGGACAGACCCTTTTGGGGAAGGAATTTCCCCTAATATCTAACCTAAACCTGCACTGATGCAACTTGAGGGCATTTCCTCTTGTCCTGTCACTCATTCCCTGGGACAAGAGACTGACTCCTCTGTCTCTGCTCACCAAAGGGTTTCTCCAGGCCAAGGAGCATCCAGTAGCATCCCCCACCCTCCTGGACATGGCAGAGGAGTTCTGAGTGTCAGGCACTCGGCTGACTTACACCTGAGAGCTCTCTCTGTGTCTGGGCTTGGTGTCCATGCTCCCAGGGCAGCCTGGATGGGCTCAGAACCCCATAGATACCTG
The DNA here is from genome assembly GCA_013400955.1 of Drymodes brunneopygia. Classification (NCBI taxonomy): domain Eukaryota; kingdom Metazoa; phylum Chordata; class Aves; order Passeriformes; family Petroicidae; genus Drymodes; species Drymodes brunneopygia. Next base: position 88,645 of record VZTZ01002951.1, on the reverse strand, counting down.
CAGGAACCCTCACCTGGGCCAGGCAGTGCAGAATTCATTCTGGTTTCCTCCCAGCCTCCCCTGTGACCCCACTGGAGCAGCTCCATTCCAAACACCTCCACTTCTGGTAAATGAGCACAAATTGGCCCTCGGCTCAGCTCCAATCAGATCTCACAAGGGCCGGCTAATTAGGCTGGCAAGTGAGGGGTCAGGCTCTGCCTGAGGGCTGGCAGCATCCTCCCTGCCCTGCCCGCACACAGCTACAGCCATGCTGAGGGGCAAGGAGGTGGCTTCTCCCCTCTCCTTTCACTTCATGCCTTGGGGAGCACCCCTAATGCTCAAAGCCTCACTGGGATTTTTTCCTGGATAACTTTAGGCAGCTCAGCCCCATTGTGTGAGCCTGGTGAGCAGTGCTGAGCCCCAAGCTTTGTTTTGAGCCCAGAGCCATGAGCAGATCACGATCAAATGGGAAGGGGTGATCCTCTATAGATGAGCAAAGCATCCATGGGATCTCTCTGCACGCCTCAATCCTGCATCCCAACCCTGAGTGAGTGCAAGGGAACCAGACCCCACCAGGGCCCCCGAGCCTTCACACAGACTCTGCAAGGAAAGGAGAACCAGCATAGGAAGCTGAATCAAGAAGATGTTTTAATCAGATTTGTCAGACAGAGTTGGATCTCCAAATAAATAGATTTATCAAAACAGAATAAAACAAGAATCCAGGGATAAATACATGTACCAAAATAACCTGAAAATCCCCCAAAGCTGTTTCCAGACAGGGGGAAAGTGATGCTGCTGCACGCCTTCCTCCCCACACTGCAGAAATGATCCTGTTTGCCATTTGGGAGATGCCCCTCCTGTGAATACAGCCCCATAGATATTATATAGGATAGATATAAATATATAGCACAATAAATGCTGAGCAGCAACCTTAGTGCAGCATTCAGGGTCTCAGACCCTGCCAGCAGGTGGGTCCTCCCAAAACCTACATTTCCAAGTGACCTGCAAAGAAGGGAAAAGAATCGTCGCAGCTGGAAGAGAGGAGATTTCTCAAAAAACACCCCTTGGAGGGTGTTCAACCAAAGAAACCCCTCTGCAGATCCCAGGGGCTCCAAGTAAAGGAAGAGGGGTGATTTTTCTTTCTTTGCAGGTCATGTTCTGCTTTGCTGCTCACTCCTGATGCTCCTCGGGAATGCCGGGGTGTCTGGGATGGATCCCACCTCCTCGTGTCGCCCCTCTGCCATCTCTCCCTCCTCCTCTACTCATCCAACAGCTCTGGGACATCAGGAGGTGATGGCCAACCTCCTGCACTCTCCTGCTGGAGAGAGGTGCCTGCACGGCTGCGGCTCCGGCACCAATGGATTGGGATCGTTCTCTGGAGTTGCTGGAATTCCCACTAGTGTAACCTGTATTGCAGTGCCCGTCTAATAATGGAGCTCTGGGGTTCATATATATGTGTATGTGTGTCTGTGTGGATAAATCAATGGTTAGGGAAAAGATCTTTGCTTTACAAGTTCTTGGTTTCCTTCTCTGGGCTTTCTGTCATCCTCAGCTCTGATGTCTGGGCTCGGAAGATGTTCCAGTGGCCTGGATGAGCAAAGACAGACACACATCAGGAACAGCCTTGGAGCAGGAAAGCATAATTCCCCCAGTGCAGCACCCTTGGCACTGCAGGATTCACAAGGACCTCGCTGTGGGAGAGGCCTGCCCACAACACCATGGTCAGAGCAGCTCATCAGTGATCCCAGCCCTAGACTTTGTAGTCTTGCAAATAAAATGGTGCTTGGAGGGGCCCTCTTACCCTTGCAATGCAATTAATGGCACAGTTAGTGGCACTTACAACGCTTTCCCTGGAAAATGCTTGCACAGTCTGGAAAGAAAAGGGGCTCAGACTGAAACAGGGATAAATCTCCCTCTCCACCTCCTCAAAGGGTGCTCTGACATAGTGTTAGGTCCATGTCCTCCCCTGCATGTGTCAGATTTGGGCTGACTTTCTGCCTCTCATGGGGAAGAAGCAGCATTTTGCTTGTTATCTGTCTCAACCTCAGAAAGCCCAAATTTCAGTTTCATGGGCAGTGGACAAGTATGGTTCTCTCCTCCCTTCTGTCATGCCCATTTGTTCGGGGTGGGTTGCTCAAACACCTCCCCATTTATATTCCTTTTTCTGCTGCTGCCTCAGCCTTGGGTCTTCATTCAGTAACGCATGGTAGGGGAAAATCCTGCTGCAGAAGAAGAAGGAATCCCTCTGAATCCCCCAAGGAGCTGCAGACTCCCAGCAAATCAAATGTGGAGCTGCAAAATCCTCAAAAAACCAGGACAAAGCGTCTCAATCCCTCTCCTTGTCCCCAGAAAGAATCCCTGGATGTGCAGGAGGTGGCTGGAGGTGCTTTCCCTCCAGGGGTTCTCTCCCCTCAGTTTAACCCCAGAGAGGATTATGCAGCCCCAATGTCATCACCCCGGGGGTGGAGGGAATATTTTCTAGCTGAATTAATCTCCTGCTGTGAAGAAATCACTGGTCAGAGCTTTCCTAGAACTTGCAGCCACAGCAGTGGAATGGTTTCACAACAGGGTTATCTGTCAGGGGAAACTGAGGCAAGAAGAAAGAGGCACATGCCAGACACTCCACTAGGGTGTGAAGCCCAGCCTGGGAGCAGGGACTGGAAAATCCCCCAGGGTTTGGTCAAAAGATGCTGTCTCAGATGGATTGGGGGTGAAAACAAACCCCAGCACCCCTGGGGGGCACTGGGAGTGCTGGTGAGCACTGGGCAGCAGTGCTGCTCTGACTGACCCCATAACCCCTGGGGGCTGGACACGGCTCTGATCCCAACCTATCCCACCAAACCCCAAGCCAGGCAGCAGGAAACAGCGTGGCAGTTTCACTCCATGCAGGCACTCCCGGCATGTGCAGCAGCATTCCTGCTCTTTGTCATGTTTACGCACAACCCAGAATGCCCAGAATGATTTTTTAAAAATATTTCAACAGTTTATTTTTTTTGCTAATCCCTTACACCATTTTTTTCCTCCCCCCACCATGCTCCCAGCAACACCAGATGGATTATATATAAAAATCAAACAGTTTTACGGACTCCGGAGAGACAAAACCTCTGGGTTTCACAAGAGTGCATCCACTTTTAGAAAGCTGGCTGCCCTTTCCAACACCATAAAGTGAAAATGTGGGTGTGAAGACAGGTCAGCCCCAGCCCAGCCACACTTGCACAAGCGTTTTCCCTACAGTTCAGCTCCCCATGCCACGCTGGGATTTACGCAGCCTTTTTGGAACGGCCCAAGCAGAGCAGCGGAAATCAGGAGGTTGTTTGGGGCAGGGAGTGCTGGAGGAGTGAGGAAATGGGATTTTTTTCTCTCCCTACCTTCATTTGTCCTAGTGATCAGCCTGAAGTTTTGTGCTTCTTGCTTGAATTCTTGTTTGCTGATCTTCTTGGTCTGGATCAGATGGAATATTCCTGCAGGGGGGGGAAACAGGGCATCAGATTCTGCAGTGTCCAATTCAAGGCTCACACAGGTTTGGATTCTCTCTCCTCTCCTGACACTGGATGCCCTGGGGTCCTGGTTTGGTGCAAGACCTGCTGCCAGAACCTGGTGGGAGCTGGGAGTGAATCCAGGGGTTGGCCAAGGCCAGGAGATATCTCAGTTAAGTATCAGATTAGATATTAGGAGGAAATTCTTCCCTGTGAGGGTGGGGAGGCCCTGGCACAGAGAAGCTGTGGCTGCCCCACTTCTGGAAGTGTCCGAGGCCAGGTTGAAGCCACCTGGTCCAGTGGAAGGTGTCCCATCCACAGCAGGGGTGTGGAATGGGATGGGATTGAAGCTCCCTTCCCACCCAAACCTTTCTAAGATTCTATGGTTCTATGAAAACAGTCACTGCTTGTTAAATCAGGATGTTTCACCATGAAGCAGGTGAAAGCAATGGGATTTTGCTCCAGGAAGCATCTTGTCCTGGAGGAGTTTCAATCTCCCCTAGAACCATAAAAGAAATTAAGGTGAGAGCAAGGGGATGCTGGGATCCCTGTCCCCTCTGCTCACTCTCAAACACCTCTGTTCCCTGACTCAGAGACCCCTCCATGCTCAGATGATTTCCTTTCCTGGAAGCAGCCAGAGACCAAAGTTTTCTATCTCTTCATCACCAGAGCTGAAATTGCTCCAGGACAGGAAAAAACACAAGTGACTCAGCAGAGATTGATATTTCTGCCCCTGCCAGCATTATCCCCTTTGTGGAGGTGCCTGGCTCAGATGTTTGACCCTGGCAAAGCAGAACCTGCATTTAGCAATGGAAGTGACCCTCCTGTGGGATTAGGGGTTATGATATTCCCGTTCTCCTGCAAGGCATGACAAACCAGGCAGGTATTTCTGGAATATCCTTCCCCACCTCTCACCCAGGCTCCCAGAGCATCCAGGCTCCTGCTGCCAGCAGATGTGAGAGGCAACGTGGTCCCCCTTATTTGGTTAAGAGACTTTCCCTGATTCCCAGCAGCAATTACACATAAAAAGGGTATGTAATGAAGGGGAACCGCCTCACAATCCATAAAAATGAGATGTTATCAACTGCGGAAAATTAGGACAGGAAGTCAAAGGCATAGAGACAAATAGATGGATATTTGGACTATTAATTAGTCCTTTCAGTGGGTTGGGTAAAGAAGTTCTACCAGTAACTAAACAAGATACTGGATGGAGATAATAAAACTGTTATTGACGCAAGAAAGGGACAAGTGTTCAATAAATCCTCCTGGTCTATACATAGAAAGGAGCAGGAGGGTGTGCTTACAGTCCCTGGGGCTGATGAAGCACTTTCCAGCACATAGTAACCAAGAGGATATTTTAAACAAAAGCTACAAGACATAAACATCTCTTAATCAACTGACCCAGATAATGCTGCCCAAGAGCTTTCAGAGAGCTGGCTGAGACCTTTGGCCCCCCGGGATGGCTCCTGACACGTGCCAGGAGCTGGGGAGTAGTGCAGGAACACAGGGCACGCTCCAGCAGCAATCAGGAGAGCACAAGATAAGAACAGTCCAGCAGAGGAGGGGCAGGATGGATGGAGCTGGCAATGCCATTTCTTGGCAAGCACATCCCATCCAACAGGCAGGAGCATTCCTGGCAGTGTTTGGGGTGAGATGGAGCGAGCTGCTGGGGCTGTTGGGCACACACCGCCTTTCTTGGTGCTTTGAAGGGGGTTTGTGAGAAAGATGGGGATGGACTTTTTAACAGGGCCTGTAGCGAGACGACAACAGATCAAAACCATCAGAAAGTCACTTTTCAAAACTCCTGGTGATGTTCAGGCCCCTAAAAAGATGGGGAAGCCCGCACTGCAACTCTTCTGGAGGCCAGTTGTGCACCACCAGCCAGCTGGGTAAAACTTTTGGCTGGGAGTTGGTGCTGGTTCTTCCTCCCAACTCCTGCTTCATGGAGGAAACCATCCCGGCCCAGAAATAGATGAGGCCACGTAGGTATCATGAGCCCATACAAAGGCAGATGGACGAGGTCCAGGTGTGACTTGCAGCCTCTCTACTCCACACACACTGCTCTGTTGGTAGAGTGATGGACCATGGAGAGATGGAATCCATACATGAGTGAGCTCATGCTCTTTCCCAATAACAACACCTCACTCTGCCAAGCAAAAGAGCTGTGTTGGCCTCAGGGACAAGGGCCTTCCCTGTCCCCAGCTGGCAGGGCTGGGGAGCTCCATGCAGACGTGAAGGTTTTGGCCTCGGAAGGTGCTGAGGAGGTTTGGGGGCTGCCCCGTGCCAGGGAGAGAGGGGAGGGAGCGGTGGGGCCCAGACAGCGCCAGCCCTGAGCTCTCCTCACCACAAGGTGCCATTGTGAGCATGGAGGAGGCAGGGTCAGCATGGAAACCTGGTGGCAACTCTCTCCAGCTCTCTGGAGTTAATTCCTCGGGATGCTCTCCACATGTGCCCAGGCTCAGCAGCTGGCTGAGGCCTCCCTGGGGAGTGATGTGAAACATGGACATGGCAGGAAGCCAGAATGGCTGCACATGTCCAGCAGACACAGGCTGAGGATCACTATATCCACAGAAATGGTACAACCTCAAGCACTCAAGGTTTATAGGGTCGAGGATGTCCAATGGAAACTCAGGAATGGGGCTCTGGGATGCTTCCCTGGGCTGCAGGGAAACACAGCAAAAATATATACTGCATCTGGTGTCCCTGGACTCCCATGGTCAATAAGAGCAAAGCTGAAGGTGTGGGGAGAGAGCAAGAGATTGGTGCCATTTGACACCATATTTGACAGGCTTTGACCTCCAGAGGACACACCCACAGGAGCATCCAAATCCACCCATCCAAACAATGGGCTAGGGAGTACTCATCCCCCTTGTAAGCACCTCTGCAGCAGCTTTCAAGCTGTAGGTGGACTTGGGTATAAAAAAAAGAGCAAAAACAAAACCACAGAGTGACCAGAACAAGTCTTTTTGTTTGTTTTCCATGTGCATTTGGCATGAAAGCAGGAAGGTTTGGAGGAGCAGCCCCAAGGCCCTTGTCTTGCTTGCCCATGTGCTGTGCCTCCAGGTGGTGTGGCAGCTCATGGTGAGGTACAGTGGGGCCAAAAGTGGTTTCCAGCCCCTGGTCTGCATGGAACGCAGGAAAAGAGTGTGAAATGGGGGAGTCAGAAAAGCCAGCCTGCTGTCAGCAGGTTTGGATTCACCACGTGAGGGGTGGAACACCTCTAGAGAAGCCAGAAAAATGGAACAAAGCTTGGAAAGCTCAGGTTTCCACACACACCTCCTGCTCTGCTGGCCGCTTTCACAGTGACACTCACCTTTAATCAGCTTCCAGTTGTAGATTTCCACCTCTTCTGCCAGCTCCTTCTCGATGGCCATGGTCCTGAGGATCTCCTTGGAGGCCTCTGAGCGTGGTGGCACAAACGTGTACACCAGGACACGGCTGGGGCTCCTGCCACACCGGGGGGTGCCGACTTCATCCGTGGGTTTGACCCTGCTTTCTGAGTGAAAACAGGGACAGGGTTCATTAAACAGGGGCAGGAAGGACCAGGTCATGGAAAAGGCATCTCCTTGGCTTTGGTGCCACGTGGCACAGCCGTGTCTGTCCCATGATCCTATCCCCAGCTCCAGGACCAGCAGTAAAGGAGAGGTTAATAAAGGACCTCCTCATTCTCATGTTTTTCATCCCCCCTGACCCCAGCAGTCTCGGTGCCAGCAGGTATGGGGAAGGGGCATTTTGTCCCCCTGGATCCCCCATACTCTGCAGTGACCTTGATGCCACCATTGCCACAAAGCACAGGCTGGATTCTCCCCTTCCCATCTCATTCCTGCTGCAGGAGGAACATCAGGGGAGCACAGGGATGAGCCCACAGCAGAGGAGCCTGGGCTGCCTGGGCAGCATGCCCAGGTCAGCCCCACAGGTGGGCTCAGCCCCAGCACCCTCCCCACACGGGGGGTGTCACCACAAGGACGTCCACACCACGTCCTACGTGACTTTTTCAGCATTCTTGGTAAAGAAGAGCTGCTAATTTTTCCCTCTTTTTTTTTTTAATGCATCTGGAATAATTAAGAATCCCCTGTGGTTTTGGAAGGAGATTTATTGCCTTTGGTTGTGGTCCTTGGAACACAGTGGAGCCCAGCTCTGCTGAATTTAGCCTTGTTCTCCCAGTCAGTTTGGATGCTGAAGCTTTCTACGCTACTCGAAAGAAAGTTTAGCTATAAATAGATGCCTGGGGTTTATTTTAGCAAGACAGTTATTTTAGGCCTGATTCTGCTCTCCCCCAGGCTTTCTGGGGTGGTCCTGAGCTCTTCTTCTCTGAGAGGGGGTGGAAATCCCAATTTAAAGGAAAGCAACAGAGGACAGGCACTCAGTTCTGCAGCTCAGCATGAGGCAGAGGGGGACGAGCACAGCCCAGCACCCTCACCCATCCCACTGCGGGGTCAGGGAGCAGGGAAACCTCTGTCCAGAGCCTTCAACTTCACCTGCTCCAGCACATTCACGGAAGAGTGGAGTTGGTAAAGCTGGGAAAGCCCTTTAAGATCATGGAGTTAGCCCCACTTCACAGCAGGAAACGAAGCCCTGGAATTCAACAGGAATTTAACAGGCCAGGAGCCACTCATTGCCCACAGCATGGGGAGAAGCAGGGAGGGACACAGAGGTTGTGGTCACCAGCTCTGCCCACAGCAGGATTTCCCCCATCCAAATAACACAAGGCAGCAGTTCCTGAGATCAGGGTCCCTTTAGCAAAATCACTCAGCATTTCTCTCTAAGTTACTGGGTACAAAGGAGGAAGATAAGGACAATCACAGAAAGCACCTGGAAGGAAAAGGCAAGGAGGTAACTTGGCTGAGCAATGTGTGTGTGTGTGTGTGTGTGTGTGTGATCACTATCTGTGAGAACTGGAAAGCAGAAACAAAATCATTTTGGCTGCATCAGGGATTTAATTGGAAATAAAATTAAGTCTGAGCAGCAGACAAGAGATCCAAGCAGGGAAAGTTGTCGGCTTTAAACCAGAGAGACCCACTAGAGTGGGAATGCAAGACTGGAAGGGCTCTGCTCAGTCATCACATCCCATTCCCACCAGGCACTACATCATAAATCCTGCTCATAAACATATCAAAAACCTTATTAAAACAAGCTGAGTTTCTGCCCTCCGCTCCCCCAGGGAGGCCATCCCAGAACCTCTCTACTCAGGGGCTGGAAAACCTTGAAAATCTCAGTTCAAATGACTTTGCAGCCATTCCAACACATGGCAGTGCCCTTTGCTTTTCCTCCTGGGTGAGACCCCTGCACAGAAACCCCTGGAAGATGCTGATCAGAGGGGACCATGCAGAACCTGCTGCACCTGCAGCCAGCCTCAGAGACACTCAGGTACCTTCAATCTCCCTGGGGAAGCACTGGGTGGTCCATCAGCTGATAAATGTCAGTACAGTGAGGTATAACCCACAAAACATTCTCCCGTGGGAACAGGAGATGTCACGCCCTGTCACATCTTTGCCAGGTCTGTGGTTTAAGGCAAACAGCTTTCCAAAGACCAGGGAGCTGAGAGACCCAAAACACACTGAACAGGAAAGAAAAAGAGGCATTCTCCACCATGGAATCACAGAATCATTAGATTTGGAAAAGACCTTTGAGATCATCAAGTCCAACTGTTCCCCCAGCAATGCTAAGGCCACCACTGGCCCATGTCCCCAAGTGCCACATCCACAGGACTTTTAAATCCCTCTGGAAATGGGGACTTCAGTTGTGCCAGGGCTGGACAGACCCTTTTGAGGAAGAAATTTTCTGTAATATCCAGTCCAAGCCTCCCCTGGCCCAGCCTGAGGCCATTCCCTCTCCTCCTGTCCCTGTTCCCTGGGAGCAGAGCCCGACACCCCCGGCTGCCCCTCCTGTCAGGGAGCTGTGCAGAGCCACAAGGTCCCCCCTGAGCCTCCTTTGCTCCAGGCTGAGCCCCTTTCCCAGCTCCCTCAGCTTCTCCTGGTGCTCCAGCTCCTTTCCATGTCCCAGCTCCAGCCCAGTTCTACCTGGGCCACCCCAAAATCTGTGTGATCCACCTCCACTTCCAGAGATAGGGGGTTCCAACTCCAGCAAACCATGAGTACCACAGACAGCCCCTCTCCTGGGAAGTGTCCTCTCTCCTCCCTTCACACCTACACCTCAGCTGCCACAATTTAACCCTCTGGTTTTTGTCCCACCTGGAGATTTGGATAACAGACTGCGCGTCCTCTTCCCTCTATCTGAGCACTCTCAGCGTGTCCCGCCTCGAGCGTCTTTCTCCAGACTTCATCCTCCCAACAGATGGAACCTTTTAGGGGTCAGTGCAGCTCCCTTACCTCAGGAAAGTCCTGCAGCCCTCCAAGACAAGCCAACCCTTCCATCAGTGCTTGCCCTGCTGAACTTGTCTGGTGTGAATTCCAGCCACCAGTGATGTGAATCCCTACACATCTGAGAGCCTGAGGCTTTAAACCAAGGGTAAGGAAGGAACTGGAAGGCAGCTGCAGGAGATCCCACCTACCTGGGCAGATTTTACAGCATTTCCCATCTACTTTTTCAGGATATTCACACGGATATTCCTTGGGGCATGTGATCTTCTGGCAGTCCTGGACGCCGTCCCTGCAGGTGCAGAGGATGCAGGGCAGGAGGCCGTAGAGCCGGAACACGGGGTGCCACACTTCCCCGTGGGAATAGGTCTTCCCATTGTAAACACAGGCTGCAGGAGACAGAGAAGAGAGCTGCTGGTGGAAATAAATCCTCCTCCTCTTTGCAAAGCCAAGGCTCGGTGGAGTCGTTGCCTTTCAGCACCTCGGGCGTGGGTGGTGCTGTGTGCAGGAATGAGGTCCTGTGGCACTGGGAGGTCACAGCCACCACACCCAGTGGGTGCCATGGGACAGAGGCAGCAGGCAGCAGAGGGGTCTGCTGGGTCTGACCACCCTGCTGGGGACAGGGGCAGGTGTGGGCAGGACCTCACCTGCCTCCCAACCTCTGGAAGCCCAGGGTCCTTCCGAGGCTGTGGCAGGAATGAAGCACAGTGAAGAGTGCCACCTGCTGACTCCTCCACGGAAATTTCTGGAGGTCCCAAAATTTCCTCCAGGCCTTCGTCTCCAAGGGCTGGAAAAAGCCCTTCTGGAGGCACAATGCTGGGAGAGCTGCCATGAGGAGAAAAGACCTGCTATTCCCCCCTTTGGATCAAGGGCTTGCCTCCAGGAACACCTGGGACAGCACCAGGTCACACCCAGCACTTGCACACAGGAGGAGTATCCTGTCCTGGCAGGTCCATGTGGAGTCTTCCTCCCCAAGCCCCAGATCTCCAAAACATTCCAAGGACCAATCTCCTTCCAACCCATTTGGGTAAGTGGCAGATTCATGCAGTCAGGAGGCCGTGGGCATGAGGACTGAGATACCTGGGTGAGGCTGGCTGTGAAAGAATGGGGAGCAGCACTTGCTGGTGGAAACCTGCTGCTGAGTCAGATTCCCTGAAGAATTCCAAGCTCTGGAGAGGCCACTTTAAGTCACATACAGACTGCCTGGCCTCTCCATCCCTTACCTTTCTTATGCTTCTCTTTCAAAACGATCTTCACGGTAGTGCCACCTGCTCCCTTGGGCTTGAAGCTCCTGGGAATTAACTCCAGGGAAGAACTGAGGGCAGTGGACATGGTGGCTCCAGGTGGCTTCCTCCCCACCACCTCTCCCAAGCACTGGTCTTGTGAGTGTCTCTGTGGGCAGCCAGAGAAAAGAGGGAATTCAGACTCAGGAAGTTCAGTTGTTGTCACCCCAAAGCACGCTGGAAAAAGCCATGCAGTGTCCTGCACACCTTCCATCAGGAGTGGAAGGGGTAGAGACCACAGGGATCAGCAATGACCCACAAGCCACAGAAATCAGAGAAATGTTTAGGTTGGAAAATTCCTCTGAGATCATGGAGCCCAACCATTCCCTCAGTACTGCCAAGGCACCACTAATCTATGCCCCCAGGTGTCACATCCACAGGGCTTTGAAATCCCTCTGGGGATGGGGACTAATCACTGCCCTGGGCAGCTGTCAGGGAGTAGTGCAGAGCCAGAAGGTCCCCCCTGAGCCTCCTTTTCTCCTTGCTGAGCCCCTTTCCCAGCTCCCTCAGCCTCTCCTGGGGCTCCAGCCCCTTCCAGCTGGTGTCAGAGCCCCACTCCGGTGTCCTACTCACGTGGGTCACCCTCACTGGGGCAGCACCTTTCCCTACTCCAGCTCCACCCAATGCCCTCAGAGAAGCACGTGAGGTTCTACATCCCTAAAACACACAGGGGAATGGGCTGGTCTTTCCTAGATGGGAAAATGGGCACTGGCATCTGTGTGGCTCAAGGAGGATCAGAAAGGTGAGGATGGGCCATATCCTGCTCTCTCACCTGGAGAGTTGGTGTGGGGCTGCCAGCCAGCAGGACTGAAATCCCAAGAACATCCCAGGAACATCCCAGGCTTCCAAGAACAGAGTGCTGGGAGAAGACACACAGCACAAAGGGTCCCCTTGTGTCTGTTTTGGAGTTTTTATAGGTGGTGGAGCAGTATGGAAAAGGACAGAGCCAGGAGCTGAGTGACCTAATCCCACAGAGCTGGCATGGGCTGCCCAGCTCCCAAATGTCCTGTGGAGGAACCCTGGGCAGCCAGGGAGTCACATTTTCCTTGCTGGGGCTGCTGATACAAACAGCCTGGGGAAGGCAGAGCAGTGGCCAGCCCCAGCACTGCCCTTGTGGTGGGAGGCAGGACACCTTGATGCCCAAACGGAGAGGAGACACCTTCCCTTGAAGGAAAAACCCAACCAAGAGAGATTTGGGCATCTGACTCTATGGACAAGGGTCAGGCCTGGCTGTTGGCCACCCCTGGGCCTGCTCTGACAATGTCCTTCAGCTGTTTAACCTGGCAGACACTGGCCAACAAGGAGAAGTGTCCCAGACTTCCAGTTCCTGCAGGTCTTTGCTCTTCCAAAGATGTCAGAGAATCACAGAATCAGAATCATTTAGGTTGGAAAAGTTCTCTGAGGTCATCAAGTCCAACCTGACACTGCCACTACTAAACCATGTCCCTGAGCTGCTGCAGAGGGAGAGAAGGGTCCTTCCCTGGTGGCCTGAGGTCTCACCCAGGCTGATATCTCTCAGCTAGATTCAATTCCATGCACGATTCACCTGCAAATCAGGTGTCCATGGCTCTGCTGTGCAAGGATCTGAGCGGCTTCCTAGAGCTGCTGGGGGTGATTTCTTTGCAGAGGATAATGTGCAAAGGCACCCTGTCAGCTGTTCAGGGGGCTGTGCTAGAAGCAAGAAGTAGTTTTAAAATGCAAATGTCACGTACAACACCTCTGTTTAACTGCAGGGGTTCCTCTTCCGTGGACTTCTCAAAGGAGCCATCTGCAAAGGAAAAACATTGTCCTGGGAGGTGCTGCAGGGCTGGAGGGAGGTTTGCTCTCTTTGTGGCTGAAAGAAGCTCTCCTCCATGGGCTGGGCTGCCTGGGAGCCTGGAGAGACAGGAGCTCTGCACATGCAATTCATATCATCCAAGGAAAACCCAGGCCCTCAGCTTTTGCTTCCTGCTGCAACCAGGAGATAACAAGTGGTCTGATTTACACCCCAGGCCTCCAAAATCCTGCTGAAGTGGCTTGAAATGGCTCCTGCTGTCAGGTGGCAACTGCCCAGCCCTCAGCCCCAGCCTTGTTACCTTTGCAGACCTGGCAGCAGGAGTCCGGCACAGTCAAGGGAGAGGAGCACAGCAGCTCGGGGCAGGTCACCAAGCCACAGTAAATCTGGCCTTCCTAGGAGGGCAGGAGCAAAAAAACACTGTCAGTGTTATAAAGAGCTGTATGACCCCCACGTTGGGCTGCCAGTCCTTCCCATTGCAGATTTACCATAAATCGTTGGGAAGGAATTGTTCCCTGGGAGGGTGGGGAGGCCCTGGCACAGGGTGCCCAGAGAAGCTGTGGCTGCCCCTGGATCCCTGGCAGTGTCCAAGGCCAGGCTGGATGGGGTTTGGAGCAACCTGGGACAGTGGAAGGTGTCCCTGCCCAGGTGGGACTGGAAGAGCTTTAAGGTCCCTTCCAACCCAAACCATTCCAGGATTTTATGATTCCGTGATCCAAAGTGATTCAAGCTGAAAAACCACAGGTAGAGGCCAGCCTTGACCTTGGTGCATCCCAGTGCCACCTCAGGCAATGAATTTGCACCAGTTTGTTGCAGGAATAAGTTTTTCCTACTTTGCCAAAGGATAGAAAAGGATGTTCAGCAGCCAGACCTCAACAGCAAGGTCATCTTCTCCATGCAGCAATTTTCCCTGGGATATCCACAAGCTCCCAGTCAAGCAAGACCAAGAGGTCAGCCAAGGATATCCGTAGAAAACCAAACCACAACTGCTTCTTCGCCCCCCAGGAAGCCAAACCGCTGTGCAAGGAACACGAAGAGGATGAGGGAAGTTTGGTGGGTGACAGGACCTGGCAGAGGTCACTGCCTGCCAAATCCTGCTCTCCACTCAGGGAGTCCAGACCTGCCTCTTCCTTCCTTCTCCTCCTGCCCAGTAGCTCACAGCAGTGACCTGCCCCAGGCAGGAAAGAGCCAGTGCCATGAAAAGCAGGATTTATCCCAGAGGCTCTGGTCTTGGGGCAGTTTTCAAAGAGGGTCAGACCAGCTGTTCACGCAGCTGTTCCAGCAGCTGACAACATCAGACACAGCCCGGGGACATCCCCCATGGAAGGCTCCACAGGCAGCTCTTTATTTTCCCCTTTGTATCCAAGGCATTGCCCTGACAAATAAACAGAGCCTGAGTGACAGGGAGGGACACGGAGCCCCACGGGCTCCTGGGGACAGTGGTGACTGAGCACCTGCAGTCAGATTCGAGGGCTCCTTCCTGGTGTTTCCCACCATCCCGTTGGGGTCCCCAAGAGAGGACCCAGCCTCCAAAGCTGCATCATTTCTCCATGTCAGTGACTTCTCTTGCCACCCAGCTGTGAGGTGCACACACCCCTCAGAGGCTTAGACCAGCTATTCCAGTATCACAGATGCTTCCTTGTCCAGCATCAACTGACGTAACCCCTGTCTGTGTGTGCTCTTGGCATGCCAGAGGAAAGTGGTTTGGGCTCTTTTGCCCCTTTTTTATTTCCTGGCCAAAGGAAATCCCACCCTTTGCTGCAGCAGAGCACAGAGCAGTGGAGCCTGGCCCCTTCCATGGGCTGTGAGGGATGAGTGGTGAAATCCACACCTGTACCCCAGCAGTGGGAATGAGCAATTCCCTACTCTGTCCACATCCAGTGTCAGCACTCTCAATCCCCTTTCCTCACTCCATCTCAGGGAGGAGGAGCTGCTCCATTTATCTCCTGACACCTGGCCCCTGGCACTCCACACACCTTCCCTCCACTGCTGGTCAGGCTGCCTCTCACCTCCTGAACAAGGTGCTAGAACTCAGTTTGTGATGGGTTTTCACAGGATGCCAACCCGTGGGAAAGTGGTGGCAGAGCAGAGCCAAGCCCTGTCTCAAGGCTTTACTGGAAGCTCATGGAGAAGGAATATCCCAACAGAGCTGGCAGAGGGGCAGTTTATCACTGGGATTCACTGAGGACATC
The DNA here is from genome assembly GCA_013400955.1 of Drymodes brunneopygia. NCBI lineage: Eukaryota > Metazoa > Chordata > Aves > Passeriformes > Petroicidae > Drymodes > Drymodes brunneopygia. Next base: position 73,624 of record VZTZ01002951.1, on the reverse strand, counting down.
CTGGCCAGGCTGCAAAGGAAAGGGCTTGGAGCAGCCTGCTCTGGTGGGAGGTGTCCCTGCCCATGGCAGGGGAGGCAACCAGAAAAGCTCTAAGGTCCCTTCCAACCAAAGCCATTTTCTGAATCTCTGGATCCCAAGAATACCTGAACCCCAAGAGCTGTCCCCTGGTGTCCGTGCTGCCTCGCAGGCTCTCCCAGGCTCCCTGATCGCCGGTAAATCCCCTACACCCATAACCCAATCCCAGCGAGAAACCATCCCCCCAGGGCTGGCACTACCAGCCCCCCCCGGGATTTTTGGGCTGGTGGGACAGAGTTGGGGTGCAGGAGGTAGCCCCAGCCCCCCCAGGTCCCGCGGTGGCTTACGGAGCAGCTGCACTGCACACACTGGTTGGGCTGGCGGCTGGGGAAGAGCTCGCTGGTGCTGAACATCTCTCCCTGCTGGTACGTGGTGCCGTTGTACTGGCAGGACCTGGCGGGGGCACGGAGCCCAGACGGGGAATGTGGCTCTAGAAAAGGGCACAAGAGAGGAGCAGGATGAGAGCCAGCCCTGGCCTGGCCCCAGTGCAGCACTGATGCCCCTCCAGCCCACCCTGAAGGACCAGCAGCCCTTCACACACTGTGGAGTGGCCAGGGCACTGCAGGGTTGGTCAGCAATCAGGTGTCCAAAAGCTTTTGGAGAATGGGGCTGCCCTGACTGCACTGAGGTCAGCACAGAGGGAAAACCTGGAAGTTTGACCTCATGAGGTTTTTAACAAAATTCTTGGGGTTTTCTCTCCCCTGGTGGTAACCATCATCAAATTCAGATGGAGTCAGGTGAAAACGGCTTCTCTCATGGGTGATTAACAAAAAATCAGAATTAATGAGGGATTTTTTTCTATTTTTTCTTCCTAATTTCTCGAATTACTGGTTGCTTCTGACTAGCTTTGCCAGCACTCAGGTAGGGAAAGGTTTGGGACTAAATCTTGAGGTAATCTGTGGGGGTGAGAATGAACGTATTGAGATAAAATGAGGCAATCAGCAGTGGTAAGGTAGGAAAAGTTTTAGGGCTAAAACTTGAGATAGTCTCCAGTGCAGAAAAGAAAGCTGTTAAAAAACTTTAATTATTATATTTTTTATCCGAGACACTTTGCTGGCAAACAATCAGAATAAAGTGCCAGCTTCTGTTTTGCCCCTGAAGTGTGAACTGACATTTTGTCCCTACAGAGCTCTGGGGATGGGGGGGGGAGAAGGCGGTCTGGCAGAGAGCCCTTTTCCATCAAAATGAGATTTTGGGGGGGAAAAGCAGCCGGAGCTCTGTGACCAGGGCCAGACCCAGCATCGCTGCGTGGCCACAGGTGGCAGCAGTGGAGGCACCGCCCTGCAGGACCGGGACCATCTTGTCACCCCGTCCCTGAGGAATGGCCACCTACCAGGACAGCGCGGGCAGCACTGCTGCGAGTCGGTGACGGGGCTGGCACACGGCAAAGCCGGGCACTGGATCCGGTAGCACCTGATGTTGATGCTCTGGGGAGAGACAGAGGGGATCGTTTAGTCCACAGGGAACATTCAGCTCACGGCTCACCCCTGCCAGAGGAGGAACTCAACACTACCACAACAAATTGTGCTGGCTGTAACTCACCAGGGGTGTCTCCAGCCCTGGCTCAAACCCAGCCAGCTCATGGTGTCTCATCAGCAAAGGCCACCTGTCACCTGACAGCAGCCCTGGGCCACCTCCACCCACAACCCACCAAGGTGCAGGGGCAGAACCACGGAATCACAGAATGATTTAGGTATGAGGGAACCTTAAAGATCCTGTTCCACCTCCTGTCGTGGGCAGGGACATCTTCCACTACCCTGGGTTGCTCCAACCTGGTTTTGAACACATCCAGGGATCCAGGGGCAGCCACAGCTTGTCTGGGCACCCTCACCACCCTCACAGGGAACAATTTCTTGTGACCATTCAATCTAAATCTTCCCTCTTCTAGTTTAAAACTCTTCCCTTGTCCTATCATTCTCTGCCTGTGTAAAAGGTAACTCTCCATCTTTTTCACAAGCTCCCTCTAAGCACCAAAAGGTCTCCTCAAGGTCAAGGGCAGCCCCCTCACAAGGTCAGACCAACGCCCCCCAGGGGGACAGCTTTTTCCACAGGGAAGAAATTAATCCAGTACCACGATTGGACTGGAAAGGGCTTCTGTGGTCAAATGGGACAGCAGGACCGATCTGCCCCAAAGCTGCAGCAGCAGCAGCAGCAGTGTCCCCACCAGCCCTGGGGACAGGGACGTGCCTCAGAGCAGCTGCAGCGGATGCAGTACATCAACCCCTGGGGCTCCAGGTATGGGTGCCAGCTCTCCCCAGGGCTGTACTTCTTGCCGTTGAAGTCGCAGAACGTGTCTGGCCCTGAAAGTCAACCAGGAGAAGCTGTGTGAGAAAAGGGGCTGGTTCCTGGGAGAGCTCTATATGATGAGAGCCTTCATGCTGTTCCCTATGAGTAGCTGATGGCCACATCCCATCCACCAAACACAGATTTGGTTCCCCCCAGTTTTTATTTTTGTTTTTTCATGCATTTTTTACACTGGGAGCCATCTGACCCAAACAGCAACTCCTCTGAGAAAACTGGGCTCTCTGAGCAAGAAAGAAACAGAATGGGTGTTTCTGAGGCAGAAAATAGAGTTTTCACTCTAAAACAGAAATGCTCACTGGAAGATGGACAGGCGACTTCAGGGTGATGCTACAGGATGATAGTTCCCCCAGTGAGACCAGAATGGTCAGGAGTGGCGACAGAGATGAGAGACCCTGAATTTAGGAAACCCAAAAAAAACCCCAAAAATAAGAAAGGGGGGGGAAAACCCAAACAAAATAATTATGGGTAGAAACACATTCTGGGGAAAACCTTTTGCTCCCCCTAGGAGCTTCAGGCCATTCTCTGAAAGATCCATGAACAAGAAGGACTTGGCTGCTTGTGCCATCCCCCAGGTCTCAGTGCTTGGGCTTTACCTGGCTAGGTGCAGCACTGGTCTGACTCAGTGACTGCTTTTTCATTTATGGGGCTGTTCAGGGGAACAGCAAATCCACCTAATCCACTTTTCATCCCCAAAAGCATAAGCACGTGGGTTTTTTTAATTCCTTCTTGATCCTGTTACCCTGAGAAGAGCCGGTTTCCAGCTGTGCTCCTGAACTGGAAGTGTCTGTCCCAGAAATGATCCAGATCTGCCTCCGCTGGCATGGGTTTAACCTCCCCATGGCACAGGGATGAGATGGTGCCCAACACAAGCAGTGGAGGAGATCCCCTTTGGAGATCTCTGTTCTCCCTATATTTTAGCAGGTCCTTATCAACCTCCTTCATCCCCAAGTCCATAATTACAAACCAGCCCTCTGTCAGGACCTGCAGCAGGAGCCTGTGGGACAAGGTGTGACCCAAGCTCTTTCTCAGCACACACCTGTCTGCGTGAGATCTTCGTGGTTTTCGTGCTCACAGCCCTGCTGAAAACTGAGGGTGATTCAAAAGGTTATGTCATCGAGGGAATTTGAGGTGGTTTGGGTGATTGAGGCAGTGCTCAGAGGCAGTGGAGACATTTATGGTTCCTGGAGCATTTATGGGACTTTTAAAACCTTGCAGCACCCTGGGGATGCAGGAGAGGGGGAGGGCTGTTTTCCAAGGCATGGTGCCCACCCTGCACTATGTGAACTCAGGTGAGTCAGCGGGTGCTGACCCTGCCAGGCTGCTGGGAGGGCTCCCTAATGAATAGCAGAGGGTCCCCAAAATGATCTCAGTGGCATTCACCACCCCAAAGAGGCTAAAAGCCATCCCATGCTCCGCTCTATCACCTGGGACACAGCAGTGGTTTGGAGTGCCCAGCTGGTGCTGTCCCACCTTGCCAAAGCCAGAGATGCCATTTGTTTAATGGATTTCTCCAATCAACCAGCCAAAATTCACCCAAGTATGCTGGGGTGGGCTGCAGTCCCTCCTCCAGCTCATGGCCATCCTCAGAATGAACCCAGGGGATGCTCTACCTCTGGCCAGCAGGAAAGGCAGCCCTGTGAGTCTGCAGAGATTTTCCAACTCAAGTCCTGCTGGCAGACTCGAGCCTCTCTTTGATGGCTTTAAGCACTTGATTCTCCAAGCTGTTCCTTCACAAGTGGTGACCACCAGCTGTCCAGACCCCTGGCCCAAGCAGCGTGGGGCCACTGCTGCATCTGCAGAAGCGCAGGTTTGCAATAGCTTTGGAGTGGATGTTTCCAGAGGGACAGGCAGAGGTAATTTCCTTCCTTTTCCCTGATCAGGACTTTACAACGTCCCCACAGCTCTTGACAAGTCAGCAACTCCCTATTCCTGGCCACGCAGGTCACAAGGTTACAGCAAACCACACAAAACTGGTGAGCATGTGGCTTGAATGTGAGGAAACCCAGAAGAGAGAGGAAAAAAACTCCACATAACTAAGAGTAAAACAAAAAGCAAGCAAACAAAACAAAACCTAAACAAGAAAAAAAAAATCATAGTTTTGCAAAACGGTGAGAAAATGACTTCATCTTGCCCTGCTTGCAGCATCCTGATGAGTTATGCTGTGGGTGAAGAAATGGAGCTGCCTCGGTGTGCCGCGGCCCCGCTCAGCTCGCAGGCTCCCATGCCAGTTGGCTGCTTCCTTCAAACATTTAATCACAAGTGGAGCCCTGGTTTGGGTCCAGCCCTCGAAAGCAGCCTGATTCATATCTGCAGAGGGCCTGCTGGTAAAATTAAAGCTAACTGGCAGTGCTGGGCAGCAGGAGACACTTGTTGGCATCTCAGTAGTGCTGTGCCGTGTTTTCGGCAAGAGGTGCCAGCGTGTTTGGGCAAAAGCAAGATGGGGAGGGATGGATGGATGGATGGATGGATGGATGGATGGATGGATGGATGGATGGATGGATGGGTGAGGCTTAAAAGCTGGAGGGTCTGGACCATTTTTTCCCATTCTAGGCTATTAATTTTGTTTTCAGAGGTCAAACTTTGGGTATCTTCCTATTTCACTTGGAGTGAAAAGCCATTTGTGGCAGTGAATTGCTCCCGTGCTGATCAGCCACCTTATTTACTGCACCTTCAGCAGCAGCACACTCAGGAAATTCATGTGGGTTTACTTCTCACTGGATCTAGAGCAGGCCAGGAAGTCGTGGGGTGGCATCTCAGTGGTGTCTGAAGCTGTTGAGCTCCATCCTAAAGAGACATTCCCTTCTCGTGGTGTGAGAGGTGCAGCCCAGGATGGGTTTCTCCTTACCATTTTTTGTCACTGTGGATTGGGGTCTCCAAACCACCTTGTGAAGATGCTGCTCAGAGCTTCTGTGACAGCCTCTTGTGAGGTTTCAATTTCCTGGTCGTTGGAAAGCTTCCCACAATACCTATCCTGAATCTTTCCAACCCAAGCCATGTGTGGCTCTGTGGTTCTGTCTCTGGGACTGTTCTGAGCAACCTGATGGCTCAACGAGAGGCTGTGGGGTCTTGCTTATCTCCCCTCATTTCTCTTCTCCCGTTTCATCCCGAGGCTGAGGGGTGAAGGGTGGTCCTGCATCCCCAGATGGCACCTCTGGAGTTGTGTCTGGAGCTGGGAATGTCTGAGGTGGGCTCCCAGCCCCAGCAGTTTTTCTGGAGGTCACACACCTGCCAGCCAGCACCATGCAGGAGGGAGGGAGCTCATGCAAACCAGTTTGTAAGTTTTAAGAGCAGCCATAAATAAAGTGTAAAGAGCACTGTCTGGTACACAGAGTCCAGGCTCTCCTGTGACAGCCCTGTATTTATGAAAGGCTTAAAATGCAACTTAGCTGAGAAGGGACTGCTTAAAACACTAGGGCCCCTTGACATGTGGCATCCTAAAGACTCTGCTCACATCCAGATCAGTTCCAACACACTCGCCTCGCTCACTTCTGGGCTGGCAGTATCTTCTTGGGACTTTGGGAACCTGGATAACTCTGTAGCTCTGAAAATGCAGAGTCATGAAGCATCTCTGAGCTCCCCAGGGTGGAGGAGCCAGGCAGACAGGGTCCTGTTCCCCCCACTCCTTCCCAAGGGAATGCTCCACTACCCACAGCAGGGTGTGCAGCCCTCGCCTCTCCCTGACCATGGTAGCACTTGCTTTCCATCGTGGTCCTTCCCATCTTGGAGCACCCTTCATCCCTGCTGGATCCCAACCTGTAGGACAGAGGGAACCCAGGGACCCCCTTTTCTCCAGCAACCACGTTAAAAAGAAATTAAGCAGCAACTTCCAAGCTCCTGGGGAAATCCACTGCCCCGTGCTGTCCAGAGATGCTGTGTTTAAATGCCTCCAGCCAAAACATCGCTGCGTTCAGCCATTGCCCCTGAATTGCTCAGAATGCAGCACATTCGTCCCAGTAACCTGTGCCTCTGATATTTTTTTTCAGCTGGGAGTGCAAATCCCCTAAAATAGCCTGTTTCTGTGGGCAAATTCTTCTTTTCTGACTTGCCTTCAAGCCCGAGCATTTCTGCTTCTCACCTATTTTTAGCCACGACACTGTAGGTCCCTTGGCTGATGAGCCTGCTCGTAACTAATTTATTCCTGTCTTCACTCTCCCTGAACACTCAGCCCTGAGAAAAGTGTGAGGCTGCAGAGGTGGATGGTGGAGAGAGTTTGATGATGACTCTGTCAGCCAAACCACCCTGCCCTCGACCATGAGGGCAAGTCCTGGCCGAGCCCTCCACATCTGTAGCAAAGCTGAAGTGTTTGAGAGCTGGGGGATGACCCTGGACCTCCGTGCTCCAATCCTGCTTCTATCCTATAGTCACCAGCTCTTTATCAACATTACAAGTCCTGCAAACAGGTCCCAACACTTCCAAATCAGACAAACCCTTACTGCCCCATCCATCATAGTTTATGACCAACTTATGGGCTCTGTTACTCCTCCAAAGAGCAAACACCTCATCTAAGACCTGTTTCACCTTTGGGAGAAGTCTCCATCCTCTTCCCAGCCACACCACAGCAGCCCAGGTAGAGGCAGGGAGCCAGACCCACATCCCTTGTCCAAGAAACAGATGCTGTGGGCTGGGTTTGTGCCTTTGGATGAGCCCAGGGAAGGGAAAGGAGCTGAATTCACCTGGATTTTGCTCTCCAGGGCTTTGCATGGCCCCATCCATCCACCTGCCTTTTCCCCCCAGCACACCCCACAGTCAGGATGAGCAGCCCAGTGCTTATATTTTGGGTCCACGCTCCAGGAGGATGATTCTTTGAGTGCCTAATGCACTGCTGGCAGCAGGAGGTTGTAAATCACCCTGGCGCAGCCACCGGCAGACTCTGCTGGGATTGCGGGAGATTAAAGGGAAGGATAAATGTTGGGACACAACAGGTCCTGCTCCAATTTGCTCAGAGCTCCGGCAGCTCTGTGACACTTCAGGGGTGCTGAGCACCCACTGGTGGGGTCCCAGTGCTTTGTCCAAGCCAAGCCCACCTCCTAGCCCCAATTAACGCATCCAGCACCCTCCAAACTCCTGAACAGCCCTGGCCAAGTCCTTCATGCCTTTTTGTGGGAAGTGCCAAACCTCCTTTCCCTATCCCAAAACTTCTCTGCTTCCGTAAGCCCACTGGGAGCAAAAGTGGGAGAGACTGAGGGATGGACATGGAGATGGACAAGGGATGGATATGGAGGAAAGCTCCCAGCTTCGTCTGGGGCGGGAGAGGCACTGCCCCTGTCCCCATCCACCGTCGGAGGGGAGATGCACTCGTGCGGGGTGGGATCTGTGCAGAGGAAGGTCTGTAAGACAGCCTCCTGCTCTGTGGCATTTCCAGCTCATGGAAGGGGGTCCCAGACCTTCCCCACGCCCCTGCCAGCCCCCGGAGCCCCCCAGCCCCCTCAGCGGCACGCAGTGCAGTGCTCGGTTCTCCACAACCCCGCAAAGCAGGCGGGGACAGCAGCAGGCACAGGGGGACACAGCCGTGCCCCCGGCAGTGCAGGACACGAAACCCGGCTGGTTGCGTGGCCCGGGACATCCCAGCCGCGAAGCTCCAGCACCTGCCACGGTCAGAAGCCTCCCCGTGCCCCCAGCCATGCCCGCAAAGCACCCCCGCAAATTCCTGGGGACCCCGGTGGCGGGGAAACTGAGGCACGGAGGGAAGCAGCGCAGCCGGGACAGGAGCGGGGAAGACTTACGAGCCCGGGCTCGGCTCTCGGAGGCGAAGAGGAGCAGGAGGCATCGGAGGAGGAAAGCGAGGGGACCCGCCCCGGGAAGCATCGCAGCCCGGTGCTGGTGCCCTGGGGCTTCGGTCCCGGTGCCCGGGGCGCGCTGCCCGATGTCCCGGGGATGTCCCGGGGTCTGTGCCGGGGGCTTCGCTCCCGCTTCGTGCCGCGGTCTCGGTGCCGGTGCCGGGCGCCTCGGAGGACGGTGCGGTGCCCGGAGGTGCCGGAGTCGGGGCTGCCGGTGCCCGGGGATGTCGGTGCGGACAGTGCTCGGTGCCGCTGTCAGGGGTGTCGGTGCCTGGGGCTGCGGGCGCCCGGAGGCGTGGTGGTGCCGGTGCCGGTGCCCGGGGATGCCGTGCCGGGGGTGCTGCCGTGCCGGCGGTGCCGGTACCCGGGGGTGCCGGTGCCGGTGCCCGGCGGGGCTCGTCTCGCTCCGATCAAAGGCGCCTCCTTTAGGGAGAGACGAGGAGTTGTTTGTTGGTATTAAAGGCGGAGATGGAAGCGGGAGGGGGGATCCGCAGGGTGGNCAGCCCGGCCGGGGCTCTGCTGGGCTGGACCTCGCCCTGGGGGCTGCGAGCCAAGAGGTGACACTGATGGGACACATCACCGCCACAAAAGGCTGCTCCCCTTCTCCCTGCCAAACGCCACCTGGAGACCCGGCTGTCCCCACCAGCTTCTTGACATTAGCTCCATAAAGCCATTTAAATGACCAGTGTAGCCCCTGCCTTCAGGGCGCCTCCCCCCCCGGTCCCAGGCCACAACTCAAACCCTCCTGCCACCACCCCAGCAGCGAGGAGAGCGGTGTTCCCACCCAGCTGCCACCCGTCTCCACATGATGGGCATGGAACACATCTCTTGGAAAACCACTGGCCATGCTGTCATCCCTGGAAAAGCCACCTGGCCTCCACACAACGTCATTCCTGTTCCTGCTGCTCCCCAGGTCCTGCACGAAGTGGTCCAGTTCTGGCTGCCAGCCCTTCTCTGCCTGTCTGTGGAGCTCAGCTTTCTCCTCTCCAAGATCCTCGTGGAGAAGTTGGGCAGTGCTGGATCCTCCCTGAGCAGCTGTGACCCCTCAGCAGGGCCACTTCCCACAGCCAGAACAAGCCAGGGCCACCAGTTCATTATGGAGGTGAATTTCTGCAGCTTTCTTAGACCAGATTTTGTGTGGTTTTTTTACCCGCTCCTCCTGTTCATCTTCCCAACTCACAGGGTGCTCAGAGCAAGACACCTCATTAGCACATGAAATTCAGCAATGAACACCTTCAGGTTCCACCACTGGGAAGGCTTGGATGGAGGTCCCAGACCTTGCAGGAGTCCTGAGCTTCTTCTTTCCAAATGTCTTCATGTCTACAACACAAGCTCTCTCTTCTCCTTCAGCTTTCTCACACCACTGGCCAGGGAGGAACTGTCATCACCTGTCATGCCTTTGGTGACCGGAGATCTCCTCCATCAGCCAAGTTATTAATTTTTTTCTCTTCATTCAAGCTCAGGATTGGGCTTTCCAGGGTGTGAGATCTTTGTGCCTGATGCCATCCCACACAGAGAGCGGCACCAAGCCACTGGTCTGCCAAGGTGTCCCCAAACCCCAAATCCTGGTCACACCAACCACAAGCCCAATTTCTCACAGAGATTAAAGCAATCAAGGGCAGTTTCTGCAGAAAAAAACTCTTCTTCACATCCATCTCTTAATTTTGTCTATCTCTAACTCCACCCCAGGTGCCAACACATCCCCCTGAACCAAACCATGTTAGCAGGTGCCTGTTCCTGGAGCTAGATATGAGGGAAATCTTTGTAATAAGAAAGCTTTTAATATCACTTTGAATCACCAGCTTTGTTATTTTCTCTTTAAGCTGCGAGCAAAAGAAATCAAGATGCATTTCTGTGCCCACGTGGGCTGGATGTAAATTCTGGGAAGAAAGTGGGAAACACTGAATCCCGGTGATGAAATGCAGGTGAATCTTGACCCCACCTTGACTCTCCCCCACAGGAATTCCTGTGATCGTCCAGGAGCACAGCCCAGTGTGCAGAGGACAAGACAGAGCTGAGACATGTGCAGGGATGGTCACAATCTGTTGTTTACCAGCTCTAACCATAATTTCACCACTCGGTGCCCTCCCTTGGGAATTGCGATTCTGCTGAGGGACCCAGGAACTCCAGGGGATGCAGAAGCCCAGAATCCAGGGATGCTCTGCTCATCATCTGGCACCAACCCTCTACAGAAAGCACAAGCTGTGCTGTCACATTCCAGGGCCAACCACAAATGGGAATTTGTCTCACAAGGACAAATTTCTTCCCTATGTACAACCTATCTGGCAGTGGGAAGCCATACCCTGTGTCCTGTCCCTCCATCCTTTGCCCCCAGTCCCTCTCCAGCTCTCCTGGAGCCCCTTTAGGCCCTGCAAGGAGCTCTGAGCTCTCCCTGGAGCCTTCTCCTCTGCAGGTGAGCACCCTCAGCTCTACCAGCCTGGCTCCAGAGCAAAGGGGCTCCAGCCCTGGAGCAGCTCCAGGGCCTCCTCTGGAATTGCTCCAGCAGCTCCACATCCTTGTGCTGTTGGACCCAGAGCTGAAAGTTCTCACCACCTAATGCTGCTTCCCTTTTTTCACTGCTCCACTCATTTCCAGCTCCCTGCAAGTTTTTCTAGCAATGCCTCTCTATTTTCCCCTCATGCCTTGATAAAGATGTTTAAAGGGGTTTGTGTAAACAGCAGGCTCCTTCCAGCTCCCACCAGGAAAAGCTGGTACCTCCTCTCCCAGCTCTTCCCTTGCACACGGCAGGCTTGAAAAGCCCATTTGTAGCACGAGTCTGTGGGCAAGTTATGAAAGTGCTTAGAAAAATGGGGACACAAAGTCCAAGTCAATGGAGTTATTTTGTGCCTCTGCTGCAGCAGCAACAGCTGAATTCAGGACTGTAGATCCTGGCCCCACATCAGGGCTAAAACTTATGGGAAAGTTCAGGCATGTCCTAAGTGCAGACCCAGGAAATAAAAGCCAGCCTTGTCAGGAGCAAGGTGCTGTGTTACATCTCTGTTGGGTCTCATAAAGAATACATTCACCCCTTGGCAAAACCAAGGCTCTTTATCTTCATCTGTGAAGGAATCCATCTGACAGTTCAATCCTGCCAACATCAATCCATCTGTGATCATGAATCAGGCTCTAAAAACCATGGCATTGGCCTGCAAATAATAAACCATGGATCTGTTCTGTTTGTCTTCTGGTTCCTGAGTCTTTAGGTCAAACTTACTTTATGTTTTCTGAGCAGTCAAGAAGACAAGACAATTCCCTTTTTCTTTATTTTTTTAATGAGAATGAAAACAGAATCTCCTACAAACTACTGAGTAAACAGCATGGGCTGCAATAACATCTCCCACCTTGGAAGCCCTGTGGCTGGAGTGTGAGCTGGCCAGGCTGCAGGAGCTGGCTGCACACTGCACCTTCCCTTGGAAGGCTGCAGCCCTTTGTCCCTGACATTTGATTCAGTGTGGGTGAGCAGAAATGCATATGAGAGGGCTGGCAGCTGCAGGCAGTGGAGCTGGAAACCTGTAGGACTCTGAACTGTTGGAAGCTGCTCTGAAGAAATCCGGCTGCAGGAGTAAGGAACCTGCTGTCCTGCTTGGAGCAAGGGGCTCAGAACTGCCCCCAGGATTTGAGGTGTCCCAGCAGTGACAGCACAGGGGACAGGCACTGCCCTGGTCCTGCTGCCCCCACAGTGCTGGGACAGGCCAGGATGCTGATCAGGCAGCTACTACTCATGTTGTTATCCAGGATGCATTATCCATCATCCTGCAGTGAACACCACAGTCCCTGCCCACACCCCATGGCCAGCCCGCCCCACTGACCCTCAGCGAGCCACAAAATCCAAGCTGGCATCAACGTCCTCTCATCATGAGGGGAAAACACCTCCCGTGACTTCATTCTGCTGTTATTTTTAACCGTGGGCTGTGGCATGGGAGAGACCCTGAGCAAAACCACAACAGCCATGTGGGAACTGTGGCCAGCAGGAGGGCAGGTGGGGATGCCTAAAGCAGAGATGAGATTCCTGCTGTAATTCCATAGTCTTACTCCACTATGTGTTATGACCAGTGACTATGTCCTTTATCTTTGTGGCCTGCATTTGAGGAGGACTCACTGCATCCCACATCAGGTTGCCAGAAGTCCAAACTACGTCAGTGGAGTTGGAGATGGGCATTAAATGGAATTATGCCTCTCTGCCATATTCCACAGGGTAGAGTTAAATCGAGCAAAATCCATATTTTCTTCGTGCCACACCTTCACACAATTCCCATCCTAAGCCTGAAGCCTCATGGGTTTCCTCTCCTCACTTGGAGATTCGAAAGCTAGAGGGCAGGGATGGATGGGATATTGGGAAGGAATTGTTCCCTGGGAGGGTGGGGAGGCCCTGGCACAGGGTGCCCAGAGCAGCTGTGGCTGCCCCTGGATCCCTGGCAGTGTCCAAGGCCAGGCTGGATGGGGTTTGGAGCAACCTGGAATAACCCCACATCAAGGGGGTTAGAATGAGCTGAGGTTTCATGTCCCTTCCATCCCAAACCAGTCCATCATTCCCTGTGCCTGTCCTGGTGGGTGATTAACGCTGGCAACAGCTCCTCACAGAGGTCTGCTGAAGGTGACCGTGTTTGGGAATGTCCATCAGAGTGTTTCCCATGGAGCTCTTCCCAAAATGTGAAACTCTGCCTCACTCAGGAGCTGGTGGGCTTTGAGCTCTAAAGCCACACCTTTCTGAGGGTTTAAGGCAGTCAATGACTGCTGAGGCTTTAAAAGATAATTTACCAATGGAAGCACATAGTGCAACCTGGAATGGGAAATCTGGTAATTTTTTTTTAGAGTCTGATTGTGTTGCCAAGCACAAACCCAAATAAATAGTCTGTAATCAGTGCAAATCAGTGACACAGGGAGGACACTAGGTAAGAGATTCTCCTCCAGGGGTGGAGATCAGCAACCAAGTAAGAGGCAGGGGAGAAGAAAGGCTGGATAAAGCAAGGGGGAAGGATAAAGAGGAAAAATGGGAGAGCACAGCACCATGGGCTTGTCTGTATCTCCTGTATCCCCCGTGACACAGCCCATCTGCACCCCCCGGAAATCTGCCTGGCTGGGGCCAGCATCATCGCTGGGTGTACCATGAAGAGAAACAGTGGTGGCAAAACCCTGCCAGCTCCTCGGGAGAGGTGAGAAGCAAAGAAACGTTCCTTGGCAGGCTGGGCAAGGCTGAGGTTTTGGCTGGGGATGGCAAGAGTTGAGGCTGGAGCCTTGCACGGGCTTAGGATTCCCTCTGCAGGCCGGCACTGGGCTCCGCACATCCCGAACTGCAGAATGGCAGAGGGCTTGGGAGGGGAAAGGACCTTAAAGCTCACCCTGTTCCACCCCTGCCGTGGGCAGGGGCACCTTCCACTAGCCCAGGTTGCTCCAAGCCCCGTTCAACCTGATCCTGAACACTTTCAGGGATGGGGCAGCCATAGCTTCTCCAAGCACCCTGGGCCATATTTTTATGACTCTTATTGTAAAATATTTAAATATTTCTTCCCAGTATTCCACTTAACCCTGCCCTCTGGCAGAGTAAAACCACTGCCCCTTGTGGGGCTTTGGGTTGGAAGACAAGTTGGAGATACAGAAACCAAGTTCTGTCCAGGGCAGGCTGGATGTGCAGAAGGAATTTGGCAGAGGTCCTTTCCCAAATCCGATGTGCCTAGGATTCTGCAGAGAGCCAAAGCTCCGCACAGCTCTTTGTCCTACAGGCAGCTTTAGTGGGGAAGTGTCTTTTATTGCCACGTTCTGTGCCTCCCCCAGGGCTCCCCAGGGCCCAGCTCCCAGGTCAGGCTGATCCCAGGAGCAGCAGTTTTGTGGGGAGCTCGGGAATAACAAACACACTGTCTGATTCTGGCCAGCAGCAGCATTGACGGGACAGACACACAAATTGCTGGGCTAAGTCCAGCCCCAGCACCAAACCGCTGCCATAATTCATCTTAATAAAGTCAGTACGAGTTTTTTGTTTCACGAGAAGGAACTTTTTTGTCAACTGGCATTTCATGGAGCCCACAACAGCAGGGATCCACATGCTGGTATCCTTTAGTCATTCAGCAGCCAGAGACAACTAAAGATAGAAGTGTGGGTGAGATGGGAATTTAATGATATCCCCCAGCAAGTTCCTGGCACATGTGCAGAGGCTGTTTCTTGGGCACAGATCATCCCTTCCTCTCTCCAGCCATGGAGAAAGGAGCCTACTCAGGGCTTCACCTCTGTCTCTGTAGCCACATTTTCTCTTCTGCCAACCCAGTGTAGCTGAGAGGCTTCATCAGAGAGGGTGCTAAAATATGATGAAAGACAGATTGGTTTGGTGCCCCAGTAAAGAGATGAAATCAGAAGATAAGTGCAAGAGATTTCCATAGCAACTGGTGCAGAGGATCTGCCTTCTCTGGTTTGCTCTGAGTCACCACCCATGTTGCTTTAACTCTGGCTGGATGCCGAGTGCCCACCAAAGCTGCTCCATCACTGCCCTCCTCAGCTGGACAGCAGAGGGAAAACTGAACATGGGTCGGGATAAGGATAGAAAGAGATCAGCCACCTGCTACAGTCATGGGCTGGGAGAGCTGGGGGTGCTCACCTGGAGAGGAGAAGGCTCCAAGGAGAGCTCAGAGCCCCTTGCAGGGCCTAAAGGGGCTCCAGGAGAGCTGGAGAGGGACTGGGGAGAAGGGTTAGAGGGACAGGACACAGGGAATGGCTTCCCACTGCCAGAGGGCAGGGATGGATGGGATATTGGGAAGGAATTGTTCCCTGTGAGGGTGGGGAGGCCCTGGCACAGGGTGCCCAGAGAAGCTGTGGCTGCCCCTGGATCCCTGGCAGTGCCCAAGGCCAGGCTGGACACTGGGGCTTGGAGCAACCCGGGACAGTGGAAGTTGTCGCAGCCCATGGCAGGGGTGGCACTGGATCTTTAGGGTCCTTCCAACCCAAACCATCTGTGATTCCATGGTTTGTCACGAACAAGCGGGTGCCCAGCGCTGCCCCGTCCGCACAAAGAGCGGGAACGCTCGGTGTTCCCTCCGTCTGTGTCGGTGATGAATATTCATGAGGGGGAGCGGCTTGCGCGGAGGCGGGAGCGGCGCGCACTCATTAAAATGAAGCGCGGAGGCCGCGCCCCCTCATGAATTATGCGGGATGGGCGGGGCCGCCGTGGCCCTTCAAAGTGTGGGAAGATGGCGNTGTGGCCACGGCGGGAGGTGCGATGAGTTCGGGGGGACTCAGGCGAATGGGAGTGTGGCCACGGCGGGAGGTGCGATGAGTTCGGGGGGACTCAGGCGAATGGGAGTGTGGCCACGGCGGGAGGTGCGATGAGTTCGGGGGGACTCAGGCGAATGGGAGTGTGGCCACGGCGGGAGGTGCGATGAGTTCGGGGGGACTCAGGCGAATGGGAGTGTGGCCACGGCGGGAGGTGCGATGAGTTCGGGGGGACTCAGGCGAATGGGAGTGTGGCCACGGCGGGAGGTGCGATGTGTTCGGGGGGCTCATCTGAATGGGGATGTGGCCACCGTGGGAGGTGAGATGAATTTGGGGGGGATGTGCTCCGGGGGTATGTGGTCAGACGCTGAGGTGCGATGAGTTTGCCGGCACTCAGCCCAGTCCCGGGCGCAGCGGGGGTGTCCAGGCATGGGAGGTGCAATGAGTTTGTGGGGGGCTCAGCCTCCCCGAGTTCTGCGGGGCCGAGCAGGGAGGGGGCCGTGGGGCTGAGCCACCCTGCTCTGTGGCATCGAGAGATGGAGGGGATGGATAGCCTCATCCCCTGGAGGGGATGCCTGGCTGGGAGGGATGTTTCCCCACTTCCTCGAGTGTTTTTGTGATAACCTTGCCCCAAAAGTGAACGGTTCCAACACTGCTGCCAGGAGTCGGGCAGGTTTGTACTGCTTCAAGACAGGAAGGGTTTTACACCATGGGAAGTCCTAGTCCCTTGTTGACATAAAAAAGTCCATCCCTGGGTTCATGGCTTTTTGTCACACGTTTCCTGCCTGCCTCCAAAGCTAGATGCCTTCCTCAACTCGTAGAGAACTGCTCCCTGTGTTCCCTTCAAAATAAATCTCAGCCAAGATGGTGGCATTGCTTTTTTTCTGGTGGGAGCCCACCTTGCTGCTGCCAGAACTTGGGACCTGTTGGTTGGAGAGGTGTTGCAGCAGTGCCCACTTCAGCAACATAGCAGTGCTGAGGAGAACCCTGTGGAGCAAGCAAGGATTTAAGCTACAGATAAACATCCTTTCAGCCCAACCCGTTCCTTTCCGAGCGTGTTTCTGGTCTCCCGGTTCATGCTTGTGTCAGCACCCTCTAATTGGCTGTGGGAAGAATTGGCAGGATGAGCTTAAACAGCTTAAATTGGTGGTTTGAACTAACCCCACGAACCTGGAAGAGATTTAGGAAGCCTTCACGCGGAGGGATTTGCTGAATCAATGAACAGATGGGCTGTCCAGAGGGGGCTGAGCCAAAGGGCCGGGAGTGGCTCCTCGGGGGGAGGGACAGTGGGAACTCCCTGAGTCAATCCCTGCTCCAGGGCAGCAGTGTCCGTCGTGCTTAACTGGACTCGGCTTGGTCCAGGTGGGCTTGGATGAGAGTGTCCAGCCACGCTGCAGCAATGCTTGTGCAGTGTTTTAGTTGGGCTTTCCTAAGAAGAGTCAGTTTTAATTCTCTGCTTGTCCTGAGCTGTGTGAGATGTGTGTGGAGCAAAGGGGAATGGCTTCCCACTGCCAGAGGGCAGGTTTAAATGAGATTTTGGGGTGAAATTCTTCCCTGTCAGGGTGCTGAGGCCCTGGTATGGGCTGTGGCTCCCCCATCCCTGGAAGTGTCTAAGGCCAGGTTGGATGGGGCTTGGAGCAACCTGGGATAGTGGAAGGCCCATGGCAAGGGGTGGAATGAGATGACCTATATAGTCCCTTCCACCCCAAACCATTCCATGATTCTGTTTGGCAGTAAGACACAGAGTCACTGTGTTGGCTATCATTTTCTCACTGCCCAAATTCCCACTTGTGATGCAAGTTGGGCCCATAGTGTGGAGAATGAAAGGCAGATGATCCATTACAAGCAGGGACCTGCTACATGCAGAGAGAGAGCAGTGGATGTGGTTTCTCCTGACGTTAGTGAGGCTCACTGGAGGATCTCAGCATAGCTGAAGCTGGCAGGGAGACCCAAGCCCTGCTCAAAGCAAGGTCACCAGGAACAGGTTGCCCAGTACTGTGACCTGGTGGGTTATGACCATTTCCAAGGTTAGAGATTCTGTGGCCCTGACAGTAAGAAAATTACTTTCTATGTTCAGTGAAACTTTTATTTCAATTTGTGTTACCATAGGGAGGAGCCTGGTTCGGTCTTCTCCTCTGCTTTCTGTTTGGTATTGAAACACATTGGTGAGATACCTTTGAGACTTCTGCTCTCCAGGGTGAGCAGCCCCAGATCTCTCAGCCTCCTCTTGTGTGTCAGGTACTCCAGTCACTTGGCCCTCATGGATCAGGATAAACAACATCTGCTGCTCAGTGCTCATCCACAGGGCCAGACATCTCATCATGGAAGACATTGGTTAAGCCTGCTTTCCTTTCCTTAAATCCAGCAGCCTAGCTCCCAAACACCTTGTCCTTGTTTAGAAGTGGTTTCCAGGAATAGCTGCTTCCCAAGAATCAAAGTAGGGCTGACCCTGTCATTCCTCTTCCTTGCCCTGTTTGAAGGGATGGGTGACATTTGCCTTCTCCCACACCAATCACTGTGACCTTATCAATGGATATGTTATATATATATATATATATCTCAATGTCTGTAGGCCCCTGAGAGGGGGCAGTGAAGGCAGCAGAGCCCAGCTCATCCCAGTGGTGCCCAGTGCCAGGACAGAAGCTAAAGGACACAAACTGAAGCGCATCAAGTTTCATCAGCCATTAGAAAAATACCTTTTACTGTGAGGGTGACCAAGCACTGATACAAGTTGCCCAGGGTAGTTGTGGAGTTTCCATCCTCAGAGAGTGTCAAAACCTAACTGGACATGGACCAGGGCAGCCTGTTCCTGGTGACCCTGCTTGAGCAGAAGGGTTGGGTCTCCGGAGGTCCTTGCCAACTGTAGGAGTTGCCAACCTCAGTTACTATGTGATTCTGTTATCAAACATTGATTAAGCTCAGGTATTTAATTAAATCACTTAAAATGTACAGGATCTTTAAAACTACTTGATATGACCACTTGACATACCTGGATTATTCCAGCTTAAACCAGCTAATGAATCATGGTTTCATGTCCCAGTTTTTGTGATTCCCTTTGGGATTCTTCCATAATAGTGGACTTAAGGAGCTCTCAGACCTTGGCTGAGGCTTGGGATTCTGCACTAGGTGCTGTCCAAATAGGTATAAAGTCAAAGTCCTTGTCGCAACACTTGTCAAACAAAACTGGATAGAAATCAGCGAAGACACACACTCGCTGCCTGCATTGTGTCTTTACTTGGGCTGGGTTTGCCTGGCAGCTCCTGGGCATCTTGCATTGCCTTGGAGCTGCCCTACTGCCTTCAGCCTGGCCCCAGCTGCTGCTCCAGAAGGATGCAGGTGCCCCACGGGTCCCATGTCCTCTCTGTGGACATCTCCAAGTTCCATAGAGCACCTGGAAAGGTGCCCTGGATGCTGGTGTAAGGCCAGAGTTTGAGCTGAAGATGCAGTGCTGGCTGCAGTGCTTTGCTAAGTGAGGATTCTTATATTAAAACAGTTGCTTGGTGAAATTCTTGGAAGGCAGAGAGGAGCAGCAGATGGGAGGCTTGGAGACAGCGGGTGTGTGTTTGAGGACTCAGTTGGCCAAGGAGAAGGAACAGAACATGTTTGCAGCAAGGTGCTCAGCCTGATTTGTGAGAAAATAAGTACATTCATATTTCAGAGAATCAGATTTCGTTTCTGCTCTGCCCAGTAGGAATGCACAACAATCAATAACTGATGCTCATGTAAAAGGGGTGGGGTGTTTTTGCCAGACTTGTAATATGACTTCCCCCTCCTTCCTCCCAGTCTTTTTTTGGCAGTGGTTTTCCCCTTTCCCTGCTGGACCAAACCAGTCTAGTTCTTGAGCATTTCCTGGTGCTTCCTTAATTTCCTGTCATTTCTGTTGTTCTGTAGCCTGTCACTTGTTTTTTTGTCTCAAGACCACAGTGCTGCAAGTTTAGAAGTGGCAATCCCGAAGAAGCCTTTCCCTGCCTTGGGAAAAGCAGTGATTTCCTCCCCACCATCAAACCAATTAAAACTGAAACCATCTCTTTTTTTCTCATTGTCACAGTGTTGTATTGCTGATGGGATGGGTTAAATTTAATATTTCCTAGGAAGATAGGATAGGGTGCCTCTTTGGGGGCAGTAACTATGCTGTGAGGCTGTCAGAGGGCTTGCACCTCCATCTCTTTCCTTGTCCTCTCTCCAGCCTTCCACAATATTTAAATTATTTTTGATCTGCCATTCAAGCCATTAATGAAGAGAGTAATTAGGACCAGACCTAGAGCTAGCCCCAGTGGTCAGTGTGAGAGGCATGGCAGTGAATCATTGACTCTTGGAAAATAATTTTCTAGTCGAGTAGTGGTTACACCTGTGCTAGGGTCAGAAAATTCCTAACTTCCTGTTTCGTGGTTTGAAAACATTTAAGATTTCATCTTCAGCTGCAAGTGTTGACTGCCAGGAGTTAAAAGGAAAAGTAGTGAAAACCTCAAAGGAGACAGAAGCTGCAAAGCCTGCTGAAAGTTTTCATGGAATTGGGGGCAAGGGGGATTCGCTGCTGCCAGTGGCAGAGCTGGGACTTGACTAGTGGCATCGATTTGGCAAAATCCAGGAGCCTCTGAACGACAGACAGGGAACCCAAGGGTTCTGAATCGAGTTCAACTTTACTTTTAGTCAGCCCATGTTGCTGAATTCACCAGATGGAGGTTTCTGAATCTTTTGCCAGTAAATATAAAATGTGCTGGTCAGGAGTGGGGCTCCACGAAGATGGTGTGTAAGACACATTTCCAAGCTGGTGTGGAAAGGATGGACTCATTCAAGGGGATTGAGGCTGCAACTCAGATGCCTCTTATAAAGAAAACCAGTGCTAAATAATTAGAAAATCTTTTGTCCTCTCAAACAGTGCAGAAATGAATTGTTTTTTCCAAAACTGAGCACAATGGGATGCAGCTTTTGTCTGCCAGCATAAGAAAGCAGGATGCCGGGTTTGATCCTGCCACTGCAACTGTTTCAGTGCTCTCACCAGGCTTGGAAGGAGCATCCCAGTGGCAGCCCTCCCAGCAGCCCTTCAGAGTCAGCTTAATTTAGAGACCAGTTCTGTTGACCCACAGATCACTCGAGAGGAAGGCCAAGCAGGAGATTTGCTGCAAAATCAAGTAAAATTACTTTAAAAAATCAATTAAAATTTTCTTCCATGATTTTGTCTGCTTTGTTGTTGTCTTGGGCTGTGGCACCCATTGAACCAGCTGAGCAGCCTTGTCCTGGAGCTGAATATCCAGAACTGGCACAGGGAGGTGTGCCAAAGAAAGACATGTGATGCTCTGGTCACCTTGTCTTCCTCCCAGTGTGAGGACTGGTCCAGACTTGGACTTGTTCTGTGCCAGCAGAAGCATCCTTGGGTGCAGCACCCTCCTGCCCTGTCGGTGGAGGGGATGCTGCTCCATTCCGAAGTTCTGTGAAATGCAGATATACAGCTTTGCATACATTTTTGTTTTCATCTCTTCTATACAGAGTTGGAAATTTGGGGTCTCATCTCTTTTTGACCCATCTGTAAAATATACTAGTTGGTACATAAAGATACTGTCGATAAAGTTGCCTCCACCTGGTGTTGGACTCCTTTAGCTCAACCACCACAACTTACACAGAAATGTTATTCCATTATTTAAAATTTCTTCAGGCTTGCTGAACCCAAGTGAGAAATTAGAGGATTGATGTGGCTCATCTTTCCTGGTGCGTGTTTCCCTCGGGTTAGCTTGTGCCTGGAGCGGAAAACTCCACCTTTTTAGCTCTGGAGACAAGCCTTAAACATTAAGAAGTAATTGAAGTTTGCTGCAGGCAAGTTACAGATTGCTGCTGCTCTTGGGACTGTCTCCGTGGAAATTCAGCTTGATAAAGTTCACAAAAAACTGGAACTGCTCAAGGACACAATTGAAAAAACATTTTGGGAAGCTGGTGGAAGGTTTCCAGCAAGGCCGGTTGCAGGCACAGGAGCAAGGAATGCAGCCTGGCCTCCCCAGCATCAACATCGCTTGGGATTTTTACCACATATATAGGGACACTTGGGATGTTTTCCTTTAAAAACAAGCCTGGCTCGTGCAGGCGTGTGAGAAAGAGGAAATAGCAGCTTTTTTTAAATGAGAAAATAGGCCTTATAATCTATATGCTTAATGTTTGCTTACATTAGGTTGTTTTTCTCCCTCTGCGGCAAATATTAAAGAAATGCTTTGTGATTTGTACAGTTCTGGCATTGGCAGCACTGCCTGTTCAGAGCTGCTCAGGCTATGGAGTTTGCACTTACCCTCACCAGCAGGAGGGACTGATGTTACAGGGCTCCCTAGGAACTCTGAAAGGGGAAACCAGGGGAAAGCAGGACAGGTGGTAACAGGATTTCATCAGTCTGTAAATGGCATATTTGGGCACCAGGGTTGTGACCCGTCCCCAGGGAGGAGGGAAATGTGGCCCTGAGGCCGAGAATATCCGACAGAACAGTCAGCAGCTGGTCATTGGGTGTTTGATTCACCCAGCCTGCCATGAACCTTTCATTTTGAGACAAACAAAAACACTTCCTAAATAAGGAAGTTGGGGGGTAGGGCGGGCGGGGTGCTCAGTCTGGAGAAATGGAGGCTAAGGGGGGACCTTATGTCTGTCCACAGCTCCCTGACAGGAGTGGGCAGCGGGGGGGTTGGGCTCTGCTCCCAGGGAACAGGGACAGGAGGAGAGGGAATGGCCTCAGGCTGGGCCAGGGGAGGCTCAGGGTGGACATCAGCAGGAATTTCCCCATGGAAAGGGTGCTCAGGCTTTGGCAGGGACTGTCCAGGGAGCTTTGGAGTCCCCATTCATGGAGGTGTCCAAGGAACAACTGGATGTGGCAGAATGACAAGGTGGGATTGGACACAAACTGAGGTTAATGGTCTCAGACATCTTTCCCAACCTAAATGCTTTTGGGATTCTGTGAAAACCTGTGGTGGAGCTGCTGGTTTATATCCTTTAATTTTAGCAGGGTGTGAAAAGGAAGTACCCCTGATGTTTCCTCCTTGCTCAAACCTGTTCCATCCTGACTGTAGCACATTGGGATGACGAACTGTGCTGCGCCCTGCCTGGAGTATGGATATGGCTTGAGCCAGGATAGTTGTCCAGGGATTGTTGTTTTGTTCTGGTTGTTCCCTTTTCTCTCCAGGCTCCTCCAGCTGAAGTGCAACTTGCCCGGACTTGCACTGCACAGAAGTGGGAGGGAGCAGGGGACTCCTTTGGGAATAACAGACTCCAGGGATGGAAGTTAAGCTATAACCCCGTGCCAGTATGCTTTTGGCTTCTGAATTCCCGAGGGGAAAGGGAGGAAGTGGGAATTTCTGCTAGACAGCATCCTGCCCGCTCGGCTCCAAAACACTGATGTGGGGAGTGCACTGCGAGCAGGAGAGAGGTTGTGCTTGCTCCAGATCGGTGGGACAGCACTGAAAACGGGTGGAAGGGGTTGTGGAGGTTGCATTATCGAGGAAACAGGGAGCTTTCCCGATGCATTGACATCAGCGACAGGAGGGCAGGGGTATGAATTCCAGGTGCAGTGCTGCTGCTGCTGCTGGCAGCCTGTGTGCCTGGGGTGTCGGGCTGCAGCAGGCACCTAAACCCCGGCTTTATTCCTGGGATCAAATCCCCTGTGCCTAAAGCCTGGCTTTATTCCTGAGACTCAGACTCCCTGTGACATCTCCGGGCTGTTACTTCACCCCTGTGTTTACATCCTGCCAGTGCTCTCTGATTGCTTAACTGCTTCTCAAGGACTCTTGAGAATCTCAAAGGAAACTCGGGAAGTGCAAAGTGGGATTACTTGGCCATCCTCCTGCGGGTGTTTCTGTATTTTAAACAGAGCTGTGATAGCAGTGGCAGAATATAAACATCTGGGGTTGAAAATCAAAGTGCTGCAGAAGCTCTTGTGCAGCCTGTGGAGATCTCACCCTTTTTGGGAAATAATGGCCAATGCAGTTATCCTGCACTAAAAAGTATTTCCTTTTTTTTCCAGACTTTGTATTCAGAGCACCCATTAAATTAAGCAAAACAGGGGAACTCCGAGAAGAATATGAAAGCCAGCTAAGGAAGGTCAGTATTTTGGATAATTGTGTTTTTTCTTCCAGAATAACTTGGATTTCCTGCAGGAATGCCATCCTACCTGTAGGGAAACCTGAAGGGCTCTTTTTTCCTGTTCTGTAAAAAAGGTCATTTATTCTCTTTATACTGTTCTCGCAGTTCAGGAAGTGCTGTAATTGCACATGTAGAAGCCAAATTTTGCTGTCTTAGTCTGCCTTGGAGAGAACATGGAAATATACCTTCTTTGGAGTGACTGTTTGGCTGTGGATGTAATTCCATAAAGGCTTTTGCAGCATAAGGCATCACTTTCTCCTCAAACATCCTTCTCCTGAAAAACAAACTATTCCAAACTAGAGCTTTCTATGTATTTTTAGCAAAGAAAAAAATGTAATTTAAAGACAACAAAAAAAAAAAACCAAAAAAAAAACAAAAAAAAAGGAAAAAATATAAGGAGAATAAAGGCTTTTCAGTTGGTTTGGAATTAAAGTCCATGAAAATATTTTTTTAGATTTTTGTTCTTTGTGATCTTGTTTTCCCTTGAGATGGGTCCAACCCCTCTCTGATTATTTTACCTGCTGGGTAAAAGGAACCTGAGGGACTTTTAATTGTTGAAGAATTTTATTTATATTTTCACTTGTAGATCTCAACAAGTGTAAAAAGGGCTGGGAGGCTGATTGAGCTAGAAAAACAGCCTTGTCTGAGTAGGGAAATACTGCCTAGATGATATTTCAGGTAAATAACTAGTCTGGGAAGTGCGTGTGTGTGAGGAGACAGTTAAAAAGCATGGAAGGATCTTCCCTCCTGCTTCTCCGTGTGCGGAATTAGCAGTGACACTGATGGGCAGTGCCACTGCAGGTTACCAAGGTTAACTCTGGCTGACTGTTTCATTAACTGATCACAAGAATTGCAAACTCTTCTCCAATTCAGGTGCCTTGCCAGGGAGGCACGGGCAGTTTGTGTGCAAAGTCATGGGACTTGTGGCATTTTCAGCTACAATTCTCTGTCAAGCTTAAGGAAGCATATTTGCAGCATGGTCAGGCTGCAGCTGAAAAGGTTTTTACATCTACAGCTTGACTTCAGCAAAAAGATACCGTGTGCAGTCCAGTACCAACACTTCTCCCTTCCCTTCCAGTCAGAAGGAAATACTTTACCATGTTTCTGGCATTTTGGCATGTTTTTGTCTTGTTCAGCCTGCTGCCTTCCCCTTCTTGCTCCCTGCCAGATGGAAAATGGGTTTCTTCCCCCTGCCAGCTCAAACTCGCATTTTGTGAAGCTCAGCTGGAAGAGCTGTGTGGGAGGAGATTCTGTGAATCGTCATCTAAGAGGAAATGGTAGTGAAATTTTGCTAGTAAAATGACAACTGATGATGCAGTCACACTGTTTCCTTATTCATAGAATCAGAATAGAATCACAGAATCATTTAGATGGGAAAAACCCTCTGAGATGGAGCGCAACTTTTCCCCCAGCACTGCCAAGGCCTCCACTATCCCATGACCCCAGTGCCACATCCACATGACTTTTAAATCCCTTCAGGAACAGGGACTGGGCAGCTGTGCCAATGACTGGCTACCCTTTCAGTGAAGAAATTTTCCCTGGTATCCAACCTAAACTTCCCCTGATGCTGTTTCTTCTTGTCCTGTCACTTGTTACCTGGGATGAGAGACTGACTCCTGTCTAGCTCTACCCTTCTGTCAGGAAGTTGTAGGGAAGCAAAACTGTGGCCGTTGCTACTTATTAGGAGTTTCTCAGTGTCTCTGATCTTCTGAATTAGGCAGGAGGAGACAGGAACTCAGGTTTGGGAATCTAAGCTTGTGTATGCTTAGATTTCCTTCCATTTCTCAAGACACGGGGTTTCATCCCAGCTTCCCTGCCCATGGAATGGTGATCACCCAGGCTTTCCTCCTGAGGAAGGGAGAGGAGCATTTCCAAACCTTTTTACATCTCCCAGATGTGAGTTGTTTTATAAATCTGAGCTCTTGACCTGCTTCCCAGCCTTTTTCAGTTGAGAACAAAATGGTACCAGAATTATACACTGAAGAAATTTTATTTGACGTGGATAATCTCATAGTTCAATTTTCTCACCTGGCTTTGAGAATGAGATAGATATTTGCAGTCTGTGCAGGACAGCGAGATTGGTTTTTCCTCTTTTGTGCCCTTGGTGCTCTTGCATTTTATATTTTTCCAGAGGAGGCTGTCATTTCTGTGTACTAAAACCCCAGCTCATCCTGTCCAGCTGTCTATCACAAGCAAGTCTGTTGCTTGTAAGCACACACAGTGGGAGGGAAACTCCTACCTGAGGCATGTGCTGACATGCAGCTTCCCGGAGCCAGGGCAGACGGAGCAGGCTCCGGGAGGCAGCAAACCTGCACAGCTTGTGGAGGGAAGAGAAGATACCAAACGTGAGTTTGCCAGACTTTTGGAAATAAATGTCAGTGTCAGGAGTGATGGTCCTGAAATGGGCATTTCTTGAGTGAAAAATTACCAGTTGTGTGTACAGCATTTTTTTTTCCCCTGCAGTTGTGGTATACAAAAGGGCTAAAATGCATTTTCTGATAACTGTGCTGTTCACAGCAGCTGTTGGTCCTGCATCCAGTATTTCAGAGATGCTACTCAGATAACATGAGGTCCTTCTCCCAGGGTGCATGTTTCACACTACATTGTTTCAGTTTCTTGTCCTCCTGTCCCAGCACAGCATTGCCACGTCTGGAAGGAAATTCTCTGCGGGACAATTTAGGTTAAAGGTTACTTCAAATTATTATTTTTATAATTAGTACTGATTTTATCATTAGAGTTTGATTTTGTTTGCAATCTTAATTATGCACCTAAATTCTTTTTTGTATCCTATTAATTAGAATTAGGATCCTGTTGTTGCCTTTTTGACTTTACTGTCAGAAAAGCTTGGGTTGGCACCTCACACTAGTTGTGCCATGGGTTTGCCCAAAATTCTTAAATATTCTTGTGTGTTGTTACATATTCTTGTGTCTTTTGATTTGGGAATTGAGTATAATTTTATAATTTAACCAGAAAAGTGATTATTTCCATTTAACTCTCTTCCACATGAGAAGTACAGGGGGGACACAAGTGCTGTGTAGTATTTCAGCCAGTCAAAAAAATCTTTATGATAAACCTTGATGTGAATTTGTTTTTCAGATGCTTCAAAAAAGGCAGATATACTGTTGACTTAGAGCAGACTATTCATCATGTCTGCATCATGTGGTCACAATCTCTGTTAGTCAGACACTGTTGTAGTTATTGCTTGAGATTATTAATAGATGAGGAATTTAAAGATACATCTTAAAACAACTCGAAGCAAGGAGTCAAACCGGTCTTTGGAAATATTTGCTGAACACCCACAATCAGCCAAACAGTGGAGTTTTTCCTGGTTTCTGCCTTGTTTCCTCCTTGTTTTCCTCCTTGTTTCTCTCTTCCTCATCTCTGAGGGCTTGGATTCAGTAGGATCCATGTCCTTCCCAATTTGAAATTCACAATATGCTTTTCATGTAATGCCTCGTGAACTCTGTTTTCTTTGTCATCCCTACATCCATACTTTGGGGGTTTTCCCCTCCTCCAGCAGGGAAGAAAAACACTAAATATTTTTGGAAGAATGAGGAGTTGTTGCAACGTCCCCCAGTGCCTTTATGAGTTAGGGAGTTTCGTAAGCACCTGAGATGCTTATGCCCAAATATGAGGAAAAATTTGAATTCCTAGTGCTGTGGTTCATGAGCAGGATGGAGATGTGTCAATCAAAAGTCCGGATAACCTCTGCATGGAGAGTGAATGGAGGAAGGAGGGAGGATCTGTTCTATATACAGATACATCTAGACTATTCCTGGACTGTGCCTAAGTTGAGAAAGAGGCAAGACACAAGCTGGGAAAATAGCTGGGTGATGAAGGGAGAAGGGAGCTGGATGATGTGGCCCTGGGCAGGGACAGTCAGGTGGTGGGATCTGAAGTGTGTTCTGCGGAGCCTGTTCATCAGGAAAAGGTGGTGGAAAGAAGGAGAAAAGGGGAGCTGTTGGTTTTGATAGCAGATTTGCAAAAAATAAGAGGTCCTGGCAGAAAAGGGGAGTTTGATTTCTTTAGGTGAGGAGCAAAATAGTGCAGCAGGACAGGCAGCCTGTCAGAGTCCATGTACCTTGTGGCTCTACCCCGGAGCAGAGAAATGAAGGCACAAAATTAAATGATACGATCACACTCTTGGTCTTGCCAATCTGTAAGTGTAGGACTTGAAATTGCAACTACTCTACATCTTTTGTCATTATTTCCAGCTGAGAGAAGAGAAACTACAAGAAGAAAAGACCTCGGAGGATCTGATTCACAAGTTCATTCTGGATGACATGGACGTAGGGAAAAGAAAAATGGAGGAACAGCAGAAAAAAGATGAACCTGTAGTGCTGAAAGGGAACCACGAATGTGTAAGTAAGCTCATGTTTCTCCTTCCTGCCCACATAGCAATATTTTCATTCTTTGGCTTTCTGGGATTCCTTGATTGAGTTTTTATAGTTTATGAAGGCTATGAGCTGGCAGATTATAAAAATCCTTGTTAATGAGAACTGTCTTCTAAGGTTTGTTGCAACTGCAGATGTTCTTCTAGAGGTTTCTGTCCCCCTTTTTACCCTCTACCACGTGACTCTTCCAAACACAGCTGATCCCCTCAGCTTTGGGGATATCCATGGTCTTCAGGCTTGCATGCATTTCCATGAACATTTCTCCATTAATCTTCTGTAGTGAAGTTGTGCAGCTGAAGTTCACATTCTTCGTGCTGACTTTTGCCTATTTCCCATTTCATTTGGGAGGCTCTGCAGGAAACGCTCTTAAAATTTCTATTTGTTAGGCTGACCCATGGGGGCTGAGTAACCAACACCCTGTAATAACGTTTGTTGTAGAATTTTCCCACATTTTCTTGATCAATAAATTCACTGTATTCGATGACTAACAGCTATATATAGGAGCTGTGTGCTTATTTTTGTATTATTTATGGCTTATGTCCTCTCAGTATAATCAGAAATGGGGGATTTGGGGATCTTAAACACTTCTGCAAGAAAGAGCTTTATTTTCCAAGTTACTCTTTTTGTTGTGCATGTCAGCTAACTCTTCCTTGATTGACTTCAGTTTCCTGAACGTCTCTCGGATTCTGAGAATGAAGAACCATTCCAGGGCAAGCAAACACACCGGTCAGCTTTTGTTTCCAAGACCAGTGCCTACTCCCTTGCTTTCCTTTCAGGGTAAGATGCTGAGACTTTATTTAATGTCCTTTAAAGATCTTCTTCCGACTTGTTTTAAACACACCTGAGATGCTGTAATTCAAATGGCAGTTCCAATCTAAAATAAGTGATCTTTTTTTTTCTGGAATTTTAGAGCAGACTCACTGGTAGAATGTGGTGTCAGTCTGATTACTTCCCACCTGGAAGTTAAGGGAGTTAATGTTCATCCCATGAAGGAGGAAAATCATTGCCTGTAGATTTAAACCATTATTCAGAAATCAAAATTCTGTGGGATGAACTCATGAGTGCTGATTCCTTCTCCAGCACAGATACAAAGGGATGGCATCAGCCCCAAACAGCTTTTTCCCTGGAAAGCTGTTTCTTGATGCAGTGGAAGCAGCTGAGTAACCAGGTGTGTTTCCACATGAGAAGCAAAGGGGTTTCCCCATTCCTCCTTAGCATTGATCTCAGTTAATTATGAGCTGTGGGTGGAGGTGTCCGTGTGTTCAGTCTGGAGTCTGTGAATGCAGACCAGGACTCTGCCACAAATCCAGGATTCCTGGATCCCTCTTCCCCGAGGGCATGGGAAGTATCCCTGCCAGCCAGGTGCTGCCAAGGCTGATGACTCTCCCACAGGTAGCTGCTGCCAGGGCTGCTGAGCTGGCTGTTCCTAAGGTCACCAACAGTCTGCTGTTCTCACCCATCTGCTTTTCAGGAATTTAACCTCCAAGGTGGAGAGGAGTCGGAGCTGCAATGACACCATTCAGGAGAGATCCAAGAGCAGGCAGAGATCAGCCCCAGCCACCAAAACAAAGGTACAGACAGTATCTGGAAACAGATTCCTGTGTGTAAATGTTCTTATCTGAGGTTACACAGCACCAGTAATCTGGAGATATAAAATATGGGCTTTGTGGCTCTGTGTTATCGCCTTGGGGCCAATCGCTTCCTTGCGGCTCCCAATAAAACCTGCTGGGTTAGGAACTACTAAACAGAAAAGCAGACAGGTGTCAGGGTTCTTGTGTAGCATAGGAGGCTAAGTGGAAGTTGAAAGGGTTCTCATTAGGCTTTTGTTTTGTGATACATTTTCTTTTCAAGTCTGAATCCCCCTAACCCACATCCCGAAGTGCCACATCCAGGTGCTTCTTATACCTGGGCCAGGTATATTTATTTATATATATTTATTCTTTCTCTCCCACTGCTTGTGGAAGGGAGCAAAAATCATTTGGAGATCATATCCCCTGAGGACCATGGTTTCCTTCAGCCAGGGCGGTGCAGCTCTTCTTGGCTTCTCCTTGTCTTCACAGAATCATCCAGGTTAGAAGAAACCTTTAAGGTCATCTAGTCCAGCCATCAATCTAACACACTAAATGGGCTGATTTATCCAGGTAGAGAGAAAACACATTCCAAGGCCAGGTTGGACAGGGCTTGTAGGAAGCTGGTCTAGTGGCAGGTGTCCCTGGCCATGGCAGAGGGTGGAATGAGATGGTTTTTAAAGTCCCTCCTCACCCAAACCACCATGTGATTGTGTGGTTTTGCCATCGGTGTTCTTACTTGTGGCAAGAGCAGCTCTTAGACTGAAATAAATTTGATACCCAGACCATGCTGGGCTCTGGAGTCTCTGGCTCGTGTCCTACATCAGCCGTGGGAGGTGCTGTGCGCAGCTGAGGCTGTCAGGGGCGGCTGTGCAGGGCAGCCACCCTTTTCCCCGGTCTCCTCTCGCGTGCCTGTCGGTGAGTAGCTCTCCCAGCTGTGCTGCCTTGCCTTGCAGGTGCTGCCCATCACGGGCGCGTCCACACCGCTGCTGGGGGTGCTGTCGTCCACGCAGAACAACCGCTGCCTGTCTGCCCCGGACCTGACGGCTGAGAAGCGTCTGGTGCTCAGCGCCATGTCCTCCCTGTCTGCCCTGCACCGGCCCGAGCGCTCCATCAGCCCTGAGAGCAATGACAGCATCTCCGAGGAGCTCAACCACTTCAAGCCCATCGTCTGCTCGCCCTGCACTCCCCCAAAGAGACTTCCCGACGGCAGAGTCCTGAGCCCCCTCATCATCAAATCCACCCCCAGAAACCTGAACCGCAGCCTGCAGAAGCCAACCACCTACGAGGCCAGTCCTAGAATACTGAAAAAATGGGAGCAGATATTTCAGGAGCGTCAGATCAAAAAGACTCTCTCTAAAGCAACCCTTACGTCCTTGGCTTCAGAGCCCGGGGAAGACAGCGTGGTTCCTGACATCACCAACTCCAGCAGTTGCACTAAAGAGCAGCCACAAGTGCAGGGTGATCACTTTCCACCTGACGCAATGGGAGAGCCTCGCCCTGAGCTGGATTTCTTCGCTTCCATCAGTGAAATGAAGCTGGGAAGAGGCAGTGAGAAGAACAGAGGTTCACAGGCCTTAACCACAGAAGACAGTGCTGCTGAACCAGATGTGAGACCAAACGTAACCTCCCTAAATACACGAGTAGCTGAAGTCCCTGATGTAAAAGTGAATGCATTCATGGACAAATCCTGTCTTAGTCTAGGCCCAAAAGTGCTGAGCAGAAGACTCGTGGGCGTCAGCACATCGCTGCCGGACAACAGCACGCTCGGAGTGCCCATCAAGCAGTCAGGGAAAAAGCAGCTGAAGTACCTGAACAACAGTGAGCTGATCAACGTGCAGAACAACACCTACAACTCTGTGGAGAATATTATCGGGGAGCAGCCCCCGCTGCTGCGGCGGAGCCGCAAGAGACGCTGCAAAACAAAGCACTTGGAGCACAACGGCTCCGTCAAAAGACTGAGGCACGTGGCAGGGGAGGTGGGGCTGCCTCCCGAGGTTCGGGATGTGGAGCAGAAGCTCCAGCAAGAGGAGGAGGACAGGAGGTTGGCCCTGCACCTGCAGCGGATTTTCGACAGCGAGAACAGGACAGTGGACAGGCGGAAAGTGCGCGTGGATCGGTATCTGCTGCGCTCCAAGAGCACTCTGGGTGCCAAGTAGCACTGCTGGACGATGTTGCCTTTCTAGAGGACGATGAGGTTTATCAGACTATCTTATAGGAAAACTATTTTTTGCCCTACTTCCACCCACGCAATTGTTTTCTCATTTTGGTGGTAAGACATTTCTAGGTCCAGTTCAGAGGGAAGCCAGAGTCCTTTCAGATTTGAAAAAAAAGAAAGAGAATAAGAATCCTCCAGTCCTCTCTGGTCTGTTGGTGTGAAGGAATTGTGTGTCAGCCCTGTGAATACCCTGCAAGGCCTCCACTTGCAGTCAGGCGCATGTGGGATCCCCAGCTAGGAGGGTTTTGAGCCTTGGGGTATGAGGACCATCCCTTGCCACAAGAAATCTGACCTCTGCACATGGAAATTGTCTGAGAGTCTTCTCTCTGCCTGCCCCATTTTCTCCCTCAGGCTGCATCTGGTTGTGGAGTCAGGCTCTTACCCATGCTCTGTATTTCTCCTGGGGAGTCCTAAACAGAGCCCCCCCATAGTACTTCCAAATGAATGTATCTCACTGTCTGCACCAGCAGTACAAGACAGTCACTGTCTTGAAGCAGAAAGCCAAATGCAATGAAAAGAAAGACCTAAAATAAGGGTTTTACTGACACACCTGATAGGCACTTGTAATTTCATGTTTGTGACAGGGGAGAGAACTCGGGTGGAGCAGCTGGAGCTACACACTGAGCACTGGGACCCAGGCAGCTTTTCTCCCTGTCCATGTCATTTCCAAACCAGGGGGGTTTCCTGTTCTTGCCTCTAATGTTGAAGAAGGGAAAACAGCAGCCAGGGAATGTCTGGAAGGATGTGCTTCCAGCTGCCACATCCCTCGCTCAGTCAGGAGCTCTCAGCACACCTGAGGCCTGTGATTGCATGTCCCAGAGGAGCATCCCCAGAGATCCATGCATTGCTGTGTTCTCCAGGCAGCCCTTGGGACAGGAGCCCAGCTGTCCCAAGGGCTGCCCTGCCCCTGCTCCAGCTTCCTGGCTTCAGGTTAAAACCACTAAGAAAGCTCAGGTGAGTGATGCACTAAAAACTTACAGGCATGAAGCTGGGCCTAGAGCAGAGCTGGCTCAGAGCCTGGGCTTGTGGAGCCTGTGTTCTCTGCCCAGATGTGGCAGGCCACCCTCTTGAGTGTTTCTAACCCTCTTCCATGGATTAATTTCATGGATTATTTCCAGTAACATAGGTCAGAAAGTACCCTTGCAACTCAGTCCTTGGCAGCTGCCTTGCAGAGTATTCACTGGGACCCTTGAAGCCCATGGGGACCTTTGTCCAGGGCAGGGCCTGCAGCAGTACCCATCCTGCCCCATCTGTGCCAGGTGGCAGGGGTGTTTTTGGGATGAGCACAGTGCTGGGGCAAACTTCCCTGTGCATGGTGTGAAGGGAGGGCAGCCAGTGCACATAAATACAGATCTGATCTATGACAACAGCATTGCCCAATTTCCCCTATCTTAAAATGGGATAGAGGAAAACTTTCTCCCTCCATCTCAAAATGGTCAGAAAGAAAACAGGAACTGCTATTCTTTTCCACTGCAAGGACCCTGGCAGGTTTTTTTTTCCTAATTGAACTGGATTTAAAAAAAATACAAGGGAAAAAAAGTAGAAAAAGAAATCTTATATTTTATCGGGTAAAATTTATATATTTTAAATACTATATTTCAACAGATTGACACTTTTGTTTTGAGAAATCTTATAGCAATGATTCCATAATATATATCTCTATCTCCTTGCCACACAAACTACTGGATGGTTGAAGTTGTTTCTGGGGCTGGTGAGGCCTGGCCTGCTCTGCCCTCCCAGTGCTCCAGGCCCTCTCCTGCACCGCAGCCTCGGCAGTGTTTCTGACCCAAACCCAATCCTGCTCCTATTTCCAGCTGTGAATTAGAAGGAAATTAAGGAATTGGAGCCTTGACTGGACCTAGAAGAACAGCACAGCGAGAAGTACTGACAGCCTGGATCCACCCTTGGAGCTCAGGAGGGAAAGCCACAGCTTCAACTCGGAATCTGTGCTGTTTTTCCCAA
Source organism: Drymodes brunneopygia (assembly GCA_013400955.1). NCBI lineage: Eukaryota > Metazoa > Chordata > Aves > Passeriformes > Petroicidae > Drymodes > Drymodes brunneopygia. Next base: position 40,020 of record VZTZ01002951.1, on the reverse strand, counting down.
CATTTGGAGCTACAATATGCACTTCCCAGGTGCATTTAGATTTAGAACTATTTTTACAGGCCCCCTTCTCTGTGGCTCATCCGTGGAGCCCTAGTCAGACTTCCCTAAACAGTTTCCCTTTTTCTCATGGTATTTGTGGGGGTTCCGCTGGGCCTGGGCTGCTTACACCACAAAAAAATAGATTTACACGCTGAATGTATCTTTTCTTTCCCCTCTTAAAAGAGATTTCACAGCCCAATGCACTAGGCCAGTGTCTTAAATATCTTCTTTTGAAAAGATTTTATAAATATTTAGGGGTTTGTGCGTTAATTTCCTGATCCCAAATCCAAGCTGGGCAGGAGTGTAAGAGGCAGTGCCTGGGCTGGAGCTTGTCGCCAGCCAAAAAAAGCTTCATGGGACCCCTTCTGCTCCTGGCTGCCCCCAAAACAGAGATCCCAACTCCCCAAGCGTCACGCACAGGCCACGGCATCTGTGTTCAAGGAGACCTTTGGATGTGGAACCACAGTCGTGTCGTGGAAGGGTTGCAGTAATGCAAAGCCAGGATGAATGTTTTATTAATTTAACACTCTCCAAGTTTGTGTAAGCTTGCACAAAGCAGCAAAAATTGTAAATAATTACACTCAAAAGAGCAGGAATTCCCAGCCTCTCCCCTGTAAAGGTCAGAAATGACGCCACCTTTGCCAGAAGTCATGCCAGCTGAGAAGGAAAATACCTCCTGCTGAACGGTGGATGCAGCACAAGATTAAACCAAGTATTTATTCACACTTCTCTGAAAGTCCTTTGTAACCCTCAGCTGCCTTCCCTCCAAGATGAAGGCATTCCTTGCCAGCTGTGGAACAGCACGGGTACAGGAATGTCCTCCCAAAATGTGAAGCTGTCGCATCTGGAGGGGCTGGGGTTGCTTCCATGACAGAAGGACTGTGTCTGCCAAAGATGCCACCAACTCCCAGAAAGTTGCTTTCTGACCCTCTGGAGCTCTCTGCCCGGGAAAAGCCGTACAGAAAGGTCTGTGTTTGGAGTCAGCAAGATCAGATAAATGAAGGAGAAGTGCCAAAAGGGATCATGCCAGGTGATTGTATGATGTTGTTCTATATTGTCAGTATTTCTCTTCCAATGCTATTGTACATGCAGTGCACAGTAGTCATGAAGTGTAGCTTGAACAAGCGCTTCTTTGTATTTTCTCAGTGAAAGCAGAGGGGGAGATCGAAGCCTTAAAGACTCTCACTGATTTTAGAAAACAAGCCTTTAGCAATGCTCCGAGGGCAGGGCTCCGCCTGGGCCTTGTCCCGGCTCCCGGTTCTGCAGCAGAAAGTTGGCAAAGAGCTTGTCCCACACACGAGGGGAAGCATTTTGGGAGAGCCTGGACCCTCTTGCCCAGTGGGGGATGCAAGACAGAAACAGTGTCTGTGGTGGAGCCTGTGGGATGTCCTGGGGATGGAAGGCTGGGATGGATGATCCCCACGTCCTGGCACGCGCTGTCCCCTCCCCGTGTGTATGACACCTCCACGCCCCCGCTCTGGAGTTCGCTCCTCTCTATGCAAACGGGAACGCCTTCAGCTGGTCACGGACTGCGCTGCGCCTGGGTTCCTTGGGCTTTGCTGTGCAACTGTTCAAAACCAACCTCGATGTTGCTACACTTTCTCTCCAGTAACGCTTTGAATCGTGCTTTCGTGTTCTCCGCTGGCCAGCAGAGCCCTGGCTGGGCTGTCTGCAGACTCTCACGGTTGTTCTGGCCCCAGCTGAACCCCCGTGGTTTCACCCAGTGTGTCTCAAAGCGATGGAAGGCACCGAAGGACTGCTGACTTGCATGTGTGACGTGTGAGTGGAATGACATGCAGGCGTCTGTCATGTTGTGGCTTCTGTTGTTTGAAACAGAGTAAAATCCTGCTTGTGAAACAATTGTCACAAACCAGAAATATGCCAACAAATGTGTACAAATAGCAGTGTTCGTTTTAACAGCAACCAGGACTTGAACTGCAGGGCAAAGACCGAGGTTCAAACAGAATAAAACCAGGTTCTGACAGTGAAACTCCCCGTTTCTTGCTGTGCTTGGAAACAAGCAGGGTCCTACTCTGCCTATCCCAGACAGACGACGCATCCAGCTGAAGGAGGTCGTGGAGTAATTGTAGAATGAATCATTTGGTTGGAAAAGCTCAGAGAGCCACGTTCCGCTTCCTCTCGGGGCAAACCCGTTTTACTCTGAGGTTGATCTACCAAGAGCTGGGTTCGGGCCGGGGTTAATCCAGCAGTGTCCGTGTGGCAGCCTGGCAGAGCTGAGCCCTCTCCCACTGGAACATGCCCGTGGTTTCCATGTGGGCAGGGAGAGGCAGGTGCTGCTTGCCCATCCTGCCTGCATCCCTGGCCTCTGCAGCAGGACATGCTCAAGCTGTCCTTCCTCCACTTCCAACTCCACTGGCACCTTCGTGTGTCTGGGAACGCTGCCAGAGGCTGCTCCAGGAGTTGTGCCTGCACCGCTCTGACCCCTCTGCTCTCACAAACACTGAGGACAGCACGCGGGTTCCTCCAGGAATGTCTTGGCACAGCCAGGGCAACGAGCCAGACCCAATTCCCACCACAGGAACAAGGAAAGAGGCTCATGAATAACAGGCTTGAGCAAAGAGAAGTGAAAAGCCATCGTTTTCTCTGTGTAGGGAGACGCATCTGCCAAGACTGGCCTGGGGCTGTTGTTTATTCTTTTAACATAAAACTGATATCCTACATCAAAGCAGCTAAATTGGATCAGTCCAAATTGCCATCTAGCTTAGCATCACATCTCCTGCAATGGAAAACAGGAGGTTCCTTGTCAGGGCAGCTGTGGCCAAGCTGTGCGTGAAGGGTCTCATTAAGGAGGAATAAGCAGCATCCTCCTCACATGGCTCAGCTACATAACAGGGCTGCTGTGTCCTGTTGGACATCATAGAAACATGGAATAGTTAGGGCTGGAAGAGGCCTCCAAGGTCATCGAATCCCCCAGTCCTGCAAAGGCGACCACTGTCCCATGTCCCCAAGTGCCACATCCCCACAACTTTAAATCCCTCCAGGGATGGGAACTCCACCACTGCCCTGGGCAGCTGTGCCAGGGCTGAACAGCCCTTTCGGGGTTGGACGGGGCTTGGAGCAACCTGATCTAGTGGAAGGTGCCCCTGCCCGTGTCAGGGGGTGGGACTGGATGCGTTTTAAGGTCGCTGCCAACCCCAATCCTGTGACTCCATGATGCGAGCACCTTCCCACGTCACAGGGATGGCGAGCGGGACGGACTGCATGTTCCAGCGTGCCCCGCGGCGCGAGGGGGGCGGGACTTCCTCCCGCGCCACCAATCACAGCTGCCCAGGTGTCGTGGGCGGGGCGGGGGCGGAGGCGGCGAGAAGATGGCGGCCAAAAGCGGCCGGAACGGGCTTCTGGACAAGGTACCGCGTTCGGGGCTCCCGAGCCGCCCCGAGCGTCTCCCGCCCCGGGCAGCGTCTCCGGGCAGCGCCCCGCCAGCTCCGCGCATTCCCCCGCCGGCCCCGCGCATCCACGTCTCTCTGCTGGGCATCCCTCCCTCAGCCCTGGGCATCCCTCTTTCACCCCTGGGCATCCCTCCTTCACCCCTGGGCATCTCCCCGCCAGCCCTGAGCATCCCTCCTTCACCCCTGGGCATCCCTATCCTTGAGCATCCCCATCCCTGAAAATCCCCCTCGTCCCTGAGCATCTTCCCTTCAGCCCCGGTCGTCCCCCTCCAACTGCGGTAGATGCTTGTATAAGGGAAAATAAATAGTGGGAAGAATTGTACCCTGTTCTCTTACGGCAAAGTGTTTGGCTTCCAATTAACACTCTGCTAATTTACCCTGGAAGAAAATGCTTCAAAAAGCAGCCGCCTAAAATATCTGGTACCACACAGTGGTGTGAGAGCTCTGTCCCAATTTCCATGATTTTTGGATCCCTCTGGCCGTTCTTTTGTGCCTCATGAACGTCGTGGACACGCAGTGACATTCACTGTGTGCCCCGAATTGCCACATGCCGGACCTGGGGGATAACTGGGCTGCAGGGGAAGTAGATCAAGTTTTACATCATATTTTGAAGTGGTTTTGTTCTTCCGGAGTTTTGTTTCCCTCCGGAGGAGGGAGAGGAGCTCTTTGGGCTGGTCGTTAACCAATCCACCTTGGGAGCTTCTGGAGCAGGAAAATATCATGAGTGAAACTGAGGATTGCTTTACTGGCAGCTAAAATTCCAGCTCCAGTCATTCAACTGTTTGAAGTAAGGGATGGCTTAGGATAATCAGGGCTCAGACTGATGTGTCACCAAAAAATCCTGTAGTTCAGGGGAAGGTGGACCCCTTGGAAAAGCTGAGCTATTGTCTATGGGATATGTTACTGGGGAGGGACCCTTTCCTGCAGAAGATTTGAATATGGAAGAGTGGCAGAGTCCTTTGCTTTTGTTCCGGAGGATGATTTTAACTGAAATTTATTGTTTGTGCCTTTTACTTCTCTCTGCTGCAGTGGAAGATTGATGACAAGCCAGTAAAAATTGACAAATGGGATGGTTCAGCTGTGAAAAATTCCTTGGACGACTCTGCCAAAAAGGTGCGTTTTCTCTCTGCTGAGCTGTCCCTCTTGGGAAACTCCCTGATTTTCTTTCCCCATTTTGGGGGGTTGGGTGTGCCTGTATCCATGCTAGATCCGTAGCACCTCTCGTGATTCCCAATGTTTGTGCCTAATCAGGATCAGCTATCAGGATGCCCGGTGCAGACATTCATGCCCCATAAACCTGCTCGGTTCACCTGTGCCACTGGGACTGTTTCCTTCAAACCCTGCCCAGAAACAGCGTGTCACATCCCTGAGAGGCACATGGCACACTCTGTTCCTGCCTGTTTCTCCCACAGGTGCTCCTGGAGAAGTACAAATATGTGGAAAATTTCCGTCTGATCGACGGCCGCCTCATCATCTGCACAATCTCCTGTCTGTTCGCCATCGTCGCTTTGATTTGGGATTACCTGCACCCTTTTCCTGAATCCAAACCCGTCCTTGCCTTTTGTGTTGTCTCATATCCTTTACAGATCTTGTCTTGGTTACACCAAAAGGGTTTGGTTTTCCACATGAGCAAAACCCTTCTGGATATTCCTGTTTTCAGCCTTGTGTGAATTACGTTTCCTGTCGTGTGGGGAGCAGCTGACAATCATGTGGTAGGAAAATTCCTGCCTGTCTGGGTGTAATGCCCCTAAGTTTGGGTGATCTGAGGGCAGATCTGGTTTTTTATTCTATCCACAGTCTGGTTACAGACACGTTTGCCTTTCCCTAATACCACAGGACAGATCCTGAGAGGGGAAAGAGGAAATTCTGTCTGTGGAGGGATCTGGACAGGCTGGATCCATGGGCTCAGGTGAAGGATTAATGGTGGCCTTGGCTGGAGAAATGGTGGACTGGGGGAATGGTTGGACTTAGTGGCCTTTTCCAGCCTTAACAACTCCTGAGGAATTTCATAGTTCCAGGCTGTTCTGGGTTATTTCAGAACAAACAGGTGATTTGTCTTGCAGCACTTCAAATTACTCAATTCCAGAAACGGGAAAGAGGAATTGCTTGGTCTATGCATAGGAGGAATGCCCAGCAACTCCTTCTGTGGCTTGTTCAGACTCAAGTTTTCCCCACTGTCAACCAAGAGATGGCAGAGAATTCCGGGCTGGTTTGGGTGGGAAGGGGCCTTAAAGCTCATCCAGTGCCACCCCCTGCCAAGGGCAGGGACACTTCCACTAGACCAGGTTGTTCCAAGCCTTGGACACTTCCAGGGAATGAACAATAAATTATTAAAGTTAAAATTTATTACTTAATTTCTCATGCTAATGAAGCATCAGCCAAACATGCTGTTTGGAATTAAAACATCACAAGAGGTGGTTAAAAAACGGTGTCTGAGGGGATCCAAGCCGCTTCTCTGCGCAGTTTCTGCTCCTCCCTTGCACCTCCTTAATTTCCTTGACCTTCTCCGCACATATTTTGTGATGATGGGAATTCTGACCATTTATACCTCATACAAAGAGAAGAGTATTTTCCTGGTGGCTCACAGGAAGGACCCGGCAGGGATGGATCCCGACGATGTCTGGCAGCTCTCCTCCAGCCTCAAACGGTACCGTGTGCTCCAGCAGCCCCAGCACCACTGCCACCCCTCCCTCGCCAGAGACCACCCTAAACACTGCCTTTTCTTTTGAAACCTGCAAATCCACTCTGCTCCATCAAAATCCATGTCCCAGGCTAGGATTTTGTCCCACAGGCTCCCAGCTTTTCTGCCACCAACGTTCATGTTTGGCTTCTCTTTAATGCAGGGTATAAAAGCCTTTAATTGTGAGTGCCCAGGTGGGGACCTGCAGGCCGAGAGGGCTTTCCCCTGAAACAAGAGGGGATTTCTGTCCTGACCTGCTCTGAGGTGTGTCTGCCCTCCCCTCCCGCAGGTTCGATGACAAGTACACGCTGAAGCTGACATTCATCAGCGGCAAAACCAAACAGCAGAGGGAGGCCGAGTTCACCAAATCCATCGCCAAGTTCTTCGACAACAACGGCACGCTGGTCATGGAGGCCTACGAGCCCGAGGTGTCCAAGCTGCACGACAGTCTGGCCCTGGAGAGGAAAACAAAATGATCTCAGAGCCCGCCCGCCTCCCGGGAACCTGCTAAATTAACACCAATAAAGTCAAATGGCAAAGAAAGCGAATCATGGCCTCTGTTTTTGTCCTGAAGTCCAATTCCATTTTGGATAAGCAGGAATTGTGATCTTGGACCCAAGATTTGTTGAAGCTCATGGCTAGGCTTAGTCTGTGTGCTTGCCTTCATGGCTCTGAGGCAGACCCCAAAGTTGGATTTTGGGGACCCCCGGGAAGGGAAACACATCACCAGTGCTACCCCAGCATCCTCTGCTTTACCTGGCAGTGCTTTATCACATGGCTCTGTGTCCAGGGGGTTTGACCAAATCCCAGCTTTCTGGTTTGTGTTAGGAGTTCAGGACAAAACCCTTCTGTGAAACAACCATCCCCTCCCAAACAAGTTTGCTTTATTTTTGTATTTATCTAACTGGGGGCAGAGGATTGTTTTATATAAAAACCTTTTTTGTGTTGGGAAGGAGAATCAAATGTGCTACGTCTGTGTGCTCAGCCACGAAGCTTCTCAGAAAGTGTAACAGATTTTCCAGGCTGTGTCTGTCCATCCCGCGGTTCCCTTGTGGCATCTCCTGTTCTACATGTCTCTTCTATAAGCTGGCGTTTTTTAAAAGAGCGATTTTTTGGGTTTTTTTTTTCAATAAAAGGGAAGAACAGACATCAAACTGTCCTGGAGCATCTCTGGGGTGTTTCATGGCTGGGGAGGGAATCCCAGTTCACAGAATCCTCAAGGCTGGAAGAGTCCTGGCATTCCCCTGGCACCACTACAATCTTGTCACCTAAACCTTGTCTCCTGGTGCCACATCCAGGCACCAGCTTTTCACCCATCCCTGGGCCCAGGGGCTCACGGGTGACCATTTCCTTCAGGATTTGTGAGGCTTCATTCATCTCCCCATAACTGACTTCAGCCACCCTGAGGTTTTGGTACTAAAGACTGAGCAAAGAAGACATTAAGTACCCCAGCCTTTCTTCCCCCTGGACATGGTGCTGCCTTCCACATCCAGCAAAGGATGGAGACATTTCTGAGCCCTCCTTTCGCTCCCAATGGATTTAGAGACACCTCTTTGTTGTCTTTAACCTCAGTGGCCAAATTAAGCTCCAGTTTGGCTTTGGTCCTTCTCATTTTTTCCCCACACAACCTCACACCATCCTCGTGACCCCTCCAGGTGCCCTTCCTTCCAGAGCTGATACACTCTTTTTTTCCCCTGAGCTCCACCCCAAGTTCCCTGTTTAACCAGGACAGGCTTTTCCCGACGCTGCATGGAAAAGACAGCCTGCTCCTGGTGCTTTAGGATTTCCTTCTTCAAGCATGTCCAGCCTTCTGGACTCCTTTGCCCTTCAGGACTGACTCCTGTGCAAACCACACCATAGTCAAAAATCCCACAATTCCACTGATGGCACCAGCCTCTAGGCCATGTGTTAATCAGAGAGGTTTTTATGTTTTCTTGTTCCTTTCAGTATTCTCCCTTGGCACTGAAGGAATTGAGGATGTGACCTGCGCTCCTGCTCCTTTATCCAACTGTCCCTGTGCCCTGAAGTCCCTTGGCATTGTCCTAGGTCTTTTTTCTTCATCAACCCAGACAACAGCAGCAGGTAATAGTCAGAGGGCTGTACAAATTGTGGAGTTTCCTATTAATGCCCTTCCCTGGGCCCCAGGGACAGAACAGGTTTCCCTGTGGGATGGGTCTGGTTGGCTTATCTCTGCTTCCATACCCTCAGAAGGAAAGTGGGTGAAGATGACTCCCCTTCTTTTTATCTTGTAGAGCTGGTTGGGCTTGTCTGGCTCTCCTCAGATGGAGTTTCATCATTTTTCTGGCCCTCCCTCTCCACACCTGTTCCATAGGAGCACCTGGGAAGGCAAGGGTGGGCAAGAGAGGATTCTCCTGGCATCCCCAAGCAGGATCCTGCCTCCATCCCTCTCTTGGCTCCCCTCCTGCTTGCTAGGGAGAGGGTCGGGACTTCTCGGGAGCGGCTCCACCAGTCAGTCTCCTCCTGTATCCCGACAGCTGGATCCCCGCCCGCTTCCTTGACCCGCCGAGCGCCTGATCCGGCCCCCCCGGCTGCGGGAGCTGCAGGAAGAGGCGGAGCAGGGCGGCCCCGGCGCGGCGGCGGCGGGAGGAGCGAGGTCTGCGGGGATGGGGAGATGTGGGGAGGGGGGAGTGCGGGGGATGGGGGAGTGCGGGAGGGTCGCGGCACGGAAGGGATGGGGATCNAGTGTCGGGGGGTACACGGGGACAGTCTGGGTGCTGCAGGTGGATGGGGGGGATCAGTGCCTGCGGGGCGAAGGGAGTCAGGGCATGTGGAGGGGGATGCGCGGAGGGGGTGTCTGTCACTGGGGGGGGTCAGTGCTTGCCGGGGTGCAGGGGGTGTGTGCTATGGGAAATGGGGGGTGCAGGGGCACAGGGACTCTGGGCGAGTGACACTGGGGGAACTTAGGGCGGTGTGAGCTTGTGGGTCCTGGTGCGGTGCAGGAGGGGCGCAGCCCTTGGGAACAGCCTGGAGGTGGCACCGTGGGTGCAGCAGGGAAGCCTGTGCAGGACGGGAGCAGCACAGACAGGACGGCGGGTGTGACCCCACCGAGGAGCTCTGCTCTCACCCCCCTCTCACCACCCTGCTCAGGTCCTAGCAGGAACCTCAGGGCGGCCACCATGTCCCAGGCCACCACCTGCCTCAAGGTGAGCCTTCATCTCTATCCCCCCGTACGGGACAGACCCTCCTTTTGCCCTTTTGTAAAGGGATTTAACCCTTCACATCTGACTTTCCCACCCTTCCTGCAGCAGGGGGATGGCGGGGAGAGCCCCCCACCGCTGCCACCACCACCAGGATCCCCGCATATTTTCCCTCCAGAGACGCTGTTCCGACGGGCAGGTGGGGTCACCTACCGCATCCCGGCTCTGCTCTACGTCCCCCTGGATGATTCCTTCCTGGCCTTTGCCGAGAAGCGCTCCTCGGCCCGGGACGAGGATGCCAAGTACCTGGTGCTGCGGCAGGGCCGCCGGCACGGCACCTCGGTCAAGGTAAAATCCCCCCGGCCTGTAGGAGCAGGAGATGCCGGGTGGCTCCGGGGTGCAGCGACCCCGTGGCTGAGCCCTGCTTTCCTCCTTGCCGGCAGTGGGGTCCCATGGAGGAACTGTCGGCGTTGGCGCTGCCCGGCCACCGCACCATGAGCCCCTGTCCCCTCTACGACGCCAGGAGCGGCACCATCTTCCTCTTCTGCATCTGCGTGGAGCAGGGGAAGACGGAGCAGTGCCAGATCTGGAGCGGGTGCAGCGCCGCTCGCCTCTGCTTCGCCACCAGCGCCGACGGCGGCCGCAGCTGGAGCGCGCTGCGGGACGTGACGGACGAGGCCATCGGCACCGACCTGTCCCGCTGGGCCACCTTCGCCGTGGGGCCGGGCCACGGGGTGCAGCTGGCCTCGGGGCGGCTGGTGGTGCCGGCCTACACCTACTACGTGCACGGGTGCCTGTGCGGGGCCGTGCGGCTGCCGTGCTTCACCCGCCAGCACTCCCTCATCTTCTACAGCGACGACG
>VZTZ01002951.1:0-26010 GCA_013400955.1 Drymodes brunneopygia | reverse complement strand
GGGATGGGATGGGATGGGATGGGACAGGATGGGATGGGATGGGATGCAGGCCAGGCTGGCCCAGCTGGCAGGCCCAGGTGACATGTTGCTTCGCAGGTGGCCTATGACACAGGTGACCATTACCACTCCATCGCATGGCTGGAGGAGGCTGTCAGCCTCTTCCGCCTCTCCTATGGCAGCTGGAACCTGGAGGACCGGAGCAGCCTGGAGGATGCTCTGGACCATCTGGCCTTCTCCTACTTCATGGTACAGCCACGAGTCCCCTCCCCATGCCGTGTCCAGTAGAGCGAAACCATGGGTGGGAGGATGGATGCTCATGGGGGTCTCCACTCCCCCAAGCAGGCTGGAAACATCTCTCATGCCTTGAGCCTCTCTAGGGAGTTTCTCCGCTACGGTATGTGGGACAACCCTGGATGCAGCAGGAAGAGGGGAAAGATTTTGGGATGTCCCCATCACTTCTGCATCACAGCAGCCTCCCTCACCCCATTTCTTGCCCCCATGTGGAGCAATTCTCCAGGGACCGATGCCAGGGAAGGGGGTTGATGGGGATACAGCGATCTGAGTGACACCACCTCCCCGACAGATCCCGGTAACCAAAGAGTGTCGAGGAACGTGGCCAAGTACCAGAAGCTGCTGGAGATGGGGACAGGGGCAAGTGCCAGCCCCCTGCAGCGCCCCAACAGCACCCGCCTGCAGAGCCGTGATGCCTACGAGGAGCTGTGCCAGCGCCCCAGGGGGCAGGTGGGACTGGCAGGGGTGCCATGGTCCCCCAGCACCACTGTCCCCCCCTCATGCCCTCCTTGGTTCTTTGTCCCCAGCCAGCCCCAGAGCGGCTCCTGCACCTTGGCTGCTCCTACGAGACCAACAGCAGCCCGTACCTCCTCCTCCAGCCTGCTAAGAAGGAGGTGGTCCGGATCCAACCCTATGTGGCTCTGTACCATGATTTCATCACCGATGCTGAGGCTGAGACCATCAAGGGGTTGGCAGGGCCCTGGGTGAGCCATCCCTGTCTGCAGGGATGTCCCTTTCCTGCAGCAGGGTGTCCCAGGAGATCATGATCCAGGGTGAATGCAGAGATAGGAGGGGTTTTAAGGCCAAAGCTTCCTCCAGGGAGTTCGGATGGGACAGGGCTTGGAGCAACCTGGTCTAGAGGAAGGCGTCCTTGCCGATGGCAGGGGGGTGGAACTGGATGATCTTGGAAGGTCCCTTCCAACCCAAATCACTTTAGAATTCTATGAGAGCCTGGGGATGGTGACCCGAGCTCCATCTGACCCCCACAAAAGATCTTTTGGAAGAAACCAGGTCTACGGATGCACCTAAATGGCTTCCTAAGCAGGCCTGACTTGGTGACACCCTCCTGCAGTTGACTCCACCTGCTGTCACTGCTTCCCTCACCCCAGGGGGACACCTTGGGGTGGGATGTTTGGCAACCAGCTGGTACAAACCCACCAACTTCGACCCTGACCACAGTCCCTGCTTGGTGTGAGGGTCCCCATGTGTAGCAGCATGCATCCCCCATGTGTCCTGCAGCTGCAGAGATCCGTGGTTGCCTCTGGAGAGAAGCAGCAGAAAGCCGAGTATCGGATAAGCAAGAGGTAGTAGCCACACCCTCCCTTGTCCTCCAGCCAGCAGGACCACTGTGGCTCCATGGCCACCTCAGAGGTGGCAGTGAAGCCATGCTGGGAGGCCTGGCTCCTCCAGCAGTGCCCTGAGGGTAAAGCCCAGCCCCACATGAATTTGGGGGGCTGAATGTGGGGTGGTCCTGCAGTGCCTGGCTGAAGGACACGGCTGACCCCGTGGTGCGGGCGCTGGATCAGCGCATGGCCGCCATCACCGGCCTGGACTTGCGGCCACCCTACGCCGAGTACCTGCAGGTGGTCAACTACGGCTTGGGAGGCCACTACGAGCCACACTTTGACCATGCTACGGTCAGGGAGCTGCCAGGGTGGGCCGTGGGGGGACCATGGGGTGATGCCCAGGGTGGTTGCTGGGGTGGACTCTGGGAGGCTCCTGGAGGTGGTCCATGGGGTGGAGTCAGGGATGGTCCCTGGGATGTTCCTAGGGATGGGCCCTGGGTTGGCCTTTGAGGTGATTCCTCAGATGTTCCTGAAGGAGAACTCTTGGGTAGTCCCTCAGATATTCCTGGAGATGGGCCCTGGGAAGCTCCTTATGATGCTGCTGGGATGGTGCCCAAGGGAAGACCCGAATGGTCCCTGGGGGTGTCCCCATGGTATTCCCTGGGTTATTCCCTGGGTTTATTCCCCAAGATGTTCCTAGTGATGGATCCTGGGATGGCCCTTTGCAGGGGTAGGACAGATGGTCCCAAGATGATGATCCCTGGGTGGGTGCCTGGGGTATTCTTGGGAAGGGAGAGAAGGAGGGAGAGAAAAGAAGGGAAAGGGAGGGATTTTCCAGGGTGGACAGGGTGGGGCAGCTTAGAGCTGCGGGGGCATGAGGTCGTCTGGACTGAGCCATGCAAGAGCAGGGCTGACTGTCCCCATAGAACTGACTGTCCCCACCTCCCCTTTTGGAGCAGTCCAAGAAGAGTCCCCTGTACAGAATGAAGTCAGGCAACAGGATTGCCACAATCATGATCTATGTGAGTCCTCCCTCACTTTCAAGCCTGGAGGGATGGCACTGGCTTGGCCCTCAGGGTATGGGATGGGTGAGGGCAGCCCTAAAACACTGCAGTGGGTGGGAAGTGCCAATGCCTGTGGCGTATTCAGGAGCTTGTGCCGTGCCAAAGTGAGGGGAACAGAGTTGGGGCTCAAGGGAGGTTTTGTGCCTCAGTTTCCCTGTGCAAAGGAGCATCACAGAGTAGGGGGGATGCATGGCTCCTATTTTTGCTCATTTTCCAGCTGAGTGCAGTGAAGGCCGGAGGCTCCACTGCTTTCATCTATGCCAACTTCAGCGTGCCCGTGGTCAAGGTGAAGGGGACATGTGGAAACACTGGGAGCAGGGAAGGGAGGACACTGCTCTCTGTATCTCAGCTCTTGTGGGGAGTTGTGGTCAGGCCTCTCCTGATGCCAAACGCCAGCCCCAGGGCTCCCTTATCTGTTTTAGGGTGCCAAAATTCAGTCTTGGGGATCCCAGCTCTGTTTTAGGGTGCCAAACCCATCTCTGCCCTGCAGAATGCAGCTCTTTTCTGGTGGAACCTGCGGAGGAACGGGAATGGTGATGGGGACACCCTCCATGCGGGCTGCCCCGTCCTGGCCGGGGACAAGTGGGGTGAGAGATGCTATCAGGTGTCACCCCAGGGGGGTTGGAGGGACAGCTCCACTGACAGGGAGGCAAGGGGGGCTGGGAATGCACAAATATCCTGGATAACAGGGGAAAAGTTCCTCAATACCAGGGCAGGGTTAGAGAAGGGTGCAGAGGGATGGGAACAGAGAGGGGTCCGTGTCCTTGTTCATTCCAGTGGCAAATAAGTGGATCCATGAACACGGGCAGGAGTTTCGGCGGCCGTGCAGTGCTGACCCACAGGACTGAGCCGCCGTGGGACCACAGATGTGACATCTGCAGGTGGCAAAGCCACCCTGGCACAGTGTGGCCCCAAAGGCAGAGCGAGGGAGGAAGGAAGGGAGGGAAGGGGGTAGCAGTGGAGCAGGGGGTGATCAGGAGGGGCACCTGCTCAACCACGGCCAAATTGGGAGGAAATAAAGTCAAAAGACACTAAACTGGAGTCTGTTCTGAAGTGCCAAACCCTGTCCCTGAGGCTCCCATCTGTATTGGAATGCCAAAATCCAGTCTCAGGGAGAAGGCAGCTCCTTCCAGTCATCCTGGCCCCCTGCCTACCTGCAGACGAGTTCCCTTTCTCCACCCTGATGGCAGCTCTGACGCGACTGGAAGGCAAAGAGCAGGCGGCCAGGATGTCCAGCAGCACATGGAGATTGGGCAGGAGCCCTCACTGACCCCCGGCACCTCCCATGGGCCACAGCCCGAGTGCAGTGAGTGTCAGGCTGGAGAACACCTCTGGCACAGCAGCTCCCCAGCTGCGTCCAGCCTCATTGTCCTGGGGGTTTTCTGTTCCCTGACCATTGCTCTGTGCCCTGCCATGGTTGCTGTACTGTTTTCTGTTCCCAGATTACTGCTCCATGCCCATCGAGGGTTGCTGTAGAGTTTTCTGTTCCAGATTACTGCTCCATGCCCACCGAGGGTTGTTGTGGCTCCAGGGTGGGTCGGGCTGGGGACCCTCGGGGCTCAGCGCAGCCTTTTCAAACCTCTCTGCCCCGGCGTCTGCGGTGCCAGGCGGACTGGGCTCCCTTCACTTGCTTAGGTGTTGTTAGCTTACGCAAGAAGCTGGTTTTTTCCTCTTTCCCTGGCCTTGGAGATTGTGGGAGCAATGCTCCAGTGGTTGTTTTTTCTTTCCCTGAGCTGGTCGGTTTGGTTTCGGTCCGAGATCAGGGAGCCGACTGGAGCAGCACTGGCTGAGGACCGGCGGGACCAGGAGGGGCTGCTCTGTTATAAACGAAGTTTAGTTTTCATTAATTTGTGTGTTAGATAACGCACTGAAAGTTGTTAATCGTAAGGTTTTTAAATTGCGAGAAGCTTGTTAATTGTAAGTTACAGGAGTTAAGTTACATGTATTGCTGTGTACAGGTATTACTGTGTATGGGATGCCAAGGTTTTGGGGATGGGGGGCGGTTCATAGGGAGAGCAAAAACAGCTGAGTTATACAGAAGTTTCCCGAAAAAGAAAACATCCTTGTTGTCAGAAGAACCACCAATGAGAGAACTGCTGGATGCCGCCAAAATGGACTGAATGAACCTGATAAATGAAGGCACTGGATATAAAGGACCGCACCCAGAGACCCCGAGGGTCCTCCTACGAAGGCTCGTGGGCTTGTAGGGGAACCCAACTCCACCCGTGAGGTGGTTTACGGTCGTTCCTCGGACTCTGCCTTTTGCTGCTTTAATTAGTTCTAATCGCGTTAATAAACCTGTTAATTTGCAAATAAACGGATCCCCTTCGCAGGTCGTTTATTTCAGCTTCAGTCCGAGATCAGGGAGCCAACTGGAGGAGCGCCGGCCGGGGACCGGGAGGGGCCGCTCCATCCCGGCCACAGAGCTCGGGACAGCCGAGCCAAGAAGAAAGGGCATCTTATCCAGCAGCTTCATCTGCTGTGACGAGGGGATCCACGCCAGAGATTCACCAGGTTCCCATCTGTTTTCCCCGAGCGTGAACCCTTTGTTTCCCCTCCCTCAGACAGGAGCCGCCGCTATTTTTCCCCTCACCACCACGGTGCGGCCGTTGTGAGGTTTTTTTCCCCCTCAGATGGGATTTTGTTGGGTTTGTTTTGTTTTGTTTTGGTTTGGTTTTTTTGTTTTAAATCCATTATGTTTGGGGGAGAGGGGGTGTGGAGGGGTGGTGTGGTGGTAAGGTCGGACAATTCAATATCTAACATTTATTCATTTTCTTTTTCCATGCAGTGTGGGCAGCTCTGTCAATAAACGATTGGGGTTTTTTCATTTTCATCCACTAGTGTTAACCTCCTAGTGGCAGAAAGGGATTGTTGGAACCCTTTCCTTAGCTGGAAACACTCGTTCCTGAGCATTTTTCTCTCCTAAACTTGTCTCTAAACCTAGACGCTCATCTAAGTGACATTTGGATGACATTCAAATCCTCCAGGATGGGAACCCAGCTTCCCAGGGAGGTCCAGGTCACCATGTCGCCTCTTGGCCTCTTTCCCAGCTGGACGGAAAAGGACAAAAATCAGGTATAGAAACAGCAGGCAGATCTCTCCCAAGGCTCTCCTGCTTGCTTTGGGTTCAAATTGTGCATTTATCACTCCTTGGCTGTGCTCATGCAGCCATGGATTAACCCTTCCACAGGCACACAGGGAGCGGGGGTGAGCTGCAAAGAGCTTTTGGGCAGGACAGCAGGAGCTGGAACACTGGGAAGAGGATCCAGCAGCCTTTCTGTGGCTGCTAAACCTGCCTGAATGTAAGACAGCCTGGAAGATTTCCAGTTTCTCCCAATTCCTGCTTTTCAGCCAGGAACAACCACTGCAAGACTCAGAGAGGGCTAAACAGAGCACAGGTTACTCACCAGCCCCAGTGCTGAGGTTTATTACTTCCAGATGTTTCTGTACACGTGGGAGTCATTGGTCACGGAAAGGAGGGGGGAAAGTGGGAGCTGTGGCTAAACTCCCCCCTCCTCCCCACTCTGGGGTGCAGGGAAGGGATGGGGGAGCATTTTGGATGACGAGAGGCTTCCGTGAGTCACCAGAAAAACCCACCAGGGTTGGGTCTGGTGCAGGAACAGCTGGATCAACCACAGGCTGCTCCGAGGAGCCCAAGTATCACAGCTAAAGGGAAAGGAGGAATTCCTACTCCAGGCTTTTCACAAATGCTTTATTTGTAGGCGAGGGAAACGGACACAGAGCAAGACAAGACCAGGATGAAGCTGACACGAGACACAGCGCGTGGTCTCCAGAGAACTGGCACACAGACACACAGACACACACACACTCGTTTTCCTTCTGGAAACAGCAGCACGTGGCAGGAGGTCATCCTGCCACGCTGGGAAAGTTCAGCCACAACTGACCAAGCATCCAGCAGCAACACTTGGAGCAAACCCCCAGTCCCATTCCCACCGTGTCAGATGCCACAGGGACACAGTGCCGAGGGGGCAGCATCGTGGGACGGACGACAAAACCAAGGGATGCAGGTTTGGGCAACACAAAGGGCACTGCCAGGCTGTGAGCAGAGTGCCAGCCTCATAGATGGGTAGTAGAATGCGCTAGGGTCAAGGTTTCTTGGAAGTGAAAATCCATAAACCAAATTTTTTGATCTTGCCCTAAAGATCCAGGTCTAGATTTCAAAGAGTGTTCAAACTAGTAAATGGTTGGTTGCCAGGCACCTCCACACAGCCCTTTTCCAAGGCCTTTCTGCTCCCAAAAGAAAAGGCAATAGTGCACAAGAGGAAAAATGTCAGTGTTAAAGTCACAGAATCAGAATTTGGGTAGGGAGCAACTTTAAAGCCCATCCAGTCCCTGCCATAGGCAGGGACACCTTCCACTGTCCCAGGTTGCTTCAAGCCCCGTCCAACCTGGCCTTGGACACTGCCAGGGATCCAGGGGCAGCCACAGCTTCTCTGGGCACCCTGTACCAGGGCCTAAATTGTAAAAAATCTTCTTCCTAATACCCAATCATCCCTTCTGGGGGGGATTTTCCAAGGTCTGTGTTGCCCAGCTCCACCTTTTGCAAGTCATTCCAATGCTGCTTGCAAATCACAAACATGTGGAAAGCAGGGCTGGAATGGGATTCCGCAGGTTGTCCAAGCTTTTGCCTTGCCAAAAGGGGAAAAAATAACAACTTTACCTATTGTTGCATCCCCTCTGCAGACCCCCTGTCACAGTCGGAGGGGGAAATTTCAGCTGGACAGCCCCAAGCCCAAGTTTAATTCCTTACTCAAGGGTTGATTTATTCAAAGCAAGAGTTAGCTGCTTTGGCAATACAGGAAATAATTTTTTCAACAATCCCAAAGCTCCAGTCCTCTGCAAGTCCCTGATGGCTTTTTGTCCAATGCACATAATCTGGCAAAACCCATCCTAGGTCTTAAGACATTTATTTATTTAATTTATTCAATTAAAATGAAGCCTGCAACAAACCAGCATCCCAAAGTGCATCTCCTGCTCCTGGCAAACTTTGGGATCTTCCACTGGGAAAGCTGCCACTGATCCTCAATCCAACAAGAGAAACAAAACCAAGAGAGGTTTTTAAGTAATCCAAAGGCTGCATGAAAAATGCAAAGCTGGGGGTTTTGGGGGGCAATTTCTCTGTGTCCCTCTTTCTCACGAGCCAAAGAGAAGATTCCTTCTCTCTGCAGTTACCTTTACCACAGCCTGTGTATCCTTCAGCAAATGCCATTTCTCCCAGCCTGCAGCCCCCTGGAAACTGCAGCAGGAGCATTAATATTTCTCAGACAAAGTACAGTCTCAAAAATGTACATAGCTCGACGGAGCTGAAAGGAATTTCCCTTCCACCCACCCCCACAGTGCTGCTGCTGTCCCTGGAATCCATTTTTTTAATCCAGGACCACATGAGCCCCTGAACAGCCACCTATCCAGGGCAAGGCAGGGCTGGGAGCTGGCACGGAGCGACGCACCATTCAATTAAATAGGCTCTTCAAATATTTATTTTCTTTTCACTCACTCAGTGTTAACAACAAAACAGAATCCCGGGGAGCCCACAGGACTTCAGAAATCATTCCTTTTCCAGTAGTGCTTCTACAGAATACAAAACTGATTTGCTTTCCACAGAGGGTTCTGTTTGGTTGGGCTTTTTTACGAGCTCACAAATCAAAGGGATAACACGAGGAATCACTCCAAGTCAGACTCTCCAAGTTACTTCAGCAAGGAGGAATGTGACTTCACCACGATCATTCATGAGTATGATCCCGGAAAGTGAGACTCTGGATATACATGCTGGATTATTTAATCCCCAACAATCTGAACAAAGGAGTCGCCTGGTAAAGAGAATTTTGGCCATTTTGGGGAATGGCTGGGGAAAGAGCTATTTTGCATCTTGACTACTGAAGATCCATTGAACCCATCAGGAACTAAACTGGGGTGGACGCTACATCAAATTAATGCAATAATTAACATGGTGACTCACAGAGGGAAGCACAGAGAGCCAGCAATTGCTCTTGTAACACCTGAGTGCCGATGGCCAAAGTGCCAGGAGGGCATTCCTCTCTGGAATGAGGCTTTCCTGTCTCTGATCCCGGTGCTTCCCATCCTGATGTGTCAGGGAAGGAACATGGAGCAAGGCCACGGCTGATGTGCAGGGTGAATCACAGCTAAGTGGATCTCCACCAGGCCCAAGGCCAGGGTTAAACCCTTTGCCCCATCTGCACCTCTCAAATGCCAAAAATTCCTGATGGCTCTTGTCATGGGATGAACAGGGCAGCTCCCAAATCACCACAGAACTTTGCCTCGGCAGAGCAGGGTTCAAATCATCGGACAGCAGCAAGGCGTTACGGACACCAGGCAAAAAAAAGGGATTTCAGACACCCACCAGCAAAATACTGAGGAAAATTGCTCCAAGACGTGTTTCCTCTTACACTCGAAAGTGACTCTTAGGTGAAAGCAAGCCCACGAACTGTCTGTGGATAACTGAACCCTGAAGAAAAGCTCTCTGTGCACATGGAATTCCGGAAGGCAGGCAGCGAAATGATCTAGGAAGCAACAGCGGAAACAAGGTCCTTCCTCCAACACTGGGGGACAGCTGCCTACACCTCTGCATCAACATAAGGAGGACTGACTCCAAGCTCTCCCAGGGTTTTTCCTACAGCCCATTCCATGTTTTTCCATCCCAAAGGCACTGATCTCTGCTCAGCTGTGTGTGACAGCTACAAGAAGGGAAAAACAAACACATTCCAGGGGCAGAAAACAGCCGAACTGCTTGTTGACCACAGTGTCAACATGGACAGTGTGGTAGTGACACATTGTCCCTGCTGCTCTTGGGTCTCACCCCTAAATTCAGGTTCAGAGTCCTCTGGCCTGGAATGTGTCTGTAGGAGATGGAGTTATCCAGGCTCTTCTTCCCAGAGAGGACTTGAAACGAGCACTAGAAAAACTACAAATGGAGCTCATGGTCCCCCCCTCGCCTTTTTGATTTACAGTCCCATCCAGCTTTGCTCAGGAAAGTGGCCTTCAGGCTTTTCTCACAGCTTAACCCCAAAGGCTGGCACTGGTGAGATGAAACCTGAGCTCCCAATGAAGCCGATTCCTCGTCTGCTTTTGGGGGAAAAAAAAGAGTATTTATAAAACTCAAACCTAAGGGGCACTTCCAAGATGATTCTATGATTCCACAGAGAAATCCTGAAGCCTTTGGCTGTGCTGCAAAGCCCTCAGTGGATCTGGACTGCCAACAGCCCTTCTGCAGCTGGGTCCAAGAAAGCCTGAGAATTGATGGAGATTGGTATGATCGACTATATGGGATTCCAGGAGGTCTTTCCTTGTGGTAGCAGAGAAGAGGATCCCACTTCCAAGGGCCTGAAGAGCTTTTCATGGTCTTCAGTAGAAGCTGCTTCCCAGCAAGGAAGTCCCTAAGAATTTAGATATTCTGGAGAACTACTTCTAGGGGATGAATCTCACACCAACTTCTCACTGCTGCTGGACTGGGAGATGAGAGGATATGGATACATCACAGTGGCCTCTGGTGCAGTTTATTTACAATGGGAATCAGTGCTGGAGAACACCAGGATATTAACAAGCAGGAAACACACTAGGAGGCAAAAAAGAGAGTGGAAGAAAGACCCCATGTTAGCATCAAGGTATTCTCTGTAAACTGTGACAATGTAAATTTAGCTGTGAAGTCCTCAGGTCTTCTCCCTATCTCCCTATTTACACATCAACCTCATCAATCACACCCTTCTCTAGCTGCCTGGCTGATCACAGGGGCCTGGCTTCCACAGGCCATTTTGATAAGAAAACACATGAGATAAGTATGGAAAGTCTGCAAAGTGAAGCACACACCCTTACCTGCCTCATCTCACCAGTACTTCTTGGCCAAGGGAGTGTGATGCAAGTTATTTCCACAACTCAAGGCCTTGGTTACTTAATGAAATATTTTTTAAGCTAAATGCCACAAAATTTGTCATTTTGCTGTCTGGCAAGCTATAAAGAAAAAAATCAGCTTTGCTCCGCCCTTCCAAGGGAAGGCGCATGTAAATATGTGAGGAATTTAAAGGGAACACAAACGCCAAATGTACTACTGGCTGTGACTCAGAGCTATTTGTTTATCTGTGGTTTTTAGCATCAGGCTAAAATTCCAACCTCCCACCTCAAGAGCCAAACAGGCAGTGAGAGCAGAAGCTCTGCTCAGGGACACAGCTCCATGGAGCCTTACCACTGGAATCCACCAATGGGCTCTGTAAACCTGTGACGGATCAGGAACGTTGCAACTGCTTCAGCAACCTGAGAGAAGAAAAAAACCACCTCAGGATTTAAAGGGACACAAAGAGAACACGAAACTCAGTTTTCAAAGCCTGCAGTATTTCCAACAACAGTTCACGTCCTCAGGATTCTCTTGCCGAATTGTTTGCTCCTTTAAAACAAGAGCTCTGTGTAACACACTTGCAGCTTTACTCTGACACTGAACCTGCCATCAAGAAGTGACCAAACTTCTTCTCCATCCATTTCAGTAGTTCTTAAAACAATGTCTAAGTTTAGCAGGGAGAAAAGGTAAATTCAGGATGCAAGACAGTAACGTGGAATGATTTGGGTTGGAAGGAACCCTAAAGCTCATCCAGTTCCAACCCCTGCATGGGCAGGGACACCTTCCACTAGACCAGGCTACTCCATACAACCTGGTCAATACTGCTTAGAATGTATAAAAAAAGAGTAACAACTTAAGAACTCAATGTATTTCGATAAAAATACCTATTTCAGACTGGTAAAGTGAAACACAGAGAGGATGAGTTTTAACACAGCTGTCAGTGCAGAATGAGCTTTAAAACCACATGTGTTCCCAACCACAGGCTCCACTGGCTGCACCGCATTCCTGCTTCCATCTGGACACAAACTCCAGCAGTGCCCAGAAGCAGCACTGCTCTGTCAAAGCTGCTTCAGGAACATTTGGTTTCTATTTAGAAAATGTGAGCCACCCAACTCAACAAAACACAGACCAACCCCTAAAGCTACAGCTTAGTGGAAGGGATAGTGGGGAACTGCATGAGGAAAGGAAGGGAGGAAAAATCCACACTCCACATGGGTAGAATTACGTACATCACCACGAGCCTGAGAGTTAAATCCATAACCCAGCCTCGTGGCCCATAAAGTCTTAGTCAGGGCTTTCCAGACAGCTAAAAAATCCAAGCTGCTTGTGAAAGCCAGTTGGTGTGCCAAAAAATGCCCTTGAAGTATGATCTCTGCTCCATGGTAAGGAACAGCTCCTTTTTTGCATTTCAGATCATGGCTTAAGTAGCTTCAACCCCATGGTAGGGCTCACCTTGTCCGGAGCATCTTCATGGACTGCGTGGCCACACTGTGGGAGGACCTGCATCTGGAACTTCCCTGTGGATTGACAGAGTCAGCACATGGATCTCACATTCTGGACCAACTAACCTCAGTAAATGTAGCTGAAAAAGAGGCCCCACGAATGGCAGGAAGTCTTGGCAGACTCTACACCATGCACAGCCAGTGGTCTCCAAACAAAATATGGACCAGCTGCTTCATTCACCTTCCCCAGGTATAACTAGAGCAGGTTTCCAGGACTTAAAATGAAGCTTCTCAGAGCTTCTCAATGCAGGCTAGAGTTGGAACTCTTACTGGATTTACCTTAAGGTATCATTTATCCTGCTATCCAATACTACTTTCCAGTGCTGGTTGCTCTGGAGAGCCAGGATGGGGGGAAAAACCCAACCCAAACCCCAAAACATGAATGAAGGTGCTTAATCTTGGTCTGCTGTCTGCCAGAAACACTGGGAGATGGGACAATTTTGGGTGGTCCCAGGCATTCTAGCTAGGAACATCAGGAATGTAGCTAGAAAAGGAAAAAGTGGATTAGAAAGAGGCCCTCACAGACAATCATTCTGATTGAAGAGTGGCAGCTCCACTGCTGGGAGCACTGAACACCAGATTGAACAAAACCCATGGCGACAGCCCTTTGAATTGAACCTCTCCCTCCTCACCTTCCCCACCTCTCCTTGACCACAGTTAGAGAACACTTTGGGATGGACGAATTCTTTAATGCCCATTTGTTTGGATATTGACTGTACCCATAGCAACAAGCTGTCATGCAAAAAGAGCACTACAGTAAGGCTGGAGTAACAATATTTAATATTTACCTTGCATCTGTCCAATGGTCAGATCTTTATC
The DNA here is from genome assembly GCA_013400955.1 of Drymodes brunneopygia. Classification (NCBI taxonomy): domain Eukaryota; kingdom Metazoa; phylum Chordata; class Aves; order Passeriformes; family Petroicidae; genus Drymodes; species Drymodes brunneopygia. The sequence continues at coordinate 13,184 of VZTZ01002951.1, read as the reverse complement.
CAGCCTGTCAACACCTACAATCAAATAGACAAAGGTACTGGAGAAAAGCCAGAGAGAACACAACTCTCTGAGTCAGGCTTTACTCCATATTTCAAAAGAGACATTAGTTTGAAAAACAGAAAATAAACCCCTCTGACACCCACGACAAAGACATTTCACTGCTGCACCTCGAGAGAGTGAAGTGACAGGAAAGAAACACAGCCAAAAAATGCAAGAGCACAGCCCTCCCTACAACTTAAAAGGATATTTACACACTGTATTTCCTATTAAGGTACAAAAAGGGCTTAAAGCTGTATTTGACTTTCACTTGAGAAGTTCAAATCACACCGCACTATTTTAAGAGACACAGAGAAGCCCAGGTATTCTCTCGAAACACTGAAGCCCAGTGGCTGACCCTGTTCTCTAAAATACAAGTGGGACATCACTGAAGTGCACATCGGGACTGGAAAAGACACATACCAGCTAAAAGCAAAAGCTTTGGAGTCGGACAGCTTAGGAAGAGGTTGGATAAACCCCTGAACCAGCCATCCCAGTACTTTTCTGTTTTGGCCAGTTCGATTCGCCACGTGTATAAATGCTCCTTCTTTGTCTGCAGGGAGGAGAGAGAGCTCTGCATTAGTGATAAGCAAAACAGCAAGAAGAAAACCAACTCAGGGAGCCACTTAGAAATGCATAAATATATCGATATAAAAATAAAAAAATACTGGCTCCCTCTGGTGGATTACACACTTCCAGAGATTACCCTCCTTCCTTCTAAATCTCTCTCCAAATCAAAGTACATGAGTAGGGAACAAGAAAGTCAGCAGGAGCTACATGAAGAGGAGAAGAGCCTTGCAGGATTCAGGGCAATCAATTTGCTATTTTTTACTGACACAAATAGCTCACAAATTGTCTGAACATTTGGGCTTGGCTCTCATCCAGTTTTCCCTCCCTGGAGTGGTTCCCTTTCATATCAGAATGATTTGGATAGCTACAGGTGACAGCTCTTGCAGGGGAAGCTGAAAACACAGCAACAAACTCCCTACCTCTGTGTCATCCTCTTTCTTCCTTTTGTTGACAGAGCCTCCCCCTTCCTCATCTTCATCCTCCTCCTCCTCTTCCTCAATAATTCCCTCTACTATGGCTTTAGGGCATTCAGGACTGGCAGCCCCTTCGCACCTATGAAAATAAAATCAGAAATTGATTCCCTGACAAAAGAAAAAGCTCCAAACCAAAACACCACCCAGGATTAAACCTTAGGTGTTCAGCAATTTTGCTTGAAGAAATTTTCATTTTCAAATGCACTTACAGAGCAATGGTATTGTAAAACAGAAAAATATATTTTAAAATAATAAATAAAATAAACCAAAAGCCACCTACTGTTTGACTTGACCGACCATAGAAACTCTGGCAGATTCGAGATTTCTTATCTGTCCACTTTTTACACTAAGAAAAAAAACCAATCAGAAGACAGAAATATTTACTGAAGAGATTCAAGAACCAGCAGGCCCAGAAACAGGAGTTAAACTCCTCTACATCCATCCTCAGGATGTCCCCAAACCATTCCCAAAGCTCCTGCTCTCAGACTGAACAGAGTGGCTCACACTAAACTTCTGTGAACCTCCCTCCCACTGTCACTGTAATTGTGAGAAAGATGGAGAAGTGCTGGTGGGGAAGTAGTGAAACAGGGTTAAACCCATGGCAAGGGGCTGGGAGAGGGCCTGTAAACAGCCAAATTATAGAAACTTTGTTTCCTTCCAGAGAAAGGAAAAACAAGCTTGTCACAAAGACAAGTGATTCAAGAGACAGAGCCCCAGCCTTACCTCCACTCAATGGCATTCTCAAGTGACTTGAATGTTTTGGGACGACTCCTTAGGAAGTTCTGCATGCTGTTCAAGGCATCCATGGCTGTACCTAAAAGCAAATGACACCATCTTCACCAACTTCATGGCATCTGACGGAATTATTGGCACATCCCTCTACAAAAAACTGTCTGTAATCCCCTCAGAGAGGGGTGGAGCTCTCCAGGGATTTAATGCTGCTGAGGAAAGTACAGGTTAGTATTTCTAAGCCAACAGTCATATTGGAAAATTACTACTTGAATAGGTAGGATGTTCAGACAGTATGAGAAAGCAGCAATCATTTGTCAGCACCAAGCACTACAGCAAAAGCCACCCTCTTCCCCACCAAGACAGTATTTCAAAGAAATCAGTGCCATGGTCTAGCTGCCAAGGTGGTGTTAGGTCATAGGTTTGACTCAATGATCTCAAAGGTCTTTTCCAACCCAGCTGATTCACTGACTCTGTGAAATTAGCAGGAAAAAAGCAAACAGAGAGTCCAGATGGGAAAAGGAAAAGGAGGGGTCACACTGGAAAGATTTTTGTGTGCGTAAGATCTGTTAGGAGGATAGAACTGGTTTAAAAATGGGGCAAAACTTTCTGTATTCGGGTAACTGGGGATAAGAGAAGAGATGTAAGGCAGAAGCCCCCTGAGGGCAGCCACACTCACCCTCCACGACGTCGATCATGCAGAGCCCCAGCAGGCTGGGCACAAGGTTGGCGACAGCGGTGTGCACGGCGATGGCCCCCCCCATGCTGTGCCCAATCAGCATGATGGGTGGCGGCAGGTCCCCGTACAGTGCCTCCACCACGTTCCCCACGTCCCTGCAGGGGACAGAAAACCAGGGCTGGCACCTCCAGGGGAGGACAAGGACACACCCAAGGCGGGCCGGCGGCTCCCGCAGGAAACAGACGAGTTTATTCTCCTGTCACTGCTTCGTCTTAGTGCCAATGCAGGAAACCCTGCAAGTCAATGCTTTCCTGAACATCCAGGTAATCTCTCTTTTTATTAACAGAATCCTTATTTAAAAGATACAAATTTAAAAGATATTCAAGCAGCCTAGTCTAGTGGAAGGTGTCCCTGCCCATGTGGATGAAATTTACAGTCCCTTCCAGCCCAAAGTCTGTGATTCTTTGTAAAAAATGTTTTAGGTTGACACTTGCTGGTGGGAATGTTAAATAAAAGATGAGAAAAAGCTGCCAAATCATCTTGCATGGAAGCACAAATCAAGAAATTAATTGTTCTTAAAAGAAGAAACTGCAACTAGAGAGAGAAAAATAACTGGACCCTACTGACCATAGCAAAGATGAACAACACTGAGCACGAGCACAGATGCCACAAGGCAAGGGGCAATTTCCCCATCTTTTCCATAAGGCACCTGCTTTAAACTGAAGCTGTGGCTTCTTGACACTTTTCCCAGGATGGGAAAGCTGGCTGGTGTGATTCTCAAACCCCAAAATAGTAGCAGAGCTAATAAATGAAATCTACTGAAGAGCAGTTTAAAGACACCCCAATTGGCTTTCCTGACTACAACCATTCAGAGGAACCTGAGAACTGTGTTGATAATTAAAAACAAGTGAAAAAATGAATATTTGCTCTGCCAGAAAAAATTGCTTGAGGATTTGATTTAAAAGAACAAACATGAAAACCAGCTATAATTTAAGGTTCCTAATTAAAAGACATTCAGGACTAACTTTCAAGTTCATTACTAAGAAGAGGGAAAGGTTTCAAAACAAAAGGAATTTGCTTTCCCCCCACAGCAGTGCTGCTCCAGATCTAAAATATTCTAATTATTTAATTCAGCATCTCCTCAGGACAGTTACACATCAGGATTGACAAGGCATAAGCAGCAGGAATAAGGTATACAATGGAAGTCAGAATACATTTCACACATGGCCTCCCCTCAACAAACCAAGTGGATTTCTCCATGGGAAGGTTACAAAATCCTTCATCATTTTGTTGTAGTCACAGCAAAGAGTCTCTTTGTACTAAATATGGGCAGAATATAATGTGCTTAGCAGTGGGTATTTGCTTTTCTTACAGTTTTGTCAAGAGGGGGATGGATTTGCATGCCAAAGCGGGTCATGATAGTTTGAAAAAGCAACTCTGTGCTCGAAAATCCTGTGTCTGTGACCCAGACTCTGGGGGTATCACCAGGCCAGTGTGGGCCCGCTCTGAACACTCGCTCCAAGGGCTAGGGAAGAGCCAAACTGGTGATTCCAGGCTAAAATACCCCATGGATGTCCAAGGAAAGCATTCCACCTCCACTAGGAATTCTTTAGCATGTTGCAGGTTTAAAGTGCTCACTGCTTAAAAATTCAGGGTACCCGGGGAACAACTCCAGTTTGGAATCTGACTCAGCTGGGAAAGACATCATTTCAAACTGTCCCAGAATGGAAGGAAAGAAGGGATAACTACCAAAATCGGGTGAAATTGAACTGTCTTCCAGCTCCTTTGAATGAAAGCTGTGTGCCCTCAAGTAGTTTATTGTTCATCCAAGGAAAGGAAATGGAGGTTTGTAAAAAGGGAAACAAGCATAAGTTTCCTTACTTTGACATAGTCTCTGCAGACAGATCTTCAGGATTCCTTACTTTTGTTTCTCCTGAAAAAGAAACCAACCCAAGTTAAGTTCGCTGAAGTTGAAATTCAACTTCAGGCCCCCTCAGGACTTAGAGCAGTGACTGTATAAAGCTTTTAGGCATAGATATGAAGAGCAAGCCTACTGCAATGAACATGAACAATTAAGAAACAGAATTAACAGCAACACTTGGTACTATGGGTAGGAAACACTGCCCGTAACTGTTCTTTATGGATATTAAAATGAAAGAACAGTCCTTATTTCTCACGGCAAAGACCATGGAACTATGAAGGAGGGCTTCGTGGAAGGAACAAGTCCACCACTGTCTCCCACGAAAGTTCAGGGGGTCTCAGCTTCTCACAGAAGCCAGTCTTCCATCCCTGCTTTTGAATCAAAACTGGGATGCCTCAAGGATGTATTCCTACTCATCCTGTGAGGAATTCATTGCCCCTCCTTTAAAACGTGGGAGCGTGTAAAACTGGGATTTGACTCCAGATTTATTTCTTTGACTTACCATGCCCTCGGAGGTCTAAAGCTACAATCCTGCACTGGATCCTGTTAATGATTGCAGACTGCAAGGAGAGACAGAGAGAATATTGCTTATCAGGTGGGATTAGCAACAACAAGCACTCCCTAAAAACCCTTCATGACCATCAAAGTGGGTGAACCTGGATTGCACAGGCTGAAATGTATAAAAATCGATCAGCCCAAAGAGGTCAGGGGGAACAACTGAGGAATCTTTTTAAGGTAAGGTAAGGCATAATAATTGCAACACAATTATGGCTCTATTTGTCCTGACAGATCAATTTAACTAAGTTATTTCAGGCATCACAGAGGTTAAGTGCCATGTTTTGTTGACAGGAAGACTTCTGTGTTAAGGAATCATTGATTATTTAAATAACAGCCCTGCAGGAGTGGGGGAATTTGCTGAGGGATTCTTAATAGGACCACCTACACAACTGGCAAAAGCTACCCAGACCTCAAAGCTACCCAGTCCTCTTATTTTGATTTTTCACCTATTCAATTCTTAAATGACTGGAGCAGTTGCTTCCTCCAAACCTACAGAATCCACAACTTAGTATTTTCCAGCCCCTAAAGACAACCCAAACCTTCCATCTGCAAGGTGCCTACACACCTAAGCAATAACCCCAACCACACAAAGATAATATTTTATAATACTGTTTTCCCGTGTTTCCTAGAGGTGAATGGATAACTGCCTTCCACTCAGAGAGCTCCATTTCCACACATTTATTTCCATAGAGCAGCAGCTTCACTTACAGTAAACACAGCCCAGGACAGAGCAGAGTGGCCTCCACCATGTAACAGCAGCAAGACAGGCCCCTCCAACCCACTTTTGTAAATTCGAAAAGTGTACGAACAGTTAAGGACATTTACAGAGTTACTTCAAGGCAGTAGAATGGATTTTGGAGCTTGCAATACTCAACAGTATTTTATTTCTACCCTTCTGTGCCCAAGGCCTCATTTCTCTGACCAACAGGAAGGTTCAAGCATTACCTGGACAAAAATGTAACTCAATTTAAGCTTCAGGAGTTGTTTTCCTGCTGCCCAGGTTTTCTCCCCTCCTATAACTCACTCATCTCCTGTCCTTTTCTTCCTGGGCACAACAGGGAAATGAACTAAGAGAAAACTAGAAATCCATTTGTAAAAAAGACGGAGAGTTACTTTTTACACAGGCAGACAATGAGAGGATAAGGGAATGGTTTTAAACTAGAAGAGGGGAGATTTAGATTAAATGTTCATAAGAAATTCTTCCCTGTGAGGGTGGGCAGACCCTGGCACAGGGTGCCCAGAGAAGCTGTGGCTGTCCCTGGCAGTGTCCAAGGCCAGGTTGGACATTGGAGCTTGGAGCAACCTGGGGAAGTGGAAGGTGTCCCTGCCCATGGCATGGGGGTGGCACTGGGTGAGCTTTAAGGTCCCTTCCAACCCAAACCATGCTCTGGTGATTCATGATGGGCACCTCATCCACATTTGACAAGGGGCCGTGCACTCCCCCCAGGGGTTTAGTAGAAAATAAAAAGTGTAACAGACCTATTTGGATAGGTTGTGTATAGCAGCATCCCAATTTCAAGCAACTCAGTTGTTTAGGATTTTTTCTGCTCCCTTCAGAGCTCCCATATGGATGGCTGTGGACAGATGTGAACTGTGGAAGCAACTGAATTAATGATTGGGTTGGTGCCCACTGCTCTGCCCCAGGGACCTGTTAGAGCTCCAGCACATCCCCTCTGTGCACAAACCCCAGCTGATGAAGCCACTTGTCTTACGTGTTGGTCACAGTTTCAGGCACTGAACAGAGATCTCACACCTCCCAGTGTGTTTGGAGAGAAATAACTTGGAAGTGTGGTTTTCCTAATGGCTTTCCTGATCTTGGAGAGGAAACAGCTGCAGAAAAATCTCTGGCTAGCACTGCCAGAAGACACTGATGGCATCACAACCTCTGCCTTGGCCAGAAATTTGGAAGTATTTATTCACATCTACGTGTTTCTGTCGAGATTTATCTGTCGTACTGCTGCTATTAATCCTGAGCAGACAGTTCACTGATTGCCACTTAACTAACTGTAGTTAGTAAAATCAATGAACAGCTTTCATCCTGACATGGTTTGAATTATGAGAACCTGATAAGTGTTTCCCTGCAAAATATGCTATTGAACTGTTGGGAACAGTTTTTTAAAATGACTGATTACTAAACAAGCAATGTCAGGAACTGGCCTTGCTAGGTACAGTTTAACTATCAGCCTAGAAGGGATAAGTCTAGTTACTGACACTGAATCCTGCAAGAGACATAATGGAAGATGAGAAGGAATACATGAAAAAGCTGAGAAACCCAAAAAAACTAAACAAAATGTGATACCTCCCCAGTCTCTGAGATTATGACAAGCTCAATAAGAAAAAAAAGGATATATCCTTGCCAGTGTCATTTTCTACCACAACGTCCTCCATAGACTCAAAGTACTGGCTCCAAAGCACTGGCGAAAAATCACGCTTTCTTCCAGGGCTGCAAGACAGAAAAAAATTCCATAAGAAAGAGTTATTTTTAAAGTCTTCCATTGAAATTGACATCCAGGCCTCCTCTCACTGAAGAGAACACGCTGGTGTTACACAACAGTTCAGACTGGAAGCAAATGACGCATCAGTGAAATTCCCATACAACTACAACACACAGAATTTCATTGTCAGTGAAGAAATCCTCCCCTTTTTCCCCTCCCTAGTTGTAGCTCCTGTTGAGGAAATGTAGTGGAAACAGAGAAAAGAGTATTTTCCTCATTAAGTAATTCCAAGGAAGACTGAACAATGGTGATTTAGACCACACAGACCAATCCAAGGGAAAATAAACAGAACAGTGATACTGTCCCAGTACAGCCTCCGAGTTTGCAATGACCCACAGACAAAAGGTGCCCAGCTGACAAACCAATTTATTTTTTGCTTCCTTCAAAAGGTGCAGCTGTGCCCTCTCCTTGTACCCCCATTACTGACAAAAGGCTCCGCAATCAAAATTTTCCTGATGACTCAGTTGATGCAGAATATGTTTCTTGGGCTGGTATTTACTCAGTAAGGCTAAAAGAGTAGTGCTTAATTTTGGAAGTAGCATAATTAGGCTCAATTCGAGCCCAGGATAGAGGATGAGTAACAGTGCACCATTTTAACCATGTTTTTGCACTTCAACTCTTCTGGGGGAGGCAGGCTGGCAGCACAGAATATTAAAATCAAGCATGGGCGTGAGGGGTGAAAGACCTTCACAGCAGAAAAATCCCTGCTCAAGAAGTTTCTCCTGAATTCTTGGCTTCCTAAAGAAATAGAAAAGAACAGACAAAGCAGCTTTTCAATTTTACAGAAACAAAATTTCTGTTTCCCCTGGTGTTTCTAGTGTATGAAGCATAAACCAGCCACCTCCTGAATGGACCAGATTCCCTCCTGTGGGTTTCCAGACTTCTTGTCAAATCTCAATTAAATAAAATGAGATGTCACACACCTACATAAATCCAAAAAATATTAATCTCTTTTACTGCCTCAGCTTAATCTCATTCTCTGATCAAGGAAAAAAGTATCACACTCAAAGCTTAATTTTTCCCTGGAAGCCATCCCAGCCCCGATCACATGCTCTCTCCATTGCAGTTCTGGTTCTTCCTGGAGATGGAGAGAACTGTCCATAGCTTGGATGATTCCCCTTCTCCAGTTTTTCAATAGCTAGGATGTGCAGTTAGCAACAGTAAATTCCATCACCCTTTCAAAATGTAGCATTTCAACTGCAGCCAGACTGGTGCACAGCACAGCACAGCACAGCTGGTTTTGTGTTCCACTGCCCTGAGCAATTCCAGGTGATCAGTAAATATCATCTTCTGCCCAGCTACACCCCTTCCCACATAATCCATAAATCTGGTAAACAGCAGGACCTCCCTGGTAACCCACCCCCTGCACTACTGTTACACCAGAAATCCATAAGGAAATTCACTTACCTACAGGGGAGGCAGAGCATGGGGAAGTGGCTGATTGAGTGTGTCATGCTGGATGAAGAGCTTTGGCTGTGTGCCAAAGGAACCCATTTTTGTGGAAGCAGGGCTATAGGATGGACAGTCACTGTCACACAGGGGAACACAGCAGCCTCTTGGCTGCTGCAAAGAAATCACCTTTCACAAGACCAGGCTGCTACAAGCCCCATCCAACCTGGCCTTGGACACTTCCAGGGATGAGTATTTTTGTGCCTCCTTCAAATGCCATTTCTGGCAGCAGAGATCCAATGCTAAAATTTTCATGCAAGAGGCAGGCAGATGCTAATACCAAGGGAGATCCATGGGGAGTATCCCATGAACTGCAAGAGGAATCCATGAAACCAAGGCAGAACTCTTCCCTAGGAGCTTGCCACACGGATGCATTTAGCAGCATTAGTCAATGCTTCAAATTCAGCTTAACCAGAGTGAACACCTCCAGAGAAAATGTTCCTGGTTGTGTCATACATGAAGTATCTGGGAAAAACGTACAGCAGAACTCCTATGTTTGCAAGGGAATTGGAGCAGAAAGTGAAGAGGAGCTGGGAATTAAAAACTATCATCACCTCTGATGCAAATATGTGCAGATCATGATTTAAAACAAAATACTCGCCTCCCAAGCAAGGCTGGGGAAACACAAGTGACCTCAGGTCTAACACTGAACCCCCGAAAGGGCAGAACAAATGTGCAATTTTCCACAAAATCCCAGGTGACCGCAGAGGGTTGGGAAAAAACATTTCTTCAAAGAAAAGACTACCTATCTTTGATTTTGACTTTTTCTAGAGCTGCTTTTTTTAGTGAAACATCAACACAAATTTAAAATTAGAAGTGTGCCCAATAAACAGTAGCTGTGGTTTTGCACCTACCTATGCTGAAGCCATATTTTGCTGACCAAATATTTAAGCTGACAGAACTAATTACAGCTTTTTAAAGTATCCAGCAAACCAAAATAGAAATGGATCTGACATAATAACTTTTCTAGAACAATCCTTAAACTCCAAGCCAGCCAGCCAGCCAGCATATTAAACTGGAATTTGCAAAACACATTCTGGGCACCCTTTGCAGCTGTTTTATGCTATTGTGCAGTTTGTCCTCTTTATCATGTCCTCGATTCCCAGGATGCCCACATGGCTCAGAAAATCTCTCCCCAATTTTTGAAGGGGTTTTCTTTCAGGTATTTTCCTAAAATAAAATATTATATATATATATATAATACATATATTTTAAAAAATAAAGGTTGCACCAAGCGGAAGGAACCATTTTCAGAAAGTCTTTTTTCTGCTTAAAACTACTAAAGCAAATATAGAACAAGTGCATGAATCAAGAGATTTCATTCTTGCACCATATTTGAACCCAACCAAACCAAACATCATCTACAAGGAAGAACTGCCACGGCTGACAAGTTCTATTTAGAAATTCGAAAAATTGACAAGGACAGTATCTTAAGTTCTGCCTTAGAGATGCTGAATACATAAAATGTTTCTTTATTAAGAGGATTCCAAGGGAAAAAAAAATGGATTAAAAAGGAAAAAAATAGTAGGAATTGCCATGATCAAATTACACAGATCTGATCCAATCAAGCCCTTCTACATAATTAAAAGATCTTCAGAGATTGCATGTGATTTTTACTCACACACTGGAAAGGAACAGCAAACTGACTTTCATTTTTAAATCCCATCCGAGTGTTTAACTCTGAATGAGCCACTAGCAAAAAACTAAAGGCAAAAAACAAGACAGAGAATGCAGAAGCTGCTACAACTGTTGGGATCTGCTGCCGTGGGTCTGGGGCCTCTTGCTCCACCAGTGACTTTACAAATTCTATTACTTGATTCCCCCACAGAACACAGAATCAGGCCATAAAGACTGATTTTATTTTCATTTCAGTTGAGCAATTTGAAGGAATCACTTGCAACACGCAATTCCCAACACAGCCTTGGCCATGAGCGCTCCTTAAAAGAAATGGGCACTGAACACCTCTCGGTGGCTGAGTCTCATGTATTGCTCGAGCCAAAGAGAAGCTCCAGCTCCCTTTGGAAAGAGCCTTTTGGAACCATCATTTTGTTGGACAACTCTGTTGGAGAGCATTTAAATCCAGGGAGGAGACGACTGTGCTGGCAAACAGGAATCGGTGCCACATGCTATGAAATACAATGAAATTCTAACACACATCCCATGCTCCTGCAAAACCTAGTCCAAACTATGTTGGATATCAGGAAAAATTCCTTCCCTAAAAGGGTCTGTCCAGCTCTGGCACAGCTGTCCAGGACAGAGGCAAGTCCCCATCCCTGGAGAGATCTAAAGCTGTGCGGATGTGACACTTGGGGACATGGGATGGTGGTGACCTTTGCAGGGCTGGGGGAACAGTTGGACTCCAAGATCTTAGAGGAATTTTCCAACATGAACAATTCCATGATTCAATTTGCTTTGGCCAGTTTGACTTCTCAAATGAGACTCTCCTATAGAGAGACATAAGGAAGTGATTGTACTGAAAAATAGCATAAAGAGAAAAAACTTTAAAGAAAAAGCTAGAAACAAGTTTATTTTCACATATTTAAATGCAGCAACAGGTGCCATTTTTTTACAAACTACATATATTAACCTTTTAACGGCATATTAATGTAATGATGTAATAACGTAAGACTTTATTTCGGTTAAGAAGTCCTCAGTAAATTCTATTTTTCTGTCATAAAAGTTATAAAGCAATCTCACATGCTTGACCCTCTGCTTCTCAAGATCTGCTTTCAGCCATACCACAGTCACATTAAGATGACCTGCATGGTGGAAAAAAAGGGAATAAAAATAAAGTGCCCAACACATCAGTCAGAGGATTTAGCCAGGGAAAATCAAGTTGCCAGCGCTCTTGGATATTAAGTTTAAACCCATTTTAGCAGCCTGGCTTCCAATTCAAGAAATTGAAAGTGCAGAAATAAATTGCATTTATAAATGTGAGATACTTAATGCAGCAAATAAATGTTTTCCTAAGTTTAGTTATTCTTGTTCTCTGGAAAAGTTTGAATTTAAAGGAAAATCTCAGTGCAGCTCTGTACATCTGCCAGCACTGTAAATCACTCTGGGTTTTCCCTCTACCACTAATCCCATTCTCTTTTAGTGGAATTCTCTTCAGGGGTAAACTTGCACTTTTTTGTACTGAACTGAACCTTGATAAGGATAAATTCAGCTTAAGCTAAACTTTCTATCCCACTTCCTCTTGTTTCCTTTTCACAGGAGCCTCAAGCCCCTCCAGATAAGGCCATTCTATGCTAGATGTGCAGCGCCTCCCACTACAGGAACATCACCTATGAAGGGATTTACTGGGTACCAGAGTGATAAATCAAAAATACACAACATGATTGTGAACTACTCCCCACTGCTTCCAAGGGAAGAATTCCAGAGGAATTCTTGATCCTTAACCACAACACTGGATTTTGTATCAGTGCTCTCTGAAAGCATTTGAAAAAGAAAAAAAGAGGTTTATAAAACAGCAGAAAATAATCTTTTGTTCATAATAATTTCCCTAACAGCGTTTAAAACCCCTCCAATGCATGGTAAGAGAGGAAGAACTGTATTAATTAATACATGTTACACCCTTAGACACTGGTCAAACTTCTCCCATAGCTCCCAAAATGTGCTCTCAACCTCTGCTTTTTCCATCTCAATCCCAGATTTTTCCATCATCTGGAAATGCAGATTTAAACAGGGATTAAAGTCACTTGGCAGAGCTCACCTACTTCACATGGGTGCCTGCGGCAGAGAAGTCCCGTTTCACAGAATCATGGAATATTCCGAGCTGGGAAGGGACCCACCACAAGGATGACAAAAAGTCCAACTCTAGCTTAGGAATCCAGCTCCTGAGAATTTCCATACACCTCTCCCCCAGCCACACTTTGAGGTACCACCCGGACATCGTGCTTGACCCTTCCTCCAAACACTGACGGCAAAAGGACTGGGAGAAAAGGGCTGGAGAGTCGACCCCAGCACCTTGCACCTTCCCCCAGCCTGAGGGTGCTCTGGGCAGTGGTACCTTTACGGCAGGAGAAGCCCAATCCAGATCTCACTCTCCTGGAGCACTGGGAAGCCGGACCAACCCTCTCTCCAGACACCCTACGAATGACCACCCCTCGCTCCAGATCCCCCAGTAATGACCATTCCCTCTGTCCAGATCTCCCAGTAGGAGCTCCCCCTCCCTTCAGACCCCCCAGTATGAGCCCAGCTCCCTCCAGACCCCTCCAGTACTGGCCATTCCCTCCGTTCGGATCCATCAATACGAGCCCCCCTCCGCCCACACC
>VZTZ01002950.1:1130652-1189656 GCA_013400955.1 Drymodes brunneopygia | reverse complement strand
GGCCGCACGTCATGCCCTGGAGCGTCCGCTGGGTCGGCGGCTGCGGCGCCCAGTCCCAGAAGCAGTGCAAGAAATCCTCCTTCGTCTTCTACCAGGCGGTGAGGGACCTGCTGCCCGTCTGGTTCCTGGAAGACATGCGGACCATGGAGGTCTTCCACTGGGAGGACGGGGGTAAGGTGAGCGTGTACTCGCCCTCGGAGGCGCTGCTCTACGCGCTGGTGCACGACCACCAGCCCTACGCCCGGCACCTGCTCACTAAGTTCCCCCAGAGCGCCCTGGCCGTGCCCAGCCAAAGCTTCAGCTGCTGCCAGTCGGCCCCGCACCTGGCCATGGCCGTCCGCTACAACCGCGTGCGGGTGCTCTTCCGAATCCTCAAGGCCATCCAAGCCTTGCCCCCGGGTGACAGAGCCGCCCACCTGGACCGCCAGGGCTGCAGCCGCGTGGAGGGCGGCAAGACAGCCTTGCATGTGGCCTGCGAACTGGTGCGGCCCGAGTGCCTGCTGCTGCTGCTGGGGCACGGCGCGTCGCCGTGCCTGCAGGACAGTGCTGGGAACACCCCCCTCGACACCCTGCTGCAGCAGATCGCCCACTTGCCGGCGGCTAACATGCGTGCCAAGCTCCTCTGCCTCGACTGCCTCTTCTTCTTCGTGCCTCAGGACGTCAAGTTTGCAATGAAACAGCAACTGTTGGACAACCGGCAGCAGTGGCAGGACCTCTTGGGGGAGAACAGGTTCCAGTGCCTGGTGGGCTTAGCTCCCCCATCGCTGTTTGTCGGAGCCATGCGTGTCTTGATCAGGACCATTTCACCTGAGCACTTCCCAGAGGCTCTGGATAATCTGCCTCTGCCTCATTTTCTGAAGCCTTTGGACTTGAAACTGGAGAGCTAGAGGGGTGGTATGAGAGCCTCCCCGCTCACCTGGCAGAAATAGACTTGTGCTAAAAATGTATCAATACATACAGCTGCTAATGCAGTGGCCAAGTATCTGTTTTACTGAGAACAGTATTTTTCAAAAGAATTGTATCCAGCACTTTACAATATATTTTATTTAAAGATCCTTGTGGTGAGGTGAGGGCTATGCTGCATTTTATAATGTTCTATGGCTTGTACAAATGAGGGTATGGGGAAGAACATATTTGTAAATACATCCGAATAAACCAGTGGCAGATGTGATCAAAATACAAGTCAAGCAACTGAAAACCCTGGAGTGGCATGTGCCTTGGAAAAGCGTGTGCAGGGTGGGGGAGTATCTTTTTGTTAGGATTTCCCTGTTATATAAGTCTCGCCGTCCTGGAACAGGATGACTCCTTTTTACAGCTCTCCTAATACATCTTGGCAGAGATGCGGGTTTTTTTTAAAGGCACAGATGAAAAACTTCCTCGTCTTCTACATAAGACCAAAAAGAAGCCAGATACTGTTATAACTTCCCTAAACAAGGCTGGCAAGGATGTGCTTCTGAACAAAATGTATTTTAAAATATGCATAAATAACAGTTGGCTTCTTTGAAAAGTTGTCTCTGTTCCCCTTGGAGGGCCAAGGTGTTTGTTGTCAGGCAGATAGATGGAGCACACATGTTGCTGCGGCCAAAAATGTTCCTGCCCTGGAACTTGCCCCTCTGTGTGATTGCTGCAGGGTGAGGAGAGTAGCACAGAGCAGGAGGGCTAGCCTGCTATTCCCAAAGGGAAGTAAGGCGGTATGACAATGGCCCAGGATCCTAGATCATGGCTTTTTTTCAGTGGATTCTAGCCCCTCCACTGCCACTCCCCATCAGTGTGTCATGGCTCAGGTGCAGCTGAGAGCACCATGGCACTCTTGGTGTCCACTTTGGGTACCAGAGGAGTAGCTTAGATATCCAGCCTATCCCCAATTATCCCTTCTGAGATGCTCCAGGGTACAAACAACATCCTCACAGCTGCTCCAGGTCAAGAAGCCATTTTGGGGTAATGTCCTGCTTCCAACATTTCTGTTTTGACCAAGCAAAGGGGTACAGTTTCAGTTCCTTGCTCTGCAGCCTTTACTCTCCAGCATTCCAGGCAGTCCCTGTGTTACTGGCACTGCCCCTGTGTGCTCTGCAGGGAGCTGTGCTGGCTCCACCAGCCCTGCAATGATAGTGATCCCCTAGGCCACAGCACTGGAGCCTTGGCTCTGTTCTTGGAAGTTGTCATTGAAACTGTAGGGTTTTGTTTCAGTGCTTAAATTCGTAGCCAGGGAGTTGTTTGCCACTTGAACTATTTCAGCACTGTTGTTCACTCTAGGGCCATCAAGGAATTGATGTGCTTAGGAGAGAAGAGCCATGTTTAAGGCACAAATTTCTTTATTTGTGAATTAATTTTGGTAAAGGAATGAAAAAGAAAACCACAGAATTAGGCACTATAAACTGTTCATGTTTCAGCAGAACAGAGTGGTATTTCATCTAAAATAATCTCTGTACTGCATGCACAATAAAAGATAAGCCATACTTCTGAAATTTGAGAAGAAACAGAAAGAAGATTGCTATTCTTAGCCTGATGGCACTGAAAATGTTTCCTAGAAGAGAAAATGATCCTTTTTCCTAAGAAACCAAGCTGATACACGCTCAAACCCATTACCATGGGAAATTCAATTCTAACTGTTCTGTTCGGCTACCTTGTTGATTGTAAAAATATAGAAATCCAGATAACTAATCCTAAGCTTGAACACCTAGCCACTTAAAAAAGAATTCACTATCTATGTTGCTACATTCTTTATTAGAGTACGTGTTCCCCATTGCTTCTGTAACAATGGTGTGGAAACATCTTTCAAAACAGACAAGTAGTAAAGCAGTCAGGTCTAACTTGCACATGGCAAAGTGTCATGAGGTGGGGGAAGAGACAGAGCGGGGAGTGGGAGGGAATGTTTATCGGCTTTGATGACAAAGACATAACGAGATTCAGCAGTAGGGGGAAGTTGGTTGGTTGGTTGGTTGGTTGGTTGAACTGAGTGCTGGAAGACGCTCCTGCTCCCAAGCTGTGAGAGTAATTACACACGGGAACAGCACAACCGGCTGGGCAGGACATCCTAGACCTTCAAATGAGCCCTTTAACAAAACACAAATTGGAGGCAAAGGCTGCCCTGTGCCTCCCTGGAGCCCCTCCCACCGGCTCTGGGGAAATTAATTCCAACAAACAGAACGGATCCCCTCAACATGTTGTGATGGGTCCAAAGCCAGCTGACTGCTGTGCCCTTCCTGTTATTCTGGGACAGGAGTCAGAGCTGGGGCTGAGCCCATGCTGGGATGGCTCTGCCCAAGGTCACCCACAGCCCTTGCTGCGTGTGGCTCATTGATGTCTGCCATGCTTCATCTGGAGAGGAACTGTGGGCAAAATACACCAGTGAGCACACAGCTCGCTCACCCAGCTGGGCCCAGGCTTGTTTTTCAGACAGAGTCACAGCTTGGAAAAAGGCTGCGGCTTCTTGGCATTGGAAACAGAAGTCTTTTGTTTATAGACCAAGCAATAGCAGCATCATCTTTCCTCAGACTGACCTGCCAGCACATCTCTGTCTTCTGCCACCTTTAGGGCACAGCGGAGTGCAGGCTCCACAGTCCATTCAGTTTTCCATCTTTTGGAGACAGCTACCAACAAAAGTACCAAGAAGCGCCAGCTGCGTCACCACTGACAAGCTTAATAAAGCAAACATGGACAGTGATTATGTGACTGCACAAGAGAACTGTGGTGCTAGAGACAGCCAGGAAGCTGGCCATAAAGGTGTGGAAAAGAAAATTCATCAAGTCCTAACACCATGGGAGCACAAGGGTAAGGAGATAAGACTTAATGGCTTCTGTCTTACCTGCACAGGTTAATCTTGTCACACAAGCGAAATTACTCATTCATAGGAATTGCTTTCCAAGAGCATGCAAGACAGTAGATAGAACCAGCATTCCTGAAAAGCTTGGTTACTGTCAGTCCTCTAAAAAACTACTTTCTGTCAGGAAACAGAGATGAAATCCAATAAATATGTGCCATGGGTTGCTCGAGCACTTCCAACCCAAAATATTCATCTACTACCCACTTTGTAGGACAAAGAGGTGTTATTTGCTGTGACAGGTAAAAAAGGCCTGAAACATTATCATTCAGAAAGCAAGGGGAGGGAGGAAGTACTGAGTTAGTTTTGACTCTGCAACTGACTCCTCTCTGCAGCTCCCAAAGTTTAGCCTGCCTAGAGTCTGTTGAAGGAGATCAAGTCTATTGTAATTTTGAGTAATTTGTTTAAAAGATGGATTTATGCTCTTTAACAGTCTTCTTTTACCCTGGCACAGAGGCAAGGAAAGACAGAGACTAGAAGGGGGTCAGGGTGCCAGGTTTGTTTCCTAATTCCTATTTGTTCTATGTCTGGTGCTCAAGCCATATGGGTTTTTGACTTGCAGTACAAGAAATCTACTGACATCAGCAGATCCTTGAGCATTGCATCATCCCATCCAGGCAAACAAGGCACTCATGCCATGTGCTTAATATTTAAAGAGCACTGTAAATCCTTGCAAACCGAGTTTCATAATATCCAAGCTAATAACAGTACTTCCATACCTTCTTGGTGTCAGCACTTATCTGAGGCTACAGAACCATTAATTCCCAGGCTGGCTTCAGTGCTCTCTCCTCCTCTGCCTACAACATGTGGAAAGCAAGTTCTGCTTATGATTTGCTCAGACCACATCAGACTGTCACCAAGAATCTCATCTGTGGTGCCACAAGGCTGCTGCTTGCACTGATTTACTCCTGCTCTGCCCACCACACAGGTACAGGTGCACGTGTAGCACAAGGGTGGAAGGAGCTGAGCTCCCCCACGAAACCGAACTCAGCAGGAAACACAAACACAGTTTGCAAAAACATCAAAGATGCCTCCCTGCTGCTACAAGAAATGGAACCAAGTTCAGCTGGGGTACAAAGATTGCCCTCACTTGCCCTGATGACCCCTGAAATGACCAGTATATGTTTGCCCAGTGGTTTAGTTGATAAATTAAAAAAAAAAATCACGTAAATCAACAAAGCAAATTTCAGAAACCTCAAACAAAAAGAAACTTAATATGTTTAGGAATTACTGCTAAAGCCAGGAGAGCCTGGTCTTCTAGTCTAAATTGTGTGTGGCCAAGGCCAGCAGTTCTCATCTTGAGCTTATCACATCTGATTGATTTACAGCATCTGCTTTAAATCCAACCTTATTTATTGATTTTTAAACTGTGGCACATCCAAGGCTCTCTGAGGAACCTGTAGCTGAGCAAAACAAAGGTTCCATCCAGCTAACCTTAATCTCCCATCTGTCCCTAAACCTCAAAACATCCCCTGCCATCAACCCTGCCTCCTTATTCTGTAGGAAAAAATATTCTTTTCCTAATAAAAATGTGAGAGTTGACCAAAATGGATCTGAATAGCAAAGAGAGAGGCAGAGAGACAATTCAGAGAAGCAAGGAAGGCAGAGAGGAACTTTGATCTGTCCCACTTTCTGTCCCACTTACTTTCTGAGCAAGGTTTTAGCAAATCTGAGCCAGTAAGTCAGGATCTGGTGTGAGCTCCAGCCATTGTAAGGTTATGTTCCTTGTACTGCAAATCTAATGGGCAGCAGAACAAGTTAACACTTCTCCTTCAGGAAAGCAAATAAGGCCTAAACAGCTCAATTCCCCAGTTCAGGAGCCATGGTAAGACACTTGCATGCCTGGGACATGAGGGGTGACCATGGACCAGTCTCCCCTTCCCTGTGCTCCCCAATTAAGACAAACACAAGGGCAATAGACTCCATGGACCTCAACAGGGAAATGAACAATTAATGCTAGACAAGTCCTTCCCTCAGGGTGCTCTGTGGAAAGCAGTGGAAGGAGGCCAAGGAGAGAGCAACTTCCAGGCAGAAAGGACTTGGCTCAGCCAGGACAGGGAGCAGCTTCCAGCTCTGAGGAGGGCAGCACCCTCCCTGCCTCTTGGCCCCCTGACTCCTGCAGAGTTTGCTGTGAGTGCCACAGGTCCTCTACCACAGTCCCATGGATCTGAGGGCAAATTGCCTGTCCTCCCAGCAGTGACCAGGCAGTGTACACAGACCTTGACTCTTTGGAAGACTGGGCAGCACCATCTTCTCTCTCAGCCAGCAAAGCAACTTTGCCCAAAATTGTCCCTCTGCTCCTTTGTTCCAGTCCCAGTGGTAATTACTGTTTTGATGTAAGGGGTGCTTTTTGTCATCATGCTCTTAATATTCAGGCTTTATTTTATAATAATTAGGGTTTTTTTTTTCTTTTTAATAGTGCAAGTAAATTGCAGTAAACACATACTACACCACACTCATATTTTTAATGTGATGACATTTTCCTGACAATGTTTGAGGCAGCATTTTAGAGCAAAGCCTGAAAGGACAAGTAATTTCTAACTCACAGTAAGAGAGAGAATGAAGTCCCTTGAGGAGCTGAGTTTCTGAATATGCTTTCCTCTAAAACCATCTGCTAGTGCTCTCCTCTCTCTTCCACTCCTGCAGTAGGGAAAGCTATTGATGGTTAGTGACTCAAAGTGTCAAGACAGAGGGATGCAGACTCTCACACTGATTTCAGTCCCTTGCTAATGCCATGCCCAGACAGGGCTGTGGCCAAAGGGAGGTTGGATAAAATTCCCCAACTAGTAAAGGAGTGATCTGAGCAAGTGCTTGTCCACTGTTTCTGCAAGGAGAGGGGCACATCACGTCTGGTAACACATCTGCAGGCTCTCCCAGCAGGAGTGGGGCTGGGACCTAAAGGGCTCCAGAGCTTAGGAAAACTGCTGAAAGCACTGTAAGGCCACAGAACCATTGCAGAGCTCTCAGTGCTCTGGGAAAAACACTCACATGCCAGAGGGAAGAGCATGGCACTCCCTCAGATTTGCCTCCTCCTTCAGATGCCCAAGGTTTGACTCAGCTTTGCTGCTGCCTCATTTTCCCTGCCAGCAGCAGCATCAGGGCTGTGGTTAGACCGTGAATGCCCTGGCAGAAAAACACCTTCTGAGACAGCCCTGAGGTAAGAGCTGCTGGGAGGGCAGAGCAGGTGAGTCACTCACTGAGTCACTCAGCAGGTAGAATATTTTGAAGGATAAAACCAGGTCGTTTCCTTCAAAGTGAAATGCCAGCTACACATCACCCAGGCTGCCTTCACTATGGAGAACATCAGCTGAGGTGTTGGAGCTCTGTACAACATCCTGGCCAGAGACAAGCAGTTCACATCCAGCAACATCATCTCAACCTTCATGACAGGTCACCAAGCTACCATCCCATCAGCCAGGGCTGTGGTATCAGGCTCTAGGTGAAAGACACAAGGTGTATTTCCTCATAATCCTTTGCTCCAGTCAGTCTGGTCTCTATGAGACTGTAATTCTTCTGAGAGTTGCCACCACAGACTGGGTGTGCAGAGAGAGGCACTCCACCCTCCATTCTTTCTGTCAGGCATGAAATCCTCTCTCCAGCACAGCCTGTCCCAAGACTCTTGTCTGCCACTGACCCCTTCCAGCACTTACAGCCCTGCTCTCAGGATGCAGGGGAAGCACACTATCAGCACAGCAATGGGTAAAGAGCATCCAAGCTGTCCTTCACTGTTCAAGAGAATGGGTAAGTCTCAGCTCCTCAGAGATCAGGCCCCTGTGGAAGCACAGAGTAGGAGGCACCTGGGGCTTTGGGAAGACAGCATGGGCAGGCAGACACTGGGGCCAAGCATCACAACACCTGTACCATGAATGCTGTGAGAACCTGAGTTCCTTTGGTGCCACATGGTATCAGCTGTGCTTACACCCATGCTTAGTGACTAGTGATGATATGCCTGTGGTACTGAGCCTCTGCCCACATGATGAACAGCCAACTCACAGCACATCTCCTTTTGCCAGTTTAGAGAGACACAGAGCAGTTAAAACCCAGCTTCTGAGGTCAGTCTTTTCCTGAGTAACATCAGCAAACATTCTTATCAGTAACGTCAGCAAATATTCTTATCACCAGAGGTCTCTGCCTCAGTATTGCCCTGCTGTGGCCACCACAGCAATCTTTAACTCCTCAAGTCTCACAGGCACCCAAACACAAGCCAGATAGCAGCAGACCTTGTCCTGCAATAGTCCATGCTGCACCTGCAAACAGCATTTATGCTGGTACCAGCCCAGGGGTTGTCAGGCAGGTGTTTCTACTGCACAGCTGAGCCCCCTGGGGCTAAAAGAACCACAATGCTCTGCTCAAACAGCAGGACTCTCATGTGTTCCCATCCTCTTTCCACTGCAGCTGAATGATGGGGGAGGAAAAAGGGGGAGCAAATTACTTTGCTAGCCCTGACAGTGAAGGAGTAATTTTCCAAGCTAGAGCCAAGCAGAAGAGGGAATAAGTGACACAGAGCTTGGCTCTGCCCACCTCCAACTCAGAAAGAAAAACTCTGCTGAGCAAATGCTGTGCCTTTCAGAGGGTGCTAAGCAGCACTGAGTACTCACTCTGGGAGGTAGTAAGTCCCAGCTGGTAGCCTAGATGTGCATCTATTCACCTTTTCAGCACTTGCAGCTCATGCATGGGAAGTGGCACTGTGCTGTACCAAACCAAGGAGACAGAGCTGGGCGAGTATTCGGAAGTCTTTTGTTCCAGATTCAAAAGAAGCCTTTCCTGCCTCCTACTTGGGATTTGATGCTTTAGAAACTGGTTGCTCAGATACCAAACAAATCTTGTGTAGACTCCCTATTAAAACAAAAGCATAGAAATTTATGTAACCAAATCCCTGCTTTGGACTGTGACCTTACCAGGCCCTACTCATTAATTAGGCTACACTGAAGCTTTACTCAGATCCAAACCTGACACTGATGCAGCTCACTCTGTAGGAGACTGATGGGACACATACCAAACATGCTGTTTTAATGCCACGTTGACCATAGGTGACCTTGGCATTAAATACAGTGAGGCAGAAAGACATGTCCTGCCTCTCTCTGTTAGCTGCTGTCTGTGAAGAAAAAAGCCAGTTTGGCTATCCAAGCCAATGACTTTTTAGCTGGCAGAAGGGCTGCACCCCCTGTGACAGCAAGTCTTGAGCTCTGAGCCCACAGAAAACCCATGTCCTTTGTGGTATCAACACATGAAACTAGCACAGTGCTCCTGGCATTTCTACCTGCCTTCCTAGTTCCCAAGCCTCCGCAATATAGTTCTTTATGGGTTAATGGGAAAACATAACTCACCTGGTTTGTTGCTCACTTTTCCATTGCTGTAGGATGTATCATCTGCCCATCATGCTGCTCTCCAGACCACACCCTCAGTGTTAGCTCCAAGCTTGACATCCTGCTGAACTGGATGAGGTGAGGGTCACCTCACTCTGCTCACCAGCCTGGTTTGCTCCTTTCTGAGCAGCCTTTGGGAACTGCCTGACCAGTCAGTCTGCCAGCAGCAAACCTTCAATTCCTCTTTCCTGTTTGCCTGCTCTCCTTCTCCATCTGCCTTTAGGTAAAGACAAGATTACTGCTGATTTACCACAATAAGAACAAGAGATGGCTGGGTTTGGGCAAAATGACCAGGAAATGAATAAAAGGGACAGCTCAGGCCTCTTGAAGTCAAAGACTGATATAACACATGAGCCTCCACTTGTGGAGAGATCACCTCTGTGGAAAAAGACTATTGGAGCCAGCATCTAGAGTTTAACAAAAATGGATTTACTACACAAGTCTAACCATTTGCCTTTTACAAGTCTCCCCATATTGTTGTAATGACAAATCATCAGTGGTCAAAGGAATCTTTCTTATTTATACCAGTGAGGTACTAATTCTGAAAATAAAAGAACCAAAACTAGCTCCCAGGTATGTTACAGCTGTTACAAGTGATGTCACATGTTATGAGCCTGCTGGTGGCATTGCTTTTGTGCCTCCTCTACAATAAAGAGCACTGTTCTCACACAGGCCATCAATAAGCCCTGAATGTTCTCATGGACAAGAGAAGTGCTGGAGGACTGATGTGCAAAACTGCTCTGTGCTCACAGCACCAAATGATTGTACAGGCCATTCATTCATGAGTTGGACTCAATGATCCTTGTGGGTCCTTTCCAACTCAGAATATTCTGTGATTCTATGAAAATGACATCAAAGGAAGATGCACTTGTTCTTCACCTTCAGAATTCCTGACTTTCTGCTAGTCATTCAGACCTACCAAGCAGAACATGAAGGGACAGAAGAGTACTTTAGGAAGTGAAAACAAGGTGATACCACTTACATAAAAGAATCAAGCAAAGCAACAGAACATTAAATGACTCTGACAGATAGATGTTCTTATTCCTTTACATAATTACAGGGTTTGTTCCCTTTGTCCAATCTTAAATGCTTCATGGAATGAAACTGCCACCATTTTCTGACAACAGCACAACCTCAAAATTCTTGTGATAAGAAAAGGCTTCTTGCCATTAAGCCTGTTTCTTCTTCCCTCATTCATCTTCCACAGGTCAGAATTACTCTCTTCAACATTCCCTGAAACCATTATTTTACTTCTACTCACCCTAGCAACCATGGATTAAGGGAGGTATTCTTTCAAGGCCCTTTCATTCCCATTCCTGCCCCCTCCCCAAGAGGGAGCATTATCTCTGCCCATACTGGTTTTCTCAGAATGTCTTCTCTGAAATTCAGGTGCTTCCAGCTGTTTGCAGTAACCTTGCTGTGAACACATCAATGTCAGTGGGAAACAAAGTTACATTAGCACTATGCAACGCAATGCAAATAACTTCACCCCAAACCAGAAACAAAGCTGCAAATATTACACAAAACCACTACGACAGGCCTCCTCTAACTTGACTAGCTTTTGAAAAGATATGCTATTTCCCAAGCAGTGGCACAGAATGGCTTCCAAAGATACCCCTTGCTTATGTGGACTACAGCAGAGATACTGGGATAAAGAGAGGGGAAAAAAAAAGATGGTTCCTTCCCCAAGTGTCATCCATGTTAAAATTTTATGAGTCACTGCCCAAGAAGAAAGACTATCACATTATAGAAAGAAGATGCATTTATTTTGCAAAATCATTTGCTTGGGATGGCTTCCAAAAACATCTTACTTGGCCTACAAAGATGTTATATGGCAAGGCTTTAGGTCCTACTAATAATATTCCTAAAGCCTATCCAGGGTCCATTGTAGTGACGAAAGACAAGCATTCCAGTATTCCATATACTTGCCTGGCTGTGTTTTCACAAAAGATTTTTTCAAAATAGTAAATTTTTTTTTTGTTTTTCCCCTAGTCAGCATGGTTATAACTGTGGCCAGTATTTCCTGAGCTTAACATGACAACTGAATTCAGATGCTCTAAATCTGCTATTGGGAAAACAACTAAATGTAAGTCAAGAGATCAACAACATCAGTGCTAATAAACTCAGATTTCTTTTATTTTTTGGGGCAAAAGCAATGTACATATTCCCACTGCAGCAGTGTTTCTGGAGCAGTGATTCTCAGAGATGCTTCATCAGGCACTGCCAAATGGACCACATTTGTTTACAGAAGCGTACAACTTCTGTGGTGCTTTCTATTAAAAACTAGATGGAAAAAGTGCAGGAAAATCTACAAGGAAGTTCTAGTGGTGACCCAGGTGAACCCACTCAAGAATTTTGGAATAGCTATTTTAAATCTACTCACTCCGAACAAGCTGTACTTGTAAAACTAAAAGTAACAGAAAGTGAGAATCTTGAATGCAAAATGCAAACAGGGTAATAATATGCAAATCATCTGGGTGAGAGGCCTAATTGTTGGGTCCATTAGACACTGGATTTTAAGAATACCCATCTCAAGATCAGAGATCAGTACTTTTGGAAAACCACTGTCACTCAATGTCCTAAAGTAATGGTAGATACAATAAGGGTTGTGCAAGGGCTGTGCTGCTCCCCTCAACATTTAACTTTTAAAATTAAAAGCTGCATGAAATTTGGCAAAATTCACCCTGAAGACAGCATGAACAAAGTTGCATTTGTAATAACAACTGATCACGGACGCAATTTGTGGCTCTTGTGCTCACGTGTTCCACCTTGGCTGATTTCAGGAACTCTAGCAGGGAACCCCAGACTTCAAGCAAGAATCCTTAGAGATAGACCTAAGAAATCACCCATTTGTCCAGATCTGCACAAGATTCCTCTTATCCCCACAGAAGCAAAACTCACCAGGCAGGCAATCCTATGTGGGTGATGAGCCTGTCCAAGCTGCCCAGAACAAACATCCTGAGGGAGACACTGAAGCCTGGGCTCTTGGCAGTACAGTTCTGCAGAGACAATGCTATTCTTAAAGTCCCTGAAGCTGACAGCAGGATAGATGCCAACCTGCTTCTAAAAGTGGCTTTGAGAAATCACTGGCTGTGTGATTGCGACACTCAGGGATTGAATGAAGCACGGCCTTTTAAGTGAAAGCCGAGCTCACCTTGCTTGGTATGCTTTGAAAACTCATCTGGAAAAATATGGCATCTCTCACCCATTAAAAAAAAAAACAACCAAACATCTGTTACCTTCCATCTCAAAAGTCTTCTATTAAAATAAGGTTTAAAAGTCACTATTATTGCAAGCAGCCAGCAATGGTGAAAAACGTGCTGCAAAGGACTAAGGACAAGGTTAAAGTTGACACAAAACCCTGCTGATTCACGCTCTGTTTTTTTATTAAAACCAAAGTTAAAGCAGAAGGAGCTGCCTCATTACATCCCTGGACCTCAACTCCCATCCTACAGCAATTAGAAATGGCAAGATGGGGAAGAAGGAAAGAAGGTGACATACAAAATACTATTGCCTCTGTTTTCCTCAAAGGATTTGCTCTATATGGGCATCATGTAAATGCATGAAAGGACAGGAGAAAGATCTCTCCACTAAGCAAAGAACAGTATGAGATGCCATCAGCAGGCCTTAAAAGCAAGGAGATTCAGCTCCCCAATGTATCCATTCTGAATAGAGACAAACACGTGTTTCAGACTTTTGTTGTTTTAAACAGGCCTTATGCTGGCAGTATTTTAAGTAACCAGCTAATGAGACCTGAAGCCCAACAGATCTCCTACACAAGCACCTATGGCATCGATGTTAATATTTAACAAGGTCAGCATTATTATTACAGCAATTACAAAGAGAACCAACAGTGCTAAACGTGTTACTTCAAAGTGTTACACTGATCGTTTACCATGTTCTCCCTAACTTAAAAGGTCTGACTTTGACCACAGCACCACGGAACAAAGTGCAGGTCCATTGCTTCACATGTTTTTATCCCAAATTTGGAGTGCTGGGTGCGGCTCACAGAGGGAACAGACCTCAGACCATCTGTTGAGGCACAGAACAGATTTAGCAAGACAAGCGTGGGAGCTGAGCAAGTAAAATCTCAGTCATTCTAGCAATTACCCTACTTACTTTGCACTTCCCATGATCAGCTGGTTGGTCTGTTCCCTAGAACAGGCAGGGATTGTGGGGTTTCTTGCTGGCAGTTGCAGTTTTTCCCCTGCAGCTCAAGCAAATTCATTCTCTGTGGTAAGTCCCCCTGCTCTGCAGCCAGGCACATGTGCCAGGAATTCTGCTGGGGGCTTCCCTGGAACTTTCCTCCCAGCCTTATATTTTTTTTCTGGGAGAGTTCTAATTAGCTTGATCTTTCACCTGACCCAGCAGAGCTTAGCTAAATTCATCCAGCCCACAGTTAGGGAAAAACACAGCAGCCTGACAGCCTCAGCAAGGAGTCATCTGTTGAGTATTCTCATTTCATGCTTTAAGAGATGCTAACACCTGTGTCACTTCTCCATTCCATACACAAGACACCTCTGCACACCCTTAACAGCAGAGAGCTCTCAGCAAAGGCTCCCCCCACTGATGAGACAGCAAGTCCACTGAATACAAATAAAGCACACAGTCACTTGTGCAAACCCCAGATGGCAAGTACAGGACGTTAATGAAATTCTGTACACATCTTTCGGTACATTTTCTCTGGATATGAGATTCAAAACACAAGTGTTGTAAATTGAAGTCTCCTTCCTTTATCTGCTCTAAGTGTATCTCAGCTGAGGTTGTGAGAAAAGGCTATTAAAATGGAAAAAAAAAGTCACTGGTTTCTTCAGTATCAGAAATCGTGAATAATGTTTGAAAGATTAATTTGTAACTGCAGCTCCACTCAGTGATATTCAGCTGTGTACTATTCAGTTCCTCTATCAGAATCACAGGCTATAAAAATCCCTGTATTTAGAAGTAATTTCTGAGGGCCAAAATGGAAAGGGCATTTTTCAGTCTGGAAGACTTAGTACTTTTTGGTATTTTATTATCATTGTTATTAGCTTTTNAATAATTTGATAGATATATTTAAATAGATTTCAAGCCAGGTAGACTCAAATTCCAAAGGAATCATCATGATAATTTCACCCAGCTTCTACTGTGACACCACAGAACATTCCAAAACACTGCACTGAACCCAAACCTCACTTCCCACCTCGATTTCAAGCAGTGAGAAATCCTTAACTGATAAACCTAGATATTGATATTTAGCACTGTAAGGGAGATAATTTCATTCATCCAGACATTTTAATCTTTATTGGTGGAGCTCTGGTTGTAGTAATTCACAAAAGATAATGACTGCAACTCAACTTTCACTTTCCAGTAACTAAAATCTAGTCCTATATATTACAAGTTCTCTTTTGCCCTGCTGATGTGAGAGTGGTTATATTTAACTACAATAACTCATTATCAAAAAATCAGGGTGATCTACTTTGTTTGGCAAGGGATCCATCAGCTTTCTGTGCTGACTACTTGCTACCATAATACTATTTCCAACATGCAACTTTTGCTTTCAGCAAGGCTGCAAGAGGAATAAAGCTTGCACCTCACATTTTACAGCCGTCAATCCTCAATCCAGTCTCACCTCTCTACTCCTGACAGCAGGGACGGGATGTAGACAAGGCCAGTTACTGTAAAATCTGGAGACCTGAGAATTTACACCAAAGTAATGAGAAGAACTCCATACCTTCTTAAATGATTTATGCTTCACTAATGGCTAATTAACTAGGCAAAACCATAGGCATACAAGCACTTGCATTTCAAGCCTTTATACTCAGAACAGCATTTACTGAAAAGGTGTATCAAGGTTGTTCCTTGAAACCTATCCAGAACTGGCAGAAACAACTAGCAAAAGCTCACTCATTAAAGGGAGTTTCAAGGGAAAAGCAAAAATATAAGCCAGAATGTCACACGAGTCTGAAATAACCCACAAGTGCCTTTGAAATACTTGGCAGAACTCATCTGTTGAAAAGTAATGTAGGGGAGTTATGGGGTTCTGATATTGACAAGTGTGTGGGAAGAAGGGGGGATCCTGGTCCATTCCATCAGACACTCTTTCAACAGATAATGAAGGCTGAAGAAATGTGAAACTTTGTACTTGCACAAATAAAGCTGTTTAGACAGCGGCCCAAGTTCATAATTGTTTCTCATTGTAATTTTCCTAGTAGTAGCACTGTTTCATATAAACAGTTCTATTATCTTACCTAAGGAATTAATATATTTTGACACTTGTTAGTGAAATATTTTCTCTGTACCATTTAACATGATCCTATTTATTTTTATTGCTTCGAGACAAAGAAAACCAGGAGTTTCTCCTCTAAGATGGCTGTTTCACAACAACTCATCACAGTCATCTTCCTTAAGCTGTGGCATCAGGATTACTCCTGCGTAATAGCAAGGAGCCAGTGCTGTAAGGAGACTACTATTTCCCTGCAGGAGTCAGAGAAGCAGCTGAACCAGTTTGTCAAGATAAAAGCTATGATAATTAGCAAGGACACTGCCATCTGAATCTGAACAGGATTCCTGGGGCTGGAAGTGTGTTTAAGAGTCAGAAGCCTCATTAATCACTGTTATGTTTTCTTGTGTGAAGCTACCCAGGTCCCTGAGTCAGGAAACAGCTCTCTCCTTTGGGAAGTGAAGCCAAGGTGCTCTCTTTTAAGCCCCAGCTGCCGTTCCAGTAAAATGCCAGAAACACAGGAAGCCCTCAGATAATGAATAATTCAAGGAAGGGTGCAGTTACAGCACACGTGGTACAATCACCATTTTCTGCTGGACCATTTTCTAGCTGGAACCACAAATGCGTATTTTTCACTGAGAGCTAAAATACTCAACGTGCAATTTTTGTCCAGCATGTAAGGAAAGAAATTTGTTTACTTCTATTACAACAAGACTATCTTAACATGGAGGCAACAAGCTTAATATTCAAATATGAGACGCGTTTAATTGTCTTTGCTTGAATGATGAACATTTTGCTGGCTTGACACACCTGTCACAATTTAAAAAATATATAAAATAGACTTCATAGTATCCAGGTCCTTAAATTGTCATTACCATGCTGTCTGGGGCAACATTAGGGCAAGGATTCCATAAGCACAGTCTTTCATAACAAGACAATTGCCAGACATAGAGAATTCCCTTGCAAGTCATACAAAAGATGAGTCTTACCACAGTGATTTATTTCTTAAAAATCTAATTTATTGCACTTGTCTGAATGCACAAACAAAACCAAAAACCTAAATACAGAAATGAAAGTAAAAAAACCCATCCTAATTTTGTTGAAACTACCCTAAAAAGTAGTCTGTAAGAGCTCTTGACACCAATTTAATATTAACGACTGTAGCAAGGAACAGTATTACACAGTAAATAAACAACTAGCAAGCTCAAACCATTACTAAGATGACTTTGAGAAATGTAATACAAAAGTGTCACTATTAAATAATGCCATTGTACTCGAGCATCTGGTGCTTGGAGGGCACAGAGAAGTTGTTCTTTCTCATGTCCCTTCTCCAGAGTGATTGACTCAGGAGTTGCCTTAAGATACTTTTAAGCTGAATCTCAGCTTCTTTGGGGTCCTCAAGACACCAAGCTATGCTTGCATAAAACAGACTGGGTTACTTCACAAGCTGATTTCATTACCATCCACTTCCAGACAGGCTAAAAGAATCCCTCTGGGGTAATCTCTGTATAGAGATGAGATAGCAAAGAAGCAAACATATCATCTGTAAAAGGGAAATAAATCTGTCCTTCTTGTAGGACTGAGATTCGACTGACAGCCAATACCACAAGTGCTACTAAAAAAAAGAAATGACATAACTTGGTTCTCTCTCCACCAATTCACGTTCTCACCTTGCACCATGTTTGTTCCAAGTTTAGTGCAGTACATGCATGCACTATTCTGAAAGAGAACAGAAGTTAAAAAGAAAACACATCCTTTGCCATCTGTGTTAAGTTCTGAAAACAGAAACATCCCCACTATTCAACTCTTGGCCTTTTCTGAATCTGGCTCTTTTACAGTATTGGTTAGCAGCTGCTTAAAACATTCTGATGATTTATAAGCCTAGAAGAAACACAAAATAACTCCTCCGCCTACGTACTGAACTCAGGTTCTCTCATCTATAGTTCTATTGCTTAAAAAAGATGAGGTATCTTTCAAAGAAGATTTAGTATAAAGAAAAATAAACAGCAATGATTAACTTAGGTTACTTCCCAGTTCATCACATATTCCTGCTGCAACATCTGTTAAGTATAAGACACTTCAAAATTTAGCTAACATAGCTAAAAATCAGAATATTGTTAAGTGTTTTCTCACAATATCACAATTTTTAATGGGATAGATAGGTAATTCTATCAATTACCATTTTATTCTTAATACATCTAAGTTTGGTACTCAAAACAATATGAGTCCAAATGTTAAAGCACTGGCTGGAGGCACAAATACAGCACAACAGGAATTATGAAAGCTGCCTTGTACATTCCTGCTTTGTACTACAAACCCAACAAGCGACCTCTTCTTATTCCAAACTGGGACTCACTCCCAAAATTCTGTCAGCTTCCTGAGGGCTACAGAAATGGGCAAAAGTCCCCCTGATATCAGGTGTAATCCAAACCTCTACCTTGTGAATGAAGCCAAATTATGAACAAAATTTCTGGAAATGGAAGGTTAGTATAGCCTTGCAATTATTTATATGGAAATGGATCAAACTGAGTTAATTCCAACAATACTGTGTAATAATGATATTCTCAGATCTTACTAAGAAATACTTCACCATATTTTCTTCCATGCTGCAAGGAAAAATAATTCTAAATATATGTACAAGAGTCAGGGAGTGATCCCACCAGTATGGGATGGAGTTCCAAGTACAAGAAGAAACTGAGAAATGCTTAATGTTTCCGCTGTAGAGAAATATTTAATGCAACAAAATTCCTTCTCAAAATCAGTACATTAGTGTGCATGCTGTTGTGAAGTACTCACTTTCATTGCTAGTTAAGGTTAACTTAAGAGTTATATTTCCAAAGGAGCTTCTACAGTAGTACGGTATAACAACTGCAGTATGCCACACCTAAAGGGTCTCCCAAAAGATTATGTAACAAACATCAGAACTCACAGCTTGGGGGCTATTTAACAGGTCAGTTTTCCAATACAAAAGTGCTAATATCACAGGTCCAATATGAGTGGCTTTTAGATCCAATATTCTGTACATACATTGCAGAAATTCTGTCCACCTTGTTTTTTCACTGCTTCACAAGCTTGACAGACTTCATATCACTTCCCATTCGTCTTCCAAATCATCAGGGTGAAGCAGAACAGAGGTGTCATTATTTTTCTGCAAACTATGGGAATGGCTAAAAGTCTTAGTGAGGCGCTGGAGCAGAGATCCTGAAGTACTGATCGCCCACAGTTCATCTAGAGGGGTCACTGCAAAGCATAAATTATCCATCTTTTAATTACAGCAGCAGGTTCCAATTCTAAGCATTGAATAAATAATATTTGTATCTGTTTTCCCAATTACACCCAGAGAAGGCTTTTACCAATGTGATAAAAACATCCTTGGTAAAAACACAGTGTGTGCAGCTCTCCCTACATATGGTCAGCTTGAGCACCATCAGGCAGAACTCAAAGCAGACATCACAATGTTTTGGACAGACTGTCATGCAGAACCAACTTGCCTGTTAAACGTGAGACATTCCCAGGAATCTTCTTCCAGTAGTCTCCTGCAGGATTCTTGTCAGTGACGCCGTATCGGCGAGCGACATCTCCGTTGGGGCAGCGTGCCCACACAGTCCTGGTGCTCAGAGCCAGCAGGCAGGCCTGCAAACCTACAGGGAGTTGGGCACGAGGAGGGAATAATCAGGCTTTCCTAGAAACTAAATACATTTGCAGAAAGTACTTTGAGAGCAGACATCAAGACTATAATAGTTTTCATATATTCTTACATGAAGCACGGGTGAACAAAAAAAGCTATTTAACTGCAGATTTGGTACTCCCTGCATCTATTGACCATAAGGGTTATCCCAACAGGGATATAATTTGTTGTGCGGCCACAGCCACAAGCAACATCCAATTAGAGGACCTTCATAACACGCTTTTGGAACCCCCACTGTATGTGACCACCACATCGGGAATAAGCCAACAATTACAATCTTAATTTGTCTAAAAATGGTTAATATTATACACATTGTGGACTTCTGGCCCCTCTTCACAAGCACTCTGCAACAAAGTGCCATGAGTTAATGCAGTGACAAATCTTTAAAAAGCAGGCAGCATCAATGCACAGTTATTTAGAAAGAAACAAAGTTTAGCTTTATTTAAAGGCAAGGCAAAAGTGTAATTATCTAATCCACAACGTATCCAGCACACAGAATTAGTAGAAAGATGTGCAAAATAGCGTAAGGTTTTCGTTAGCCGTGTCTAGGTAGCAACCTTTTGTGATATCACAATTAAATACAAAACTCCACAGCACAAGAGTCTCCCTACTGCTTAGGAATTCTGCTTTAGTTTTAACTGAAAGGGAACTGTACCACTTACTAATTGAGTGGCAGCAGCCTGAAATAACATAACAGAAAATAATCTTAAAAAACTGTATTTCTTCTAGTTAACTACTCAGTGTTTTTAAGTAAAACCATGGTCCTCTTTAAAAGACAACCCTTATCAAACACCTGATTGCAAACAAAAATATTTAAGCATTACTATCCAATTTTAAAAGCAACAAGAAAAAAAACTAAGCAAAACGAAAACACTGAGAAAATGGCAGAAACAACAAGGAACTGATGCATTCATTTTTACCTGGTACATGTTCCCAGTCAGTGCCCACAGGCATTTCATCTGTAATTCCAACTCGTACATGGACATTCCATTTGCTATCAATTGCCCACAACATCTGATCATTTGGACTTGAATGAATGCTGACCAAGTTGATTCCTACTGGCTATAAAAATTAAGCACAGTATTTAAACTTTGTACTACTGCATCTTTGTACTGTTGTAGCACTTGTTTTTCACAGAAGTACACAAGGGAAGTAAAATATTCACCAGATACTAAAGACAGGGAGACATGTAACTGATATTTTATGTGCTATTGTACAAAACTATCAATTTTCCAAGTTAAGCCCTTTGTAAGTAAAAAAGGAACATGAATGAATATATCATTACTGATAATGATATTCATATTTAATGTTCAGCATTCTAATAATGTTAGTATTTGCTTAACCACTGCTATTCCAATCAGATACAGTTTCAATTGCAAGTTGGAAGAGGGAACTCTTCCAATGAAATGCACAAAATGCAGTATTTTTCTCTTGCCTTACAGAAAGTTTTCCTAACATCACTAAATCTGCATTTTATTTCTAAGCATATTCTAAAGCAATACATTTCTACAGTCTGAGTGTCTCCTCTTTGCAATGAAATGATGATCTGCTTTCTTGCCTGTACTCCATTCTACAGGAATACAACCATGGAACTCGCTGCAGAGCACTGCATTACTGGAGCAGCCACACCTGCAGGAGAGGATCCACAACACAACCACTGGCAAACAAAAGTGAAACACACTTCCCATTCTGCTCCCAGGCATGTCCTTACTCCACCTGCTTCTACAGAGCATTGCCTTAACTACTGTACGAAATCAGTGGTACTGACATCATAACAACCATGATTTTGTAGCAAAATACATCATCCAATCAGGTTGGATGATTGCAAATATCCTGCAAAACATGTACTTTGAATAAAACATGGATATTAAAAAAAAAAAAGGTTTTTCTCCACACCAGCCTAGTAAAGGCACTGCAGAAGACAGTATGATGCCTGAAATACATCATCTCCGCACAAAGCAGCACTGCATTCCCTGCTTTAGCCTCATGGGCATAAGCTGAATTTCCAGAGTGCTAAATAAAAGAGCAAGTAGCTCTCTGTATGGATAAACTTAGGGATATAGAAGCATGATCTGCATGTATATATAAGCACACAACCCAGTCCCAGATGAGCCTTCTGTGTACATAACAGTTACCTGCTTTGGTTTTGCTTTTAAAGTTCTGGTGCTGACTTGCATCTGACCAAGCTGCAACCAAGTCTGACTTGCAAGACCAAATCAATCCTGTCTATTCGGGTTTCAAGGCCCTTGACTGATTAGCTTCTCATGTGTTTGCTCTCATTAGGTATTTGCCCTCTGTTGGAAGCTTGAGGCTGGTAGAGGCTTGATCAAGTATTTACCTGTGGTCACAGTAAATTCACAAGTGGCTGCAGTTTGAACACTTAAAAGTAAAGTCACTAATTGTCTTGAAAAGCACTGACTACATAGAATACAGAGCTGCTTAGCTACTTTCAGATTGGTATTAAACTACTGTATTGAAAGAAAAACCTCAACCAACAAAAAAACCACTCCAACCCCAAAACAACAAACCACACCAAAAAAACTTCCAAACATATCCAAAAACCAACTGACCAACCCATCAATCGCCAAAACCACACTAAAAACAAAACACCCCAAAATCCTACACCATTTTCCCATTTGGACTTTCTGCCCTTTTGCTGGAAGTGATCCTTACTCCTGGTCCAGTTTCCATTTCTCCCCTCCGTTTTTTATTTGCTTCTTTCTACAGCTACCTTGGCTTTCACTCCCCACTTGTCCCTGCTCATGTCCCCACACTGCTGTCACGGGGCAGTGCCTCCCTCACCCCTGTGCAACTCCCAGCTCCATCACATCCCTCTCCACACTTCTGCTCTTGCAGTCCCCTATTTCCACACAAGGGAGCTGGGCAGTTATCAGCTTGTGCAGGCTGAAGTACTGCATGAACAGGAGACCTTTGCCTTTCATCTTTTTTTTGATACTTTATTTTTTAAAATCCACTTATCTTCTTCTTACCATGTTCTTCTAAATACCCACCTCTTTCCCAGCTTTAGGACTTTCTGTCACCTTTCCCCCATGTCCTTCACACCACAAACTGATAGGGTGTCTATCTATGCTCTGCAATACTGCATGCTCCAAGCAGAGTCTGTTTCAAACTGTGCCTGACACCCTGGTGGGACTTTTGTTGCTGAACTGTTGGGATTTGTGCACCTTGCTCCCCACTCTTGTATGTCAGGATCCCATGCATCTCTTCTACTGTCATTTGTCTAGAAGAGAATTCTCTGAGAAAGAGTTGGAGGAGTATTTCCATCCAAAAAGTCTTACTGAGTGCTTAAACCTGCTACCTAAACTTGTGCATTATTACAGATTTACAGGTAGTAGAAGCTAAGAAAAGCAGAGAAAACACCCAAAAGGAAAGCCATGAAAGGAGCTGCATGAATCTCAGCTAAATTGCTCCTGATACCACTGCAGGCTCAAGTGTAATCAAAGCAATTGCTTCTACCCTACTCTGCACCACCAACACATCTAAGAAACAAATGGCAATCATTCAAAGTAAGTTTGAAAGCTTGGCCAAATATTCTTCTCATTCTTCGCTTTTCTAAGTGAGCTCATTTTGTCCTTAAGTTTCTCTGCCTCTCTGGGTATTTCACTTCCAGCTTCTCTTCCTTTTTCAGGCTACTCAGCTTTTTCTGGTAACCTCACATCAATAAAGCAATCCTCTTACTCACTCCTACTGCAAAGGATCCAGGCAATCCTCTATCAGGAATTCCTCTATCCCCCCAGCTTTCTGCTGTGGAACAGCCAGTAAAGGACACAACTGACAGGACACATAGTGACATCATTATACACAGCAGCTTTTGGCACAAACCAGGGACAAGCCTGGAAACAAATACAGGCAATTCTGAGAGCCTGTTGCAAAGGTTTGACTTCTGGATTATTTTTTACCCAGAAAGCAGCCATCTGCAACAAGAAAATACTCTCATAGCTACCACAGTAAGGTGGATAACATTAATTTTAAATTTTCTTGACATAATGTACTATTTTAATGGAACAACCATGCTGATACTATCTCAGGTATCTCCCATTTTCACTAAGTTTTAATTACCATAAGCATGCTTTAAGTATTTTATAATTTATATAGTAAGAAAATCTCTACAGCTGCACTTAAAGGTTAAATAGAGTTCTCTCACAGCACTAAAGAGAGGTATCTGTGCAAATTCATAAATCTGCTGATAACATTTCAGAGACTGATAACCATGAAAATTAATAAATTATTTCAGCATAGCCTTTACTCAGCTGGTTTAAGTTCCAACAGCATTCATGAGATTTATATATCTTGACTGTGAAACACGTCCTATTTGTAATTTACTGGAGAATCTGGAATTTTAAAGAACCTTGCAGCAGTCTCTCAGCCTTCCTGCTATGATGCACCAAGCTCTGTTTATACATTTATCCACAATATAATCATCACTGTGAGAGATCAACTTATTATGGATCATTCATGGGTCCAGTGCTATTTGATAAAAAATTGCAGAACACTGTTTCACTATTACCTGGGATGCCAAAAATTTCGAAACTCTAAAAATCTCAGAAGTCTGATTGTTTTAGCCAGTCAGATCTGAATGCAGATTCCCCACCCTCTGGTCTTGTGCCTTGGCTACAAACACCCCAGTCACTCTCTGGCTTTTGATATGAAGCATTTCCCCCCATGACCATGGGCTGCAACACTACCAACTAGGATGTTTTCAACATTAAAGCAATATACTAAGAGCTGTGGATATATTTGCTGTCTGCTACAAATAATAGCAATGAAAAACAGCTTGCCACACGTCTGTTGTGAAAATAGTGTTGATAAAATGAAATAAACTCGAAGGAATCACATAACTGGAAAACTGTTAAATGATATCAAGAAACAATGTCTATGCTAAACATATTTAAGTTATCGAGTCATCCATTAGCACTGTAATTCCGTGCAAGTTACTTCCTTTCTTTCTGCAAACCACACAGAAGTAAGTTTCAGTGTAAGAATTTAATTTAAACAATAGTATCAAACAAAATCCAAAGCAAAAATTAGCACATTTCCCCACCCACTCTGCCTTACATATTACTCAAAAGTTTTGTCCTATTGATCACAGCTGAACCC
Source organism: Drymodes brunneopygia (assembly GCA_013400955.1). Classification (NCBI taxonomy): domain Eukaryota; kingdom Metazoa; phylum Chordata; class Aves; order Passeriformes; family Petroicidae; genus Drymodes; species Drymodes brunneopygia. The sequence goes on along the minus strand of VZTZ01002950.1, from coordinate 1,165,465 downwards.
AAATGGTTAAAGTCCCTTGTCAAGGAAGAAAGGACAAACACGCACACAAAAAAGGCACCAGAACATTTTCCACGTCACTTTTCAGGAGCACAGAGTCCATGTACCAGCAAGCCTCCATTATCTCTGTTCTGCTGCAAATACCCAGGATAAGGAAGACTAAACATAACATTATCAGTCTGTCCGAGCCCAAACCTTTTTGTAACAGGTTGGTGGCCACATTCAGCAGAAATGTTCTCCTTGCCTTCAAAAGACAAATCAGAAACACCTTCAGCTGGTCCCGGCCAGGCTGTAAGAAGGTCACACCAGAGATACTTCTCACACTCTCAAGCATTATGAGACTAATCTGACTATTTTCATGACTAACAGCATCCAGACCCTCCTAATGAGGATAACAAACAAAGAATGCAACTCAGAGAGACTCTCCCCAAATACAGGCCTATTTACATATTATTTTCTGAGGTCCATTTAAATGAAGGTTATAAAGCCCTTTCACCAATAGCTTGCTAAATTAAGTGCTGCTTTCTTCTCTGCAGAGAAGTTCAAGGCAATATACAGGAGCAGGAAAGATCAATCTGTGTTTGGTCTTCCTTGATGCCATGTGTTCTTCAGTAAAGCTGGCATTAAATTATCAGAAAAACATAACTATTCATTATCTCTAAAATAGAAGTATTATTTTCCTCAGAAGCCTTAGAAGAACCATAGGACCCTTTGCGCCACTTTCTGCCTTTAGTGAATCAAAGGACAAAGGCCTCAGTTGGGTATTTCCAACCAAGGAGATATCTACTGTGCTGTCCATGACTAGCACAATCTGGAAGACAAAGCAAAGCCAAGGAGTAAATGCCTTGACCTCTCCCCTCTGTTAGCTCTAAATTTTTATTCCAACATTTTTTTCTTGCAGAAACACAGGAAAGACAACAACATATGGTATCAAATCATAGAAAAGAGCAAACCAAACTCATGCAACTACTCAACATGTTCTCAACAGAACCATAAAATATTTTTAAAATATTTAATACAAGTGGTCCTTAGAAGTAATTAAAAAACCAAACAATTTAGATTTCATATAACCACTTTAGAGACTGTACAAACTTCAGGTCTACTCAGGTTTGCCCAACTGTCTTCTGGTCACACTGTTTTATAACTATTATAAACTGTAATGTAGGAGATAAGCTCTCTGTAATTACTACTACCGGTATTTTTAATAACATACTGAAGAACTGAACTCTTAGGAGAATAACAATTAATTTTGTACAGAAATATGTGTTAAGTAAACACAAAGTGCAAATTCCCACAAAACAGAACGTACTTTAACACTAGGTAATAAAAACCCTGTATAATCAAAGCTCTGAGTAACCAAGGCTTTTATTTTTATAAACACATGTCTAATAAGCATCAGCAAAACACCCTCTCATGCAACCTATGCCCATAAAGTGCATCTCTTTAGTTTTTGAAACTTAAATACCTTACCAAGGACAGCAAAGCATTTTTGTGGGGTTCAGTTGTGACCAAAAAAACAAAATTTTTGAATAGCATGACAGGGGAGATGGCAGAGGGTACCAACCTCCAGGCAGGAGACACACAGCCCAGCCCTGGGAAGGCAACTGATTGCTAGGTTGGTCTGCAAAGAAAGGTCGTTGGCATCTTGTCTGCTCACAGCATCATCAACAACAGGGAGACAGTAACACATTATAGGGAGGGACCTTCAAGCTCCTAATTCAAGGTCAAAGGGTCTGATGCGTCCAGCAGATATCCCAGGGTGTCTCCTCACTCTGTGCAACCACAGCCAGCACTTGCTAAATCATGATGATCATCCTCCACCCATGAATTTTTATACCATGGTGCTTTTATTTTTGAATACAATAACTCTGAAATGACAGTTGTAGTTACTTTATTTGGCCAACTGACTGTTAAATATATTTCTTAATCTCTCTGAAAAACAAATATCTAATTCTGTGTTAACTAACCAAAACATGGGAATATTGGAAGAGTTGCAGGTATGAGGAAGTTCCAAGTAAAGACCAAACTGAAGCATGAAAACTGAAGGTTCTCTTTGCCACAACTGTTTTCAGTGTAAGCCAGTCTTGTCAAAAAGCAAATACACCATCTTGAGATCATGTTTTAGAAGGACACAGGAGGACTGGCTACTGAATTTTGTGGGCGTACCCCATTTTGAGCATTTCCTGTGATCTGAAGCTTCTGGTGCTGATAACAATTGCTATCTCCTGTGACAGGCCACATGCATGCTTTTCTGAGCACGGCGATAGCAATGCCTTACAACAATATCAGAAGGCTAAAACTCCAAAGCAGCAAAATGCAGTGAAATACAGTGACAGCAGTTTTCTTAACTAGCAACAAGGAAGAAGATAATAAGCACCGCACTCAGCAATGGAATCGGTGCGAGGCAACTTCAGAACAAATGCTGAAATTGCATTTTTTCAGCTTCTAAAAGCACCTTCTATGTAACTTAGAATTACTTAAGACAGGCATGCTTGAGAAGAATAGCACAGACTTGAACTTAAACATTATGGCATTCTAAATCAGCTAAACAAAAGACACAGCTGCAGAAGCTTTGATCTCCTATACTTATTTGCAACCCACCTTGAGACAGCTGCTCTTACTACTGCCAAACAGCTTTTCTCTACATCATCTTGAAAAGTGCAGTCCTCCAGAAAAATCTTCTCCCCATTAATGTCTTCAGAGGCCTCACATAAGTGAAGACATATAAAAGAACAGACTAGTTAATCTGGTCTAGAGAGAACCAGGCCTAATGAGTGCATTACTTCTCCAACCTAAGCAGACCTCGATTAATGAAAGATACTTCCTCTGAATTTCATCTTAGCACTCCAAAGCAGAACTCATGGTAACTCAGAAGATGTCTGTGCCATGGCTGAGTAATGCAAGATGGTCTGTGCTAGTGAAAACCATCGGACTTGGAAAGAACAGGCATGTGGATACTGCATTGGAAAGAGCAGAGATTTCCATGATGAGGATGTTCAAAAGTAGCAGAGATGATTCTGAAGTAAAAGTTATAAAGCATTTTCAACAGAAAAAAATCCTTCTCCTCTAAATATTCAATCCTTGAAGATAATTTCAAACAAACCCTTCCTACATTTCAGCTTAATGGCAAAATCTGATCTTGAGGACTGCTGACCACTTCCTTGTCTAAGTACAATTTAATGCAGAACTGGCCTCAATAATTACAGAAATCTCACTGAGAAATGCAAAAGCAAGGCTGATGCAGAAGAAGAAAGTCCCCAGATCCATATTAAGTGTTCTGTAAGGTAAGCAGAATTATATTTAAATAAAGGAAATGAAACAAAGGTATTGACAACTGTTTCTAACAAGTCAACACTCATCTGTAATGGCACAACTAACCTCCTTACCTTTTCCTGACATATGTTCAATGTAAGGTATTGAAAAGAAGTTAAATCTATCCTGTATTGGTTTTTCAGAATTACAGATAATTTGCCTAAATTTTAAATGGTATTTTTAAACTACATTTGCTTTGTAGTTTTATTAATTTTTGAATGACTGTGAAAGCATGAACACTTAATTTAGTTTTTGGAATCTGTGTGCAAGAAAAAAACCAGCTCCTCCTACATCAGTAAGAGTTTCTACTACCTATAAGAATTCCTCATTCTTACGATACCAAGCCTAAAGTACAGAGATACAATTACCAGGCTGTTTATGGAAAGAGCAGTAAATCTCAATTCTCAATTTTCAATTCTTTCTCTGTGAAATTTGGTTACAAATGAGCAAAGAGCAGCATTAAAGAAGTGACAATAAAATGTCTCAATCTATTTTTAGAGTAAGACTGATTATTTACAATGAGTAGATGATTAGTCACCCATTACAAATATTTGTTCTGTTTCCTTTGATTTTGTCAGATAAAGTTGTTTATCTGCTAGATGCCTCCATGTAAATCTGAGAAGGTGGCTCTTAAGGCCAGTTTTTTAATTGTGGGAAGTAAAGAGTTTCTCAAGACCAGATTTTGTCTCAGGTACCAGAAGGTACCAGAAATCAAAGGTGAAATGTTCAAAGAGCTATTTTCAAACAGTTCATCCTGGGGGGAACTTTTACCTTTTGATCAAGCTCTACTCTTTAATAATCTAAATTAGTCTTACAGTCTATACTAATTTTCTATTTTGTTTTGAGCTATTGTTCCTTTAGGCCAGAAATCTGAAAAAAATTAAATCATAATAAAGATACTCTATATTATCTGCATAAATAATATTTCCTGCTCTTTTTTAAAATTAATTTTTTATATATGTAAAAATACATATGTATTTTGAGACACGCTACAGCAGATGATAGTTTTATCCTGCATGCCAACAACAGAATGGAAAAACATTTTCTATTTCCTGGTCTAAATTTCATCAAAGCATTTTGATCAGTTTTGTCAATGTCCTTGAAGCAGCTTCCAAAAAGCTGCTTAACTACATAATTATTTTACTTCTAAGACTGCAAAACCAAATTGATGAATCACAGAAAACATCTATATATAAACTACTACTGCTGAAGATACTCTAATGATGTTATCAACCACTTTTGAAGTACTGGATAAAATAAAAAATAAGCAGGGCAGAGAACATATAATGTTATTCTTCATCTCAAGAGATGCTTCAGTAAGGAGGTACAGAGGGAAGAGTAACAAATGAGAATAGGTTTAGTCTTGATTTCAGAAAAAAATACAGCATTACAGAGCCAAAGACTCAAATTATATTCACTCATTTTAGCATGAGCAAAATCTCAACAGAACTGCAGTCTCTGAATACCTTTGTGAAGTTGTGCAAAGATGGATGCTGTGCAACTGCAGCACTCCTTTAAGGAGAAGTGACACCATAAAAGCGGAGTCTGCAGCTGCTCACAAGCTGCTCCTGAGTCATGAGATCTGAGATAGGCAAGTCATATTGGCTCTGACATTTACTAGGGAATGAAATATCCATAGTTGGTTTTAAATTACGTTATTTAAGAATGCTCCTGTAGTTAAAAGCAAGTGAAAAGTAATTTTGATTTCCTTCTTCAAACAGAAAATGGCTGAATCATTCACAAATACTTCTGACAGTACTTCTGTAGTTCTGAACATAAGAGCAAAGCAGCATGAACTGTGCCAAAGTCACTTAAGGGACAGGTAAGAGTAAGGTGTTCCTAATAAGCAAATATTGTTCACTGAATAGTTCACTCTTCATGCATCATGTTGTATTTGTTTTCCAAATACTAAGTTAGCATTTGGAAATACTTTAAAAGTTCACATATTATCTTATTTTGCATTAAGCCTCTGTACAACTATGAATGGCTGCTCCTTTAATGACTTGTTTTAACATGCTGGAATTGTCTCTAAACAAGCATGCAACCCATGAGGTTTCATCTTCTCAGCACGCAGTGTTTGAATTCTTGCCCTTTCATATTGACTCATTAAATTTGCCATGTCAGGAGCTGGCAAGATAACAGGAAAGAGAATGACACTGCTCTGGGTATCAGAAGGTTATAATTTTTGGAAGGCAACATCATCCAGCGTTGTTGATAAGATAATGGGAAATAATTTGATTTTCACCCTTGTCCACTTTCTTCATAAGGAAGTCACTGCCAAATCATGAGCCACAGCAAATCCCAATTCTTATGAACACCTTTTTATTGAGTAGCTTAATCTCCTTCAGTGGAGGCATAGAGAATCACTTAGTCCAGAGAAAATAGTATCAGCATAGAGAAACAGCTTTTTGGGCTATTTTCCTGGATAGACCTTTGGTAAGAAGATACTACACAAGTTTAATTCTCTGTCTCTTGGCAAACTCAGTTTAAAGGGAATGTTCCTTCCCCCTTTTTTTAAGAATACTGCCTTTATGGGAGACATCATCACTGACACCTTCAGTCTGCTCTTCCTGCTGCCCTATCCCCCAGTTAGCAGGGACAGCATGTTACAGATTATGTCAGAAAGAACCACTTGCAGCACACCAAGAACAAGCACTGTAACCAAGTCCTTTTTGCCAGTGGTACTGGCACCTGTTTATCAGTCTGCTCTGCTATTCTGCAAAACAAGGTACCATTTCTCCAGAACTACGTTCCCAGTGGAGAATTAGTCATCTAACCAGTGCTATGCTAATTGATGGGATGCATATCTGCAGTTTTCGCTTCCCTGTTCCCCTGCCCTTCTTTGCTGTTACACCCTGAGATACACATGAGCCAACAACTGGCTGATGAGAGATAAGCAGAACTAAAAGCAAATTATGTAAAAACAAATAAATGATTGCAACTCCACTGCCACAGATTTACTTCTGTTTCTTAATGTGTACTTTTGAAAGTACCAGACATTTCAAAATCTTTAAGGGAAATGCTGTAACATCACAAAATGTCAATCAAGTATGCAAACACATCCAGTGCTACTGTGCTAGACCAGCAGACAGTGCAATTTCAAGCAATTTCATGCCAAGGAGTACAGAATGAAATCAGCAGTCAGAGGTCAGCTCCATTACAGCAGTCCCAACCCACAACAGAAATTACTCCCATTTCATAGATTAACTTGCCAAGTATTAGAGTAGCAAGGAAAGCAAGCACTGTGGTCTAAGGAGAGATTAAAAAAGAAAGCAACCAAAAACCAAACAACAAACAGACACTGGAGAAATGGATTTTGTCAGTTTTCTGTATTTTCCAAGTATGCTTCCATATTACTTTAGGAGGCTTCTTTCAACTCTGATTCTCCCAGCAGGCAGAAAGAAAGGATATAAAGTTTGCCCATTCTGGTAACAAGGGGAAAGAGCTGCATTTGTACCACATGCTTAGGAATCACTGCATGACAAGGAGAGTCCCTGAATTCAGGCACAGCACCCTAGCAAGCATCCCAGACTCACAAGGGTGAGGATGAAGGAAGAGGGAGGCAGGCACTTCAGCACCACCCCACTTCAGCAGAGCATTCCCACACCCTCTGCTCTGTGCTGTTTGCCCACTCAGTCTCTTGCTTAGCACACAGAAGGTACTCAAGGCATAGCTCAGTGCTACACTCTACTATAAAACCTGGTTCTGCTGTTTTCCATGAATTCTGAAATTACTGGTTTATTGTTTAGCATAGAGTTAAACCACCAGGTTACAAAGAATTGTAATCAACATTTTACCTGTATAGGTGGCTCAATCATTATCCACGCAGGAAGCATCAAACTTGGGTTAAGAGGCTGAGTTCCTACACGGAAATAAATGCCACCATTGGTGTCACAGGCCCAAACATGCTGATTTCCACAGGTCAAGCTGATCAGCTTTACACCACCTAATAACAAAGAGAGTATTAGCAACCTGGCATTTTCCTTTCAAATTCAGCTAATAACCAGAACTTGTATTTAGACTTCATTGTATTAAACAAGCTTTAAACACAGTCACATAAAAATGATTAGAAGTTAATACAACTTGTGAGAGAATTTAAAAAATCACCGGATACAATGAACAAAATGAACAAGTAGTGCGTATGTGAGAAACTTCTCTTCTAAATCTAAAAATAAATGTTTTAGTCATAGGAGAGTGCAATTTCTAAAGCACATTATAAATATGCTATTAAAATAACCAAATTCAAGCAGGGAACCATTCCGTGACAAATGTTATCAGTGCCTGGACAAACTTTCACATGACCTAACATGAACTCTTCCCTGTAGCTGACCATGCTTGGAGACTTTTAAAGGTGTTCATCTGCTAATACAGGCAGCAAAGAACATTCCTAATGCCACCAGCATTTCAAAAACATGAGAGCATATGGGTTATGCATTTCAGTGTTAACATACCAGTGTCACATCTGTAAATAAAGGAACTGATTTGCAAAAGGATTTATATTCACCACTGTACATATTTATTACACCAATCTCAAATGTGCAGGAGTATTTTAACGCTGTCAGCACCATGAAAACCAGGCTGCCAAGTAAGTGTGTTTTGGAATTTTGGTGTGGTTTGTGTTTGGGTTTAGTCTAGATTCCTGCAAAGACAGTAGAGATGCATACCTGGTATTTTAGACTAAAAAGAACTGCTAGGTAACTGTCTACTAAAACTCTTACTCTTTCACATTCATGTTAAAATAGCCATGTGATGTAATGTATCTAACATTTGATTACCTTTTTTCACCCCATGCCGGACAAAACAAAGCTAAGTAATGGAAAACAAGTTCCAAAGAAAGCAGGACCCAAGCAGGAGAGATCCACTACAGAAGGAATGCTCTGGTCAGACTCCAAACTAAAGACTCTAAAAATAGGCCTTGCTGGGTAATTAAACATGCCAGAGCTGCTTGGGATATCCCATTCTTGGTAGCAGTTCTGTCTTCGGGGATGTGAAATTTGGCAACAAATCCTTGTAAAGTGCATCAGACACAGCATTCCTTAAAAAGGGGCATGGAATTTTATCCCACAGAGTGCAAGTTTAAAGTATTTATTCTGCAGAAGGCAATATTCTCAGTTGTTAGGGCTTGCTGGGGAAAAGAACAGGAAACAACAGGACAACATAGCTTTATCTTTTAATTATCTGTAATAGTAAACAGATCTCATTAACCAAAATTATTTAACTTTCTGAATCAAAGGAAGAGAAACCAACCTATCTCATCCCAAAATTTCCTTTAACCAGACAGCTTCATATAAAAACCAAAATGACAAACAAAAACTTCTACTGCTTGGGATGAAAACATCTACAGTGACCTTCTTTTATAGACAGAGGCTTGACTTTGAGCTGCAAAGCCAAAATCTTACTTAAACCCTTATTATTCCTTCTAATAAAGTATGACTCAAAGCAATGGATTTGTCACATGGTACCTCAGCTGCCGAAATGTTCTGATCCAGACAAAATCAGGCACTCCAACATGGAATCACATTTCACCTACTCAGCATAGCTGGTATTATTTATGTCTACAGTACAATTTGATATTCAAAAACACAGCCCTTATGTAAATGTTTTGGGGTTTCTCCCTCCTCCCAATCACTGTATCTTAGGAGAAGGTCATGCTAACCACATTCACCTACTGTTTTAGAGCAAGTAGCACGAACTAGCAGCATTGTTTATTGTTAAAACCTAAAGGTCATTCTACTGTGTTTAGAAACCTTGATAGTGATAGTGGAACGTTAATCAAAATAATCTACTGGGTGCTACTCCCAAGTACATAATGTAAAAGGTAAGATACTACCAACATAATAAGAATATTTCAATCTTAATGATGGCAAACCCCATCACTTCCATACAGAATTCTGAACTGCATTTTACAGAAAGTTGCTCCCACCCCATCTGCCCTCCCCAGTTACAGTCCTAATGTTTCTGGAGTAAATTTAAACATACACTTGAACAGTAACAATAGTTCTCCAATTTCGTCAGGCCCATTAGAACAAATAAAGGCTCTTCTATTATAGCCATGGATATGCATTTGTAATCAGTGACGTACCACATGCAATTAAATGGAGTAAAAATGGCAAACATTTTCACATTTCAGAGCCAAGCCACAGTGACAGGTACAGTGGAGGGCTTGAGTATTTTCTGACCCCAGATCTCTGCTATGCCACCACCATGTGCCACAGAGCTGACAGGAACAGCTGAATGTAAAGGTTGAATTTCTGAACTGCTGAAGTTCACAGACCAGGTATTACAGTCAATTAACACCGATTACACTGATTTCTTGTAGGAGCTCTTTTGAGATTTTCAGACAATGGCCAGAAATTACTTATTTTTTTCAGTTAAAAAGTTACTGTCTGAACTGCTGGAAGGCAGTGGTTCATGAGAAGAGCTTCAAACCACACTAAGGAATATGAGAAGGACAGAGTGGCCAAGTCTGTCCTATAGGTCAGTAAAAGAGGCATCAGTCCGTGTTTAAACTTTGGTACGATGAGTGATTTAGAATCGGTTCATCAGGTCTGAAAAATAACTGGTGCACAACTGACAAACAAGTTAATTTTTAAAGACACATTTTAGAATTTTTCCATGAAGTATTATAAACTATATACTGAAACTGTACACAAGGCTTAAACTCTGCCAGCTGTGTCTGCCTTTCCTTAAACCTGAAGTTAGAATCACTTCTCTGTTCTCAGACCAGTCATGAACATTGCCACCAAAAATGGAAAAATTGCAAAACAGTTGAATTATTTTTTAAATGGTGAGAGAATGGTGCATAGTCTCAATTTCCTTTACCTTCACCTGAAACAGGAATGCAGATTAGCATGAAGGTAAGAATGTTCTAACAGACTGTCAAAGAAATAAATCTGATTGGAATATTATTGATGAAGTTGAAAAATAACCTGGTTACCCCAGAGCCAAACTCCAAGCATTTCAATGATCAAATCACGGTCAACCACCTAAGCAAATGAAAAGAGCAGTTAACCAGCATCACATTCTAACCTTTATGCTGAATTATTACATCACTATAAACCTGAACATGAGTGTGATCAGCTGCGTCACTCATGAATGATGTAACTCTTGGAACATAATTTTTCCTTGGCAGGAAACTGATGACTCTGTAAAAATGTGTTTAACCATAAAATTCAGACCTTTGTGCCCTAGACCAGGTGATTATGGCTGCACTGAGGTACAAGAACCAGCCTAGTTAAAGCTGCTGGTGCCTCTTCACAGTACCATGTCAGGCTGAGCCACCTCAGACTGACCAACTGCAAGATGCACTGAACACACACAAAGCATCTTGCAAACAGGAAACTTGTAGTCTCCAGGAAAATGCTAAACAGAACACTCTTTGAAAGCCACAGCTGCTCCTAATGTTTTACAATCACCTGCCAACAGGCACTATTTAATCCAGTGAATTGTAGAAGATAACATTCTACATCAGTAAACTGAAAGATACTTCTGGAAAATACGGTATGCGAAGAGATAGTCTACTCAATAAAAATGTCATACCTAGTTGGGAGAGATCCAGTTTTGTCCAATGCATCCCTGTGGGGCAGCTGGAGGAAAGTGTTCTGATAAATATCTGCCCAAGACTATCCAAGCCCCAAATGGCATCCTGGCAGGCAGAGTAGTGCACCATCTCAGCCTCCGGTGGCAGCTGCACCGTAGAAGGACGAAAATGAGGATTCTGATCACTGACACAAAACAGATCCTTGTTGCTTTGACACAGCCACAGAAAGCTTCCTATGGAAAGGACACTTCTGTTATTAAAATAATTCCTAATCCACTCCAAGAAAGCTTACACATCTTATTTTTTCTGAAAACAATGATCAGTACATTTGAAGGCAAAACTAAAGCTTCTTGGCTATGTTCATAGAGTAAGGCTTTGAAGTACAGATACACAGCCTAAGCCCTTATTTAGGCACTTAAATACTCCCTTTCTCATATAAAGGAAGTAATAAGTGATCTCATTTGAGGAAATGTTTCATTTCAAGAAACTAATAGAGAGAAGACACGTAACAGTGCACTATCACCTCTCTTTATTCTTTTGTTCTGTTATATCCTTGATAATAGCCTTTGAAAAGCAGCATTCTTTTTCAGCTCTAAACCACAATTTTGCCACTAAAGCCAGTATACTTAGATAATGCAATTGCTAACTGTTGTTACCGGCAGCTCAATTCCCTGACAGGGTCTCACTTTTACCAATAATGGGCGATTTTGCTGCAGTAAGTGCACTGACAGGAGAACCAATTGGTTAGTACAGGCATTTCTGCAAAGCCTGCTCTGAAACTCCAATTACAAATTCTGGCAACTCATGCTTTGGCAGTTTAGGAAGTTGCTGCTCCTGAGGACCACCCATTTCTCTGCTGGATACCACTCCACACCAAAGGTGAGAGTGAATAATATGTTATTTTAATCTCCAGTAGTTTTACAGACATATTTCCATCCTACTTCAACTACTTCAGATCCCTGCAAACAGAAAATACAATCAAAATCTGAAGTAATTCAGGATATTTAATTACTTACACCATCAATTCCACTCTGTTTAAAAATCAGATATTATATGCCTGCACTGTTGATTTACCAACCTTCTTTAGATGAAGCTGGCGAAGCCAACACAAAAATCCATTTTGTGGCAGAAGCAGTACCACGAGGCACAATATTATTCCAATACGTGCCTTGAAAGAAAGAATGAGTAGTATCAATAGGAAACTTAGTTTTCTGTTAAAATTTGTTAATTAAAATTTAAAAGAAATTCTACGGCAATTAATAATTAAATATATTTTAGATGAGATTTTCTATGAAAATCTTTGAAGAAACTGTTGGGGGGAGGGGTAAACTTCCTCCTGACACCTATGTAAACACACAGAGAAAACTGGGAATGCAGAAGAGGATAAAGAAGAATATTAATGGTCTTCAACAGGGGACCAATTTGGTGATGAGGTTAAACAATATCCTAGATATATTGTTAGTGTTTACCTAAACAAAGAAATGTACCAAATCAGAATTCTTTTTGAGAACTGTAGCAGGATAAATAAAGCCATCCCTCTATTAGCACTGTAAAACCACAATATTAATGTCTTGCTTAGTCACACTGATTGTGAGCCACACTCCATTGTGCAAGGTAAAATAGGTTCAACAGCTTAAGGCTGCCTTCTTATACCAGAGAAGAGACACATGTAGGTGTTAAAAGCAGTAACCTGTGCACAGTTACTGGTTGACACTGACCTTCCCATGAAAAACATTTCCCTTTAAATGAGAAAGTATTTAATACCAAATGCTAATGAATCATTCAATTTAATTTTTAAACATATTAAAGCTGCCCTGACTTGCCATGGGTAATTTCTGTGGTGACAGAGCTGTAGTTAGCTATTTCCTTCTATTTAATTTTCTTAACTTAAAAAAATTAAGATGCAAAAGCACACCAACCTATTAAGTTTCCCTTTGCTACATGGAATTCGTTTTTGCCTGAAGAGATCCAGACTCCACTGCCATTAACTCCGAGGAGGCTGGGCTGACACTGGAGCTGCTGTGACCAAAATGCCATTCGAAGCTTATCAGCCACCTTCTCCACAGGTGCCTGAGCTGCTGTTGCCACTGTGTGAGTTGCCTGGATTATGGTCTGGAACAGGCTGCACTGGTCAAACACTACATAATCAGTGATGCTTACCTGGGGGGTGGAAAAAAAAAGTGCTCTTGATAATTAGCTTAGCTGTGGGGTAAATGGCACAGTCTTTCACCCAAAGCTTTTTTGGAAATATTCTAAGTGAGGGAAGGGAAAAATAAAAATGGTACATTTTGAGTAACTGTCTTGCTAATAAACCACAACTAATATTAAATGCCAGCTTACAACTCCCTTCGACCCAACAATCCATTTAGAAATCTGTATTTTAAGAGAGCCCTATGTTTTAGGATGTCTCCCTCCAGAAACATGTTGAACTCTGCAAACTAAAAGGTGAATTTTCAATTTCCCAAAGGAAGAGAGGAACTTGCACAGCGTAGCAATTCAAATCCCATGACAAAACCTTGTATACAATACTCCTTTGCAACTACCTCATGGACATTTTAACTCACAGTGTAAAGGAGGTCTAAATTGCCCAAGGTCTGTCATGGACAACTAAATTGGCAACACTCTGGGATACCCCTAGAAAGGAAGGAAATGCCTAAGAGCACAAAATGCCTAAGAGCAGTTTGCCAATAACCTCAAAGCCAAAATGCCCACATGCAAAAAGGGATTATATATGTACATAGACCAAAATTCTTGTAACTTAGGTAGGCATGTAGACAAACAAATTTTCTGTAAAACTGTTTTTGTACTCCCTTCTTCCCCACCCCTATCTCTGGAGAAAACAAAAAAAGCTGGAGGAACCAGAGTCAGGAATTCCAAATCAATAACAGACAGCACTTGCAGTAACCAAGTTGGTTTCACCCACATGAACAGTGGCTGATGCAAACAGCTCCACAGGACTCAAAGAAACCTCAACTGAATGGAAAAATGCAAAACACATTCTTTTGCATGGTGACTCATTATTCATTTTCTCTAGATAAGGAAAAGGATGGGCACTGGAAGACAAGAGAAGAGGCTGAGTTCAGCAGGCAGACTTGATGCTCTGCCTCAACAGCATGTCCTATGACCTGTCAGAGAGTTTCTTGTGTTCTTGAAAGCTTCTGCAATGCTGCTCTGGATGACCATGGGATGGTTTTTCCTCCTCTCTTTATAGCAGATACAAAAAGGGATTTCAGCCATAGCCACACAGAAGTTTTACTATACTGAATAAAGAGTACTGTAAAGTATCAAGCAATTAATTGAATTTTTTCTTAGAATCTTGTGGGAAAATAACACAAATAATCAACCCAAGGCAAAAGACTAAACTGAAAGCAAATTAAAAAAATGCCTACTTGCCACCAATGGTTATCATCTCCTTGTGGTTTCTTTGAAACTATACCAGTCCTGAACCACAGATTGCCATGGATATCCAAAGCCCATAATGTCTGCTGATCTCCAAGGGTTATGCACACTGGTTCCAAAGCCTGCATTTCACTGGAAATGCAAACAAGTAAAAACCTTACTTCAAATTTATGCTGATGGTATTTTAAAGAAGCCATTATAATGCTAATAGCTTAACATGGTTGAACTCAGTGGGGCTAAGCTAAAAAACACATTTGATATCGAATTTTCAGTTATTCAGTACCTTATATTTTATTTGTTTAAGTAAAAAACATTCAACAACAACAAAAAAAACATGAGTCCTTCAAAGATCACTCAAGATTTTGAAACTTGGATACATAATAAATCTAAACAAGCCCTATTTTGCTCAGTAAATAAGCAATCAAGAACTGTGTTCTTTAAGTTTTTGATAAAACAGCTTCATAAATGTATCTCCTCCAACTTCCTTGACCTATTCTGAGAACAATACCTGCAGTTCAGGGACCACAAAAAGAAAACTCAACTATGTGACAAAGATAAATGCTGAATTTAGGACTGTAAGTTTCCTGCATAAGTAAACGATTGTCAAGCTCAGAAAGTCAACAGGGTCAGGTGATCATATCAGACACTGAAAAGGTAGCAAACAATGCTAGCTCTTTCAGATAACCTTTCTTGACAATTTAAGAACAAATAGTGACTGCTTTCTGCAATTTTAACACAAAGCCCAAGAACATGAAATGTACCTAAGGCGTAGGTCAAGCAGGTATTTTCATTAAACAAACTCATTGAAGTACATGCAAATTTCACATCTGAACAAAGACACAGTATTTTCTTAGACTGTTCAAGAGCCAAATACCAGGCTGGGAGGTAGCACAAGTTAAGGTTTCACAATAGGATATTCAGTAGATAAAATCACCGGACGATAAGAACTTGAGTTTCTTCCTAAACTTGCTCCAGGCTGATGTCACAAGAGACACTATATTCTGCATTCTCAAAGGCAGGAGGAGAGACTCAGTGCTTTTAACTTTATCACAAACGAACTATTGTGAGCATAGGATCAACTACAAAGCTAAATACAAACTACACAAAATATTTATAAAAATCTGTGGCTGGGGAGTGCAGAAGTGTTATCCAGCTGTGTGGATGACCAAGAAAATGCACACATTTAATCTCAGGGAAAAAAAAAAGAAAACAACACCTCTCAAAAATCTGGAGAGCTCATTAAAACCCTTATGGCACAGATGAAAGAAGCAATATTTCATAAAAAAGTCACGTTGACAGACATCATAAAGATCTTTTAAAAATTGTTCTCACTCTTTAAACTCGCTTCTGGTTGTGACAATTCCTTTCATTACATGGCAGTCATTCACCTGACAGCAAAACAGTAGTTACTCTGAATATGTCTGGACAAAGATGGAAGGATGGAAGGATGGACGGACGGACGGAAGGATGGACGGACGGACGGAAGGAAGGAAGGAATTCCAGAAGGAAGGAAGGAATTCCGGAAGGAAGGAATTCCGGAAGGAAGGAAGGTGCGGAAGGTGCGGAAGGTGCGGAAGGAAGGAGGGAAGGAAGGTGCGGAAGGAAGGAGGGAAGGTGCGGAAGGAAGGTGCGGAAGGAAGGTGCGGAAGGAAGGTGCGGAAGGAAGGAAGGAGCGGAAGGTGCGGAAGGAAGGTGCGGAAGGAAGGTGCGGAAGGAAGGTGCGGAAGGAAGGTGCGGAAGGAAGGTGCGGAAGGAAGGTGCGGAAGGAAGGACAGGCAGATAGCTGAACAGATATATACACACACACAGTGCTATATAGACACTTGAGACACTTGAGTTCAGGCAACTCTTTTTCAAACATTGCAGAGTTCCAGCAGAATTATTTGTGTCACTCTGGTTATGCCCAGAACATCCCAGCAGAGTTATTACCTGACAATATCACTCTTCCACTGCTCTCCTTCGGGACAGAAGCTGCGCACTCCCTCCCGGTACAGCAGGGCCCGCTGCTCGCTCAGAGCCCACACCACATTATTTCTGGATGTGACCTGTGACAGTGGATAAGGGCAGTCAACCTTTACTGCTCGGGCACAAGGACGATCCACACTCAGGCCTAGAAATCAGAAAATGAGGATTTCTTTACAAACTTTGGCTTTTGGCAACAAAAAGGAAAGAGATAAAGCAACTCAATAAAAGAAAATGCAGAAGGGAATTCTCCTTGACATACTAACATTTGTCATTCATCACACAATTTCCTTGAGTGACTCTTCTTTCAATAAACTATTAATAATTTCCTCTAATATAGCTGACTTTACATTTTAAAAAATAAGACACTGTACATCCTTCAACATCCTGCACAGTGCATGTCCAGTCCTGTCATTCCTGTTCCTTTTCTCCCTCTAGTGTCAACACCAGGAATCTCCATTTATAAAGCCTCTATTAGAGCTGACAGAAGTGTCAAAACAAAAAGCCAGTAATGGAAGAAATTTTGCCCAAAACATGCCAGAGAAGCAACCTGATCTGAATAGTGACAGCAGAGCAATTACAAAAGAGCATGCCACAGTGTGTAGCAGTGAAAGGAGCAGAGAGGTTCTGGTAGATTTACAGGCAGTTTGCACACATCTAATCTAGAGGAACATGTCTTCTTTATGTTTACGCTGAAGCTTGATTTACACATATGAAACTGCATGTGAAACATCTCAGGAGACATAGCTTTTGTTTCATTTTCTCATGCTGCCAAAGCCAGTCTGAACAGACTCGTGTATGATATATTCCAGACTAACAAGAACGCTCATTTCTAAACCTCTGAGCACACACTATGTCAGTGAAGGGAATGAAAAGATCCTGGAGGAAACAATTTTCACTGGTTGCCTCACATTAGGAAGACAGATATACCGAGAATTTATTTTTGCATCAAAAGACAAAATTGGAAGCCTAAGAACAGCAAAATGTTAGCTGATGCAATCAAACCAATCTCTCAAAGGGAAGAAAAATATTGATTCAAACCTCCACAGAGCCCTGTATGATTAGCATCCAAAATTCATTCTCCATCACCACTATACATGCCTGTTGGCAATAAGCATGTGACCATGGGCAGGTCGCTTGATTTCTCTGAGACTACTACACTTAACTAAAAAAAATAATAGAGTGTATTTGAAACAGTGATGTGTACTTAAAACACTTTTCCTAATCTCAAAGAATTTTTGTATTGTGCTACCGTAACTAAACCTAAAAGAGAAATTACAAGAGTGCCAAAATTAAATGAAAGGTAAATAAGAATTCCGATAGCCACTCAGAGATGCTGTCCTGTTTCTGTACATCTTACACACTTTCCCCTTAACCCAGTCCTCCTCTTCATTCACCAGTAATTCCTTCATCACGTTATTGGTAATTTTTCCTTAGTAACTCAGCTCTGTGCAAGCCCCATATCAGAGTCCTTGATACTTTTCTCCCTTAACTCTAAAACTAGTATTGCTATCCTTCATTCTAGCTCCACGCATTTAGCCTGAATATTGTTTGCCTAATACCTTCTAAATACATCCTCTTCTGTTCACTGAAGAACTTAAAACTAAGGCCATGACTTCAAAGTTGCCACTGCACTAACCCTTTTTCCAGTTTGTGCCTCATTCACATCCAGTGAGAAGGCAGCTGCAAAGATTCCTGCTTCACAGCCCATTCCATTCCCCCATGGCTTTGCTTTCTCTATCACATAAAATACATACTACTTGTCTATACTTCCAAAGCACTTCACCATCTTCTGTCTCAGAATACCTTCCTGTCATTATCAAGTGCTAACTCTTACCTTCAAGAGATCTGTGCTTTTCAAAACACGAAGCTTCTACTTTCCCCAGTTCTGCCCACTTAAGGCTGACTTGTTTCAGTGCACCATACCACTTTCAAAGCAAGGATATATTATTTTGATATTTTCTACAATCCCTTTCCATTTACCTCCATCCATCTCATATCCTCCCCATGCCAAAAATTCTTTTCACTGTATGTACTCTACTAGGCACACACAAACCAAGTGGCCATGAACTGGCTTTTCTACTATCATTACACAAAATCTCATAACTGTTTCCAAGTGGTTCTCCAGATAAAAATGTTTCCTTATGTCCTGGCTGTGGATAAAAGTTTATAGCAAATTGTGATCATTCTACAGACTTGAAATCTAATAATCTCAGCCCACAAAAATTCAAAGAGCCTGCAATTAACTCAGGTACCTGTTTGCAGATACAGATCTCCATTTGTTCTGATAATCCAGGCGGTGTCATCACTCAGAGCTACAAATACAGCCTGGGGTAAAGCTTCATACCAGTGCCGTTTTCCTTTTATAGTGACTTTTCCACAAGCAAAAGCTTTGTTAGTCTTCTGTTCAATCTTCCAGAGAAGTGCCCCTATATGAGAAGAAAGAACAAAATAGTACTCAGCAATTACTGCAACAGTCACAGGTGATGTGTCCTAGCTACACTTAAAATAATAGGAGGGGAAAAGCAAACCAGCAGCATTAAACAAAAATGCAAGTTTAAAAAACCCTTGCAATTTTTTTAAAGCAAGACCAGAACAGTAACTGACTTCTAATATATAATAGTTTAAAAAAAGAAAACCAAATGGAACTCCTAACTTAACTGCTTGCTTGTACCACAACAGTACACTGTCATATTAATTTCCTTTGAATGATTCCACAGAGTTGTATTTAATTCCATTTTGACGTGTTGTGGTTAACATGCTCCTGCATTAATACATCCATGGCAAACTTTGGATGCTAGAAACTTCCAAGGATTCAGTGAAAAGCTGGGTGAATTCTGGAACTGAAGGATAAGAAATGCAGAGGAACAACCTTTTGCCCAGGCAATCTGAGCCACCAACAACTGCAGCCTGAAACGACCAAGGGCAAACATGACACATGCCTACTTCTCTCACTTTTCTGCAAGAACCTGCTGTTGGACCACTCTTACTGAGCTGGATGAACTCACACTCTCACCTAGTACAAGTATTCTCAAATTGCTTTGGCTATAGCAAAGCTCAGCTACAGATCAAATAGAATTTCTTTTTTCTTAAAACAGACAGCAAGTCTTCCCTTACAGAGTGAAGGGAAGATTGACATGTGCATTTAGACAGGGAAGAAAAGTAGTGGCAAGGCACAAGACAAAGAAATTGAAATGGCTGAGAAACTTTGTATTTTTACTCCAGTCCTGGAACAATCTGGAAGGCCAAAAGTGACGCAAGTTTATAACCAAAACCTGCTTATTTTTAATCCAATGTAATCCTCATTCACAACCACCCAGACCAAATGCATATGCAAATGTACTAAAACTTTGACTTTTTTTTCTTCAGTATTTAAAAAGAAATCAGATCAACCAACCCATGCATACACAAAGCCAATTCTACATTTACAAGAAAAAGAACTAAAACTGTGAATCACAGAATGGTTTGGGTGGAAAGGGATTTTAAAGATCATCTAATTCCAATCTCCCTGCCATGGGTAGGGACACTTTCCACTCGCCCAGATTGCTGAGGGCCTCATCCAGCCTGGCCTTCAACACTACCAGGAATGGGGCATCCACAGTTTCTCTGGGCAACCTCTTCTCATGCCTCACCACCCTCACAGCCAAGAACTTCTACAGCTCTGTAACAAAAATCAAGGTTTTGTATAGACAAGGAGCTCTTCTCTGCCTACCACTAAACTGCTACTTCTGGAGTTCACTTTAATCAAGCAAATGCAGTTGAAAACCTCCCAAATGCAATGTGAACCTGTTAGAAAGACAGCCACTTAAACTAGAACATGGGAGCAGAGGTAGTGAGGATGCAGTCATATAACTGTGACTATTTTTAAGGAAACAAACAAAAAGAAATCCAATCCACCCAACACTACTTTTACATGAAATAAGCCCTAAACAACCAAGTTTCTGAAAGTAATTGATTTGAAAAAAGCCAAACAAACAATAAACCGCCTATGTAGAAATTACATGTGCACTCAAGTGCATCTGTAAACTCATAAAAATAACAAGTTCCACCTAATTAAATAATAACTGATATTTAAAAAAACAACACAAAAAACAACCAAAAAACAAAAACAAAGAAAATGCCCAAGTCTATCCAAGTTTTATATTTACAAGGTGACAGTGCATCAGAAGCCAACCCACCTGAGGGGGAAACTGCCACCTGCTGGACTCCATCCTCAAACTTCTGCCAGCGCAGCCCGGCCGCAGGAAGGGCACTGCAGTACAGGCTGCCTCGGTAGTCCAGGCACCAAATGTATTTTTCTGAGACAACCAGGCTCAGGATGCCATAACCAGGGCCAGAGTATCCCATCCAGCTCTCTGCAAACTAAAAACTGCAGAGTTAGAACAGTGTCAGGTGTCTTCTAACTGGATAAGAAAATGGGTATATAAGAACAGCAGCTCCCACGTTTTGATTTTAAAAAAGCTAGACTTAAGTACTTTAATCAATGAATACATTTGCCTTGTGTTAAATAAAACTACATCTGTCACTGTTCTCAAAGGCTGTATGTGCACAATGAGACCGCTAGAACAACAGATTTAGCAAAAAAATAAACCCCTCCACCCCGTCATCCACCTCCAAAGAAGGAATACATAAAAATGTGCAGTCTGCCTGTAGTCCAGGAAATTATTCATTGTCTAGGAAGTGATGAGCAATTGGAACAAGACAGCTGAAGGGTAGAGACAGTTGAGTATCCAAATCCAGAGCTCTCTGTATGGTAGAGGAGCCATGTCTTGCAGAAATCTGGTTTACAGCCTTTTCTCAAATTTTTACTGCTTGCATGAGGTGAACTCAAGCCCTGTGTTCATTACCAGGGGAGTTTTATGAACATGAGAGAGTATAAGAATACCATAACCTGAAACTAAAATCTTCTGCACTTTGGGCTGCAGTTGATACTACATAGGACACCATCAACTTATACCTCAACCTTTATGAATGAGTATTTGGTTGATCTCAGCACAAGGCTGTTACAGATCTAAAAGAAACAAAACCCCCATCCTACAAGAACTGCATTTCCTTCTTAAGACTTCTGTTGAAAGTCCCAGTGATTCTGGAAATTTTGCAGATTTTACCATTAACTTCAGTACTTCTTTTCTGTAGTCTCTGTTACCCACAAAATAACAATGAAGGAAAGAGGAATAACAGAAAAAGGAAACTGTCAACATTTTAAACAGTACTAACTACTGCTGGCTAAGGGGCAAAGACTAATCCTTATTCTGAGTATTTACAGGTAAAATAACCCTGGCAAAAGCCAGCCATGTGAGATAAATTAGCATTAAATCTCCATGAAGTCAGCTGAATTTGGGAACAGCATCACGCAGAATTTGGAGAATACTGGAGATCCAAACAAGCAGCAGACTTTGAACGTGACTGGGTTTTACTGTTCACTCTTTAATGGACGGGTTTCTAACAGCATTTTTGTTCAGCTGGGAATAATACAGCCAGAACAGCTTGTTTGCATTGTAAGCACACATCACCCATTCTGAAGTCAGATACATCACATTTTTTAAGAGTTACAACACGTACTGTTGTTTGGCTTTATACTTTACTTGTGTATTGAATCAAGTAAAAAAAATTACTCTCCTAAAGATGTAAAGGACAGTAAGTGCAGGAATGTTTGTTTTGGAAAGCTGTTTATTTTTAACCTTAAGGTACTTTAATTAAACTGAAAAGAAATACCTGATCAGATTTTAACAGCACCATTTCATCTAGGCTTATCTTGGCTACATCCTGTGCACCAGGCACAGCACCAACGTCAGGCATGCTGGTCTCTGAGGATGAATATGGTAATCCATGTCCATAAATATCCTCTTCATCACTTGAGGCAGATTTTTCAGTCTTACTTTCATGAGTGTCTGCTACCCTTTCAGCAGTGCTAGTACTACATTTAGCTTTGATTGCACTTTCAAAATTCCACCCAGAAATGGAACAGTTATCTGAATGAACATTGTCAGAGATGTCAAACTGCAGTGCAGAAGGGTCTGACAGAGCACTGTGGATTAGAGAGAGCTGCTGTTGGTCTTCCCTACCAGTTTCATCACTTTCCTTTGGTGTCAGGGATGTCTGGACACCAAGTATACTGTCACACTCCAAAAACATCTGGTCTGTAAGGTCTGGATCTTCAGAAGATTTTTCAGTATCCTGCAGCTTCATTTTATCCAAGTCTTCATCTATTTTACACATTGTAGGAAAATCCTGCTCCTCCTCCTCCTGGCTCAGCTTTCCAGGACAGCATTCACTGCTTGCAGAAACCACACCACCATTACATTCACCATCAACACTGCTTGTCAAGTCTTCTGTGAGCATCAGAGGAGAAGTAGATGTCAAAGTATCTATAATAGCTGAAGTACCCATGCCACTGTCACTGTTTGGAAGTTTCTGTAAATCAACCACATCTCCATTTTCTTCATTAATTAGTACAGTTGCTGACTCAGGAGACTGGAGGACACTGAAAGTTTCTGAACCGTTATCTTCTTGCAAGATCGTATGGGACTCCACACTGAGCATGCTTTCCTGATCTGGAGATCCAGTACTCAAATGGTCAATGCTGCCACTCATTATGCTGGAAGTCATGGAAAAGGAGTCTGCATTCAAGGAATGTGGACTGTCACCAGAAAGCTGACGCTCATAAATTGGTGTGCCTTCCAGAGAGCTGTAGCTTTTCCTTGTCCCACTTTCTGTTATCATACACACACACATGAAAAAAAGGGAGAAAAATAATATAAGTAAAATCTATTAAATCCCAGTGCCAAGTAAGAAATTAAAATATTTTTAGAACTGAAGGAAGAACAAAGCTAAATCTAAATTTCAACCACACTGATTTTTTTTTAACTTTAACACTAAATGATACATACAAAGCCAAGAAAAGTCTTAATATAGTAAACAATTAAAGTTAACAAGTATTCACACTATTTCATCACACTAAAAAGGATGACTAAGAAAGATACTGCCAAATATTCTGAATAAGATGAATAGATATTACACAATTCCAACATAAAACTGGATGCAGAATCCACTGTATGCTCCCATTAACAAATACATTAGAACTCGAAGCGTGTTTACATAAAGCAAAAGAAAAGAAATAAACTCCAAACAAATCTAAAAAGACTCCATCAATAGATCACTTTTAAAGGAGATTTTCACCTTAAACAGAAATGGCCCACCACAACCCCTCAACCATTTCAGAAGCACAACACCACAATATACATGAAGCCTGCCAAACACAGACTCTTTCATGGAACATGCTCTAACAACGAGCAGCAGCAGGGAAAGTTCTGCTTGACCTACCCTGTTTCTTCTTTTTTCTCTTTTTCACCTTAATTGGCTTTACAATGAGTTCTTGATCAAAATCTTCAGAGCTGATGGTGCTGAACCGTTGTGAAGAAAGTTGGCATTCTCTCTGAGCTTCTGCAAGCTGATCTGCACACATCATAAAGCTCGAGCCACTGTCCACAGAGTTCACAGAGCTGCTCCTGCTTCGTGATTCACTTACTACAGAGCAGCCCCTTTTTCTGGTTTCATTGCTCAAGTCTCCCACTCTATCAAAACTTTTCTCTGATAGCGTTGGAGTTTCCAGATCATCTTTCACTGAAGAAGAAGTGTCATTTTTATCACCAGCAACTGAAGGGGAAGTAACCATTTTTCTTTCTGTTTCCACTGAAGGGCTGGATGATACAGATGAAACTACTGATGATGGGGTCAGCAATTTAGGACTTGTATCTGTTAAAGGATTTGACAATTTTGAATTCACATCTGAAATTGTCCAAAAGAAAAATAACAGTATAAATACTAGTTCAAGTATAAATACTTGCATCAAGTGAGTAGGGGCATAATTCTAGGAGAGTATTGAAAGAATATTTATGCAAAAAAAGAACCCTCTAAGCTCACAACATTTAAAAATAAATACTTGCACATACACACTATAAACCTCCCCCAGACTAATCCATATGAAAGCACTTCCCCCAAACACTGTTTCAAGATTCTATTAGCAAAATTCTGAATTTATGTTTATGTACAAAGAACAGTACAGGTCTGCAGTTTGGAAGACCCAATTGTATCACACACTGAAGTGCCATCCTGCATCTTTAACTTCTTCATTCAAACATTCAGTAGCTTGAAAAAAAAATCAAGGAAAATTACCAGATAAATCACTGTGGTGATTAGAAGAAAATACACTTCTAAAGGATCCTTTCAAACTATACTTGAAAGTTGAGATTAAAATAATTAACAGCCTCTAGAAGTTTGTGAGTAAAGAACTGCCTAAATGACTAAAGCTATTGCCAATATGCAATGACAAGAAAGTTAAGTTCTCCAGCATTCAATGAGACTTCATAGCATATTTATTAGCATTTTGCTAATACAAAGCTAAGATGAAGTATTTAAATGCATTAGTAAATTTAAATGCATTTATAGAGTTCTATCTAGTAACCTAAATATTTAACTAAGACAGCAACAAGTATGAAACAGTCAAATTATTTCTGGAATTTTAGTGAGCGTTCTTTTGATTTATTTGCCAATTCTTTCTTTTTCATCACTAGGAAGGCTGAAATTTTCCCTGGAATATGGCTGGTGACAGGTGGCACAGAATCAATGTATTCAGCTATTGAGACTGATTCTAAAGGGACAACCATGATCAGGAATCCAGACTGCTTCAGCATCATGGTTCAGAATGAGTTCTCAAATGCACAGATTAGAGATGCCTCGTTAGGTTAATGCTGATCCATTCTCAAAAAAGGCAAGCATATTTAATTTCTTAATGCCCTCATTCTCACTGTAGCCAAAAGAGAAGCTCAGATAAGCAGATAAGGCAGATCTCTAAATATAACCTATCAGAACAGATGAGTAACTCTACAGAACCTGGCAGGTTTTTGCAATAATCTGAAGGGTTTTGTGTGAGGTTTGGTTTGTTTCAGTTTTGTTGGTTTTGGGGTTTTTTTTATTAAAAAAGTATGACAGGCACCATGTTCCATGAGGTACACACTAATTTATACGTCTATACACTAATTTTACTGATCTATACAAACCTATTGATGACAGTCCTTCAGGTCTATTTGAAATTCGTATTATGTCTCTATCTCCCTTTAAGAGAAAAATCTCGTTGTTGGTACAGGACACAGACACAATATCACCGTATCCTTCCAAGCCACCAATCAAAGCCTGTAAGAGTCAACAGAGAAAGAAATAATTGGCATCAGAGTAACACAGTGTTTGCACAACATGGTACTCTTAACAAAAGCATTCGCTGGATTTTAATCAACATAAACAGTTACAGGATAAAGACTTTTATCAAAAAAAAAAGGAAAAAAGAAACAGGAAAGAACCCTTTAATCATGATGCAGCTCCACTTTTATACTAATTTAAATTCCACAGATCTATTCTAAAGGCAACTAACTATAACAACTTAAGCAATATACAATTTGGCAGCAGCAAAGTGCCACAGTACAAATGTTTAATATAATTTAGACAAAAATACACTTGTATTCACCTTCATATGCGTTTTTAAGACAACAAAATAGCTAATACTTCACTGTGTACCAAATAAAAGGTAATACTTCTTTTTTTTCAGACACCAACAGTAGCAGAAGGGAAAGATAAATAGTTCCAGGCATATTTTATAGGTCTAAAATATCTTTTTGCATTAATTCCTAGATTGTAGGTTTCTATATGTTTCATTAAGCATCAGAATTGATTAGGATGTTAACACCTCAAGCGAAAGCTTTAAATATATATAATTTTCATAAACAACAGACTGAGCTAGTTGGTGAGTATATCATTGCAAAGACAACTTGAGGAGGGAGACAATAAATATTCTTTTTTTATGTTTTAAATATGGATTTAAATCATAGCCATAGACTGGATACCCAAAACAGAGTATCATGGCATAGCATGAACAAAAACATGGAAGAAACAAAAAATACAGCCACAAGATTTATCTACCTGGTTCACAGTGTCTAGTAAATAGATGCTGTATTCGTTCCAGGTCAGCACCCATCCTTCTTGGAAAAAGCATGAAACAAGCCCAAGGTGTTTCTCTGGAGAGCTGTAACTTCCTCTGTCAGGTGGTTCCAAACGAGGATACAGTTCAAAAGTTTTTATTCCTCCAGCAAATACATCTTTCAGTATGAATGTAGCCTGAACAGTCCCATGAACATCAGACTTCCACAGACGAAGCCCAGGTCTGGCAGCAAATAGTGTCAGGTCACTCTGTTTACACAGGCCAGGTATAAAACATGCTCCAAATTTGCCAGTGCTAAAATGCAAAATAATTTATTTTAAAAGCTATATACTCAACTTAGAAACAATTTTTAAAACTAATGGCACAAATTTACAACCACAAATTATCAAAAGTCTTTGATTAAAATATTCAGTCAAATGTCAGAAGTACAAATTTATTTACAGTAAGACAAGAGCAGTAATTACAAATAAGTTTCCCCTCAGCTTTGGATGCCAGACACTACATCAATTAAGCAAGTTAAATGACTCCTCCTAATAAGCTTCATAGCCTTAATGCCACTCTGTCCATCTCAAAAAGATCCTACTATGCACTCTCCCTTCTCCCAGAATTAATAAAAAACAAGCAAAACACTACAAACTAATGCTAAGAAACTGACAGCCTTTACTAGCAAGAAGTACAGAACAGACTCCAGCTGTTAAACCCTTCATTTCTCATACACAGAAACACCACTACTATCACCCATATATAAGATGGCCCTTGGTATTCCTCTTACTATTCACATCCCTGAAAGATACATCATAAACCCTCTTTCAAGTGCAAATTTCCTCTCCCTAGAGATAGAGTCAGTCATGCTGTTCTATGACCGAGTTCCCTCTTTCTTACCCGAGAGGGATTACATAAGAGAAGATGTCAAAGCCATACAAGAAGTTCCCAGTCTTCAATGCAAATTTACGTGCTTAGTACACATTCTCCCTATTAACTCACTTCAGTGTATAAGAAAAACACGGATGCTGACTTGCTTTTTGCATCAAATATGACATCACCCATTAGACAGACTTCATTACAATGCTTGCTCACTCCCAGTCACAGTAAACAAAGAGGGACTGCAGAGGAAGTTTGGCAGTGATTTCAGTTTAAACAATGAGAAAACATCTTAAATATTTTTGCCTAATAGTGCCTTGAAAATGTGATTGTGACATACTTGCAACCATGTACTTTCTAAATAGAAAAAATTGTCATTTCATGTTCAATCACACACAGCTCTTGTAACTAGCTTTTTATGACCAGACTGCTGTGTTGTATTAATTTTAGTGCCTAGATGACTCTGTCTCTAATTCACTTTGAAATGCTAGAATTAATAGATGAGCCTGCATCAGGATTTTACAAGGGTTACTTTTTTCTGGGCTGTGTTCCAACTTGGTTGACGGATTTCTCTTCTGTGTAAAAAAGCAGAGTCCGCTGTAAAGTAGAGACAAGCAGCACCTTCTGGTTGTAATCCAGCTGGACAATTGAGGATGGCTCTTCCAATACAAGGCTGGAGTTGCAAATACCCTTTCAAAGACACACACAGTTCACAAGAGTCAAACCCTCCTAAAAATGCAAGGTACTAACTAACACTTCACAGAAATTTATAAGCCCAGGAGAGAAAACAAGTAAACAATCAAAAAGCTTTTGAACCCCTGTTGCATGAAATTCACTTAATGAATATGGACTTAATTTACGTAGGCAAGAGGGGAGTTAAGATTGTGTGTGACACACTATGAAACATAGTTGCTCTTGGAATATTAGCTAATACATTTCTCTTGAAATCAACAGAAACGTTAGGACACATTTTCTTCCTTCTTCCTCACTGCCAGGTCATACATCACTGAGACATTTTTGGTGATTTCTGTCAAACCAAATTGAGGGACAGTCATAGATAAATCAGGACAGATGTTATTTAAATTTTTCTCTCATTTAGAAATTCAAGTTAGCATTAATTTTGTTGACATCTCAGGTCTGTATTAACTAACAAGACATGAGAAATTTCCATTTATTGGTAACATGCTAGTCAGCCAGCAGGACCCAAATCTTACTTTCATTCTACACTCTAGACTGAGATGCTGAACAATTCTGAGAGAAGCACTTCATCAATAGAGTCACATCAGTCAAAAGTACCCTTTTGAAACAAAAGAGAAACTACTGGCTGAAAGCTGACGAAAGATTTGATAGTTATTTAATGAAAAATGAGAAGGATCACTACTTCTTTTAAAATGCATTTCTTTTTGAAAAAGGTAAGGCAGTTGTGAAGGATATCCAATGGTAGCCTTACTGGGTGTGCACACACCTGGCCAAGTGTACACATAGCAATAAAGCCATGCAACTAAACACGGAACATCGACCAATTAAGTTAACTGCTAAATATTCAAACGCACAAGCATCCTTTCAGAAAGTGCAAATGTGAATTAAGGTCCCTATAACAAATGTTCACCTGGTCTAGGTCTAGTGCAGAGTACACAATTTTTCCTTTGTCATCTCCAGAGAATAATTTCATTCCATTGGGACTCCAAGCTAAAGCTGTAATGCTACTTTTGTGGATGCCAGCAACATCAAATCTGCGAAGCTGTGAAACAATAACAAAGCAATACAAGAATGAGCTGAAGAGAAATGGATGCACAAAGCCTATTCAGTGACTCCTGATTGGATTAACTGGAGATCAAAAGTGCAGGTCCTTCTAAAGTTTATTTAGCACAAAAAACCCATAACAATCCAAACCCGACCCTCACCAAAGAGGTCACCCAATTATTACATGTGAGAAATCTCTCAGAAACATATCTGATTAAATACATATTTTCTAAAGCAAAGCATGCTTTAATATTATTGTTTTATAAGCTTAACGTATGAAGCCTAAAACATATTCACAGGTATTTCATCAGGCAAGACTGGCTGGGTTTCACTCTTACAAAGAATCACAGTAACACTCTACTAGGACTGGCCATACTAAACCTCACAGAGATTTAGGCAAATGCAAATATTTACCTGTTTGTTCCTTCCAGGTAACGCAGATACAAGCTGAAAAACTGCAACCCGACCTGAGGCTGTACCAACAGCAACCAGATCATCGAAACAACTCAATAGCTTTACGAAAGTTATAGATTCACACCTTCCCTGTTGAAACAAACCATACAAAGAACACACAAAGTTAATGAGACACCAACAGGAGAACTCAATTCTGAGCAACTCAGCTTCATTGGAAAAGACAACAGTAAAAGTACTTACCTCAAAATTATATTTTTTCATCTGGTTTAAATGTCTGCAGTAGAGATAAAGCATTCCAATGCTGCTTCCCACAGCAATGTAGTCTCCATTGGTATCAAGTGCTGTGAGGTAAACCACAATAGAGCGAAAGCCTTTTTGGATCTTTGTAGGAATGGCATTGAGGAGATAATACAAGGGACAAAATTCCTTAAATATAACTGGTGAAGCCACAGATGCCATAGCAAGGATTTGCAGCAGCAATTTTAAGGCTGAAATAAACACATCTACATGACCACATAAAGAAATCTGAAAGACAAAAGCAAAAGACAAGTCATTAACTTGTGTGAAGAGAGTAAAAGGTTAACACATAGCCACCATTTAGTAAAAAGAGAAGAAAAAATTCTCAGTTTTTGCTTTGCATAAAGAAAAAGCAAGTTAAACTCTTATAGTGAATGTAGCCTGTTCTTAAAAGAAACCTGCTCTTAAAAGAAACCAAAAGTGTATTCCTTAAGCTCAGCTAACATATAAGGATGTATGGTAACCACTAAATATGAAAAGTAACCACTTTTTCTTGCAGCTGTAAGCTTGTCAAAGTTGAGTTCAATGCAGTGTTTCTTTTCATCTGCCTAGTGAAAAAACCATAAGGTCTCTGACACTGAAAAATCCACCTGATACATTTCCTCATCTTTCTGCCACCTCCACCCTCAATCCAACCAATGCCCAAGAGCATGGGATATTCACTGTGTCAGACAGTGCTTTAAGATCAAAGCAACAAATTAGCATTTGTGCTCCACTCCGTAATACCCCACAGCCCCAAAAAAACACAGCTGGGAAACAGTTCAGCTAGAGCTACATCTGTTACATATTCAAATAACAACCAAAAAATTAGAATAATGTGAGAAGAAAGGGGAAAGTAAAAACTAAAGAACTCCTGTTTTGACAGACACAGGAAAATATCCATGTAGCAACTGAATTTAGAAAGATAAGGAGCAAACAGGAAAAAAGTACCATATGTCCAGGTTTCCTTTTATGGATAAGAAAATAATTTCATGCTTGGGAGCAATACTGTAAATATACTTAGGGGACAATATCTAAGAAGAACAGAAACTAAGAGTCTGTTTGCCTTCTCCAAGAAAAACAACGTAGTCAGAACTCATCACAGTAATAACATACTGGCACCTTCAGAAAAAGCTGACCATGAGGAATCTAAAAATATTTTTAAAATTTAATTAAACCCAGTAATTTTTCTCATCACTACAGCCTTGATAAGAACATTTTGCAGCAGCAGTTGCTGCTTCTCCTCATGGGTGACTTTGAAACATGGAAAAGAAAAGAAGCCTTCACTTCTTGAACTTTATTTTGCCATGAGCAAGTCCAATGAACAGAATGAGTAGAGACTACCAAAAATACTTGCAGTTTTCTAAGACAAGAATTTTGCATTTCTGTAGTCAGAAAAGTTTTCTATGGTTGTTTAAGACCTCAACACTGAAGATTTTCTTTAGCTTCAGCACAGTTAGAACTTCCTTAGACAAATAAAAACCAGAAATCTGCCAGTTGAAGTTAGAAATGCTTCTAAATGCTCACAATTGTTCTGTGAAGTACTCCTACTACAATTTGTGATATATCCTATTGTGCCTAGTTTTTAATTCTCTAAGGATGGAAAATGTTTTTTGTTTGGCAGCTTCATACATTGCCTGCAGTGTGTATCAACTAAATTAGAAAAAAAAAAGCTGCTCCAGTTTAATATCTCCATTACTGTGAAAAACTCTGGTGCCTCAGTTTTCCTACTGTTTCAGTTATTGTGCAAGAGCATTGAACACACACACTTTGGGCCCTGCAACACTTGCTGCCAATATACAATTCCACGAAGTCCACAGGGACTGTCTGCATGACATTGCCCATGCGTGTCATAGACAAGACTGCAGGAATAAAGATTGGTTATTGGACTTATATTTTATCTGTTACAAAACTACCAGTAACTACACTAGCACCAGTTGTTAGATGTTCCTAACTGTCGCCCTGGTTTTACAGGGCCCCATAAGCTGTAACACTGTAACTGTAGTTTCCCATGCTTGTTCTGTAAACATGGCTCTTGTTTTTCTTAACCTGCCGGGATTGTTTTGCACTTGTGGAATTGTTTTTCATTCCTTTCCCTGGGGTGGAGAAAAATGATTGACCATGTCTTTGTCCTGTAAACCTTTAGGGGTGTTGACCCCTTTCATCAATCTTTGACTGTCCTTAGAAACATATAAAAATAGGCAAATAAAGAAGGGCAGGGCTTTTGGTCGGTCCTGCCTGGTGAATCCACTGCTGCTCTGAGACCCACGTGTTTCTTCTGTTGCCAGCTGAGCAACACCTAACTGTAATCAATTTTACTGCTTGCTAGAGTTTAGAAATTAGTTCCACTCTCCTCCAGTGTTTACAATCTGCCATGATGTATATTTCATGAAATATCACAAACACCAGCTGATACATGTGTCCAAACTATTTTTGAATGAGGAGTTTCTTTCAGAGATGTCTACTAAGTTAACAGATAACCTCAGTGCATCATGACATTTCCACAATATTTTCACAAACTATCTATTTCCTATCCTATATTTTAAGTCTCCTACCCCCTTCCTTCAGCATTTACTACTTTCTATCTACAGTCAAATAAACATAAAAAGAATCCACTGCTAAAGTCTCATTCTAAATGTGCTCTTTTGCCACTGTAGTAATATTACTAGTCAATGGTCTTTTTTCCTTTTCTCTAATAAAACAAAATCCAGTCTTTGTCTGGAGTCTCACATGTACAAATCTTCCTCTGTCTAACCTCAACTTCTACCACTACTCAGCTACTGCCTCATGAATTTCACATATTTTGGTTTTTAAGTCCCCTTTGTGACTCTTGCAATTTACATGTATCAGCATCCAAAGCTGCTCTTGGAGCTGGAACCATCTCACACTCCTCAGTTACCAGAGGACCTTCCAAGCCCTCAGAATTCATCCTCTTGCTTAGTTTCCACTACTTATTCTTCCAGCTCAACTTAACCATTAAAAACAGAATAACTGATTACCAACTATAGAAATAAGCAAATTTGTATTATCCAGAAAAAGACTTTTCCTCTTCCCTCAATAACAACTCTATCTGCAACCTGATGCGTATTTTGGAAGTTTACATTTAATGTAAAAAAAGAGAAATAAGGAAAGCTTGATAGGGCTTTTTTCTTCCCACCCACAAAAAAACCATGGGAGGTATTATTTCTTGTCACATACAAAGTTAAATTTTAAAACTGTGCTTTAGGTTAGAGTTCTCGCTCCTCATAAAATTTATATACAATCTCTGATGGCAAAGTAGTCAAAAAAATGAATTAATATTTTGCTCTCTATAACCCTGTATAATCAAAAAAAGGGAAAAACTTATCAATGAACTATAATTTATTGACATTGTACACAAAATAGTTTCATTTTGAGTGGTTTACAGACTAGCAAAACACTTGAACTGCTTGTGTAAAAACGTAAGTGAAATCTCAAACCCATAATTTCATTAAAAATACTACTAATTAAGTAATTTTATCTACACTAACCAAATGTATAAGGGACTAGAAGATCTCCCACGTGGCCTGGACATTCAAAACATCTGCAAAAATGCCACAATTCTCTGCTTTTGAGCCTAAAGTCTTCAATATCCCTCTAATGACAGTTGTGTATCACATGTAGTCTCTAACAGCTTTAGGATTAATTGTTATCTGTTTTTCCTATCTCATTAATCAAAGGCAAATAGTGGATATAATCTATTTTCTCAGGCAGATTTTGGAACTGGATGCATGTGTTCAGTCTGTGTCAGTCACAGTTATTCTGAAGTACATAACAGCTGTACAGGGCAAATCAGCTTGTGCTAAGCAGCTGTCCTGCAGCAGAGATAAAGTGGAGAAAAATATCACATCAAAAACCATCACCAGACAGAGTCCTTCCTTCTCAACTCTCAGACTTCACAAGTTCTTAAATACTGTGTTCAAGGCCATGTTTTGAAAAGCAGCTCTTTTTTTTAATTTATTTTTTTTCTGGACTTAGGAATAAGGCTCAATGCTGCCTAACAGAAGCAACTAAAGTGAGAGATAATCCTGTGGTTCAGCAGACAGGCAGTGGTTAAAGGTTCAGTGCCAGGATATGCCACAGATAGACTGCAGGAAGCTAAAGCTGTCACTGCATTTCTCTGAACCCAAGGTTCTGTTTGTACAAGTGGGACAACAGCTTCATTTTTTTAAAAAATCTTTGACATTAAAACTTACATTTAAGTTCTTCAGAGCACAGACAAACTCCCATATGACCACAGCTACACACAACAGTCTCTGTTCTCAACTAGATCCTGCCAACTAGAAAGGAAAGCTGTTTTCTTTTCTAATACATCTCACACATTCAGCCCCAGAGCAGGCTACCCCACTGTCACATCTCCAGAGCTTTTCACAGCAGAATGCTGCCAAGCAGAGCAGAGAACACAAACACATACCCTGCCAAAGGAGCTCTGCTTTCATGTGCCCTGCACACAGGCAAATGACCAGCTGGCACACAGGTCATGGTTACCTGATTAACACACACTTGGCTTAACACAACTCATGATGTTTGGGATTTTTTTCTCTGTGACATAATAAAAAATAAACAACAAAACAAACCCACAAATCTAGATGCAAGAGACTTAAAGGGTAGAAAAAGGGGAACCCGCAGTCACTGCACACCCTTATAGGGATGGGAAAACTCAGCTGTATACATGCTGATGGTCTTGTGACGCCTTATGAAACCTTCACAGAATCCTAGAACGGTTTGAGTTTAAAGATCATCCACTTTCAACCCTCCTGCCATGGCCAGGGGCAGATTCCACAAAACCGGTTGCTCTGAGCCCCATCCAAGCTCGTCGTGAACAGTTCCAAGGATGGAGCATTCACAGCTTCTCTGGGCAACCTGGTTCAGTGCCTCGCTACTGTCACAGCGAAGAATTTATTCCTAATATCTAACATAAACCTACCCTTCTTTCACTTTGAAGCCATTCCCCCTTGTCTTAACCTCCCTCCCTCAAATGTATTTCTTAAACATATTCTATTGAAACACACTAAGATGTTTCAAGCCGCTCCTTCCCAACAGGTGCCTTCTCGCTGCAGCCCCTGCCAGAAAAAGATAGAGCCACCGGCTCCCGGCCGGACACCCGCGGGGCTGCCTCGCCCTCCCGCCGGCTTTACCTCGGCTTATGCCGGATTTACCACCCAGACCCAGAGCCCCGGCAAGGGGAGGGAGACACAGCCCCTCCAGTCGCTCCGCGGGCGGTAACAGCGGCCGAGCCCCCGTCGGAGCCCGCCCTGAGCCCCTCACCGAGCGCCGCCCGCGCCCCGGGAGCGCCGCCC
>VZTZ01002950.1:1111507-1130630 GCA_013400955.1 Drymodes brunneopygia | reverse complement strand
GGGGTAGCAGGGAGCAGCTAGAGGCCGGGTTCCGGCATTTTCTCAGCAAACTAACGAGGTTTAATGTACCCTGCCCTGCCAGCTCGCCGGGCTGCTGCTGTCACATCCCGGTGTGCACCGTGCCCACTACCTCGTTCATGCCCCGGGTGGAGCCGGGCCCCCCCATGTCTCCCCATGTGTGTTACCACATCTCTGTTTATAAATATATAAGGGGTGGGTGTCGAGAGAATTGAGCCAGGCTCTTCTCGGTGGTGCCAACCAACAGGACAAGAGACAACGAGCAGACACTGATGCACAGGAAGTTCCACCTGAACATGAGGAAGAACTTCTTTACTGTGCGGTGACCGAGCCCTGAAACAGATTGGCCAGAGAGGTTGTGGAGTCTCCCTCACTGGAGATACCCGAGAACCATCTGCACGACAACCCTGTGCCATGTGCTCTGGGACGGCCCTGCTTGAGCAGGAGGCTTGGACCAGCTGACCCACTGTAGTCCCTCCCAACCTGACCTATTCTGTGAGTCTGTGTGGACTTAAATCTTTTGATGTGATGAACTCTTTTCAGGCGTCTCTGTGGATAAAAGTTGAAGCCAGCAAACATTCAGGCAGGGCATTTGGCTTGAGTTTGAGGCCTGCTTTGGGTGCCAGTGCAGGGCCTGAGGTGCAGAGGTGGGGAGGATGTTCCACGG
Organism: Drymodes brunneopygia; assembly: GCA_013400955.1. Classification (NCBI taxonomy): domain Eukaryota; kingdom Metazoa; phylum Chordata; class Aves; order Passeriformes; family Petroicidae; genus Drymodes; species Drymodes brunneopygia. Next base: position 1,129,945 of record VZTZ01002950.1, on the reverse strand, counting down.
GTCCCTGCGGCTGTCTGGTCTCCAGGGAGACACCATGAAACGAGGGCTTTGTGCTCAGCAGTGAAGCACCCGCCGCCTTCTGCGGGACCCAGCCTTCCCCCAAACTCTTGCAGCTCACGTGTTGCTGTGAATTAATGCTGACATTCATGGCATGAGCACTGCATGCATGCCCAGTAATTGCTGCCGTGATTTCTCTCTGTCATACCCTGCATTAGCATCTGACTGTCATTTGATGTCAGAAGACTGCTAGATCTGCCGGCACTACAAAGCCACTGCTGTCCATGCCGCAGCTTCACATGTCAGAATGTGCTTGCATTTGTTTAATAACATGGTTTTCTTGTAAACAGCAGTAGGTGAAGAATTAGATTTCATGGCCAAAGACAGTTACCGTAAATTCCCTTTTACTTTAATCAATATTCACCAGTAAAGCAAGGAAATCGTTCACACAAATAGCTGCTGGACACTGACTTGTTTCTGTATGCTTTAAATTTCTTCAATATCTTTATTTTCTCATACAGCAAAAAGTCCTCCTGATAGTACTCCAAGAAGGCCTGTTTTATCTGTCAGTGCAAGAAAAATTAAAGATAATGCAGCAGATTGGCATAATTTAATGATGAAATGGGAAAGACTGAATGATAATGGATTTACTACGGCAAACAAAATAGTCAACATGAGGATCAGTGAGCAGTAAGTATGCTAATACACACGAATAAAGATAGCATAAAGATTGCTTTTATTGAGAGATTTATCTGCTTTCTTCACTAGAAAGTTCTTTTTGGAGATGGGGAAAGAACATGTCACAGTGGATAAGCTAGCTCTTAGATCAAACTTAGCACTTGCATTTTTTGGTTACATAAACTATTTACATTCAAATAATGTCTCATATGATATTTGCAAGAAATGGGAAATGTTTATTTTACATAGTCAAACGTAACGTATTTAAAATACTTATATAATGTTCCAACTTAAAATCTAATTCTATAAATCTCAGCCCATATGAGTTCCCTTTTTCTCTTGCATATTTTACAGTGAGGTGAGTATTACCAAGTTTCACTGAAGTCAAAAGTTCAGAAGATCTTAAGAAAGAATCAGTGATTTGTACAGACAAAAAAGTTTTAACAGTGGTGATTTAAAAGAAAACCAACGAAGAACCAGCAAAAATACCACACCACAGCCACCATTAAAAAAACCAAATCAAAACAAAAAACCCACCAGAAAACTGAAAAAAACCCACTTAGGCAGAGCTTTTATTTTCATGCTGTAATGGGAAACCTTAACTAACAGGGCTTTGAGCAGCTTCTCCAGAGTCCTGACAGCTGAAGAAGGTTTGTCTGACAGGGCTCTGACAGGTACAAGCTGAGGAATATTTTGCTGTAATGGTGCCAGATGTTGCTTTTGCTCTTTAGCAGCTTTCTCTTCCCGGTCTAAGCTTACAGCTGGTGTGGGAAAGTCTGCCAGGCAGGGTAGGAGTCTGTACATCTAGGGTCACAGATAAATGTCTTGGCTTAAATTTGCACAAAGCTGACTTTGTGGTGAGGCACCAGATTGTCCTGTGGAGCAGCTGAAGCCTGGGCATACCTGTTCAATTGTAAGAGAACAACCTCCAGCACAGGGGCAGGTAAAGAGGGGAAAAGTGTTATCTTAACACTTGCAAATGTTTTTTCAAGCACATGTTCTAAGGCAGAGTAGTTCTGTTTTTCTCTGAAGATTATGGTACTATCCCCATTTGCTCACATGACCAGCTATGCTTCGTGCTGTTTTTATGTAGGAATTCTCATGAACAGTCTGTGAGAGAGAGCTTTTGTAGGATCACATCACAAGGATTTTAAATCTGCACTGCTCAAGTAAACCTATAGGTAGTTGGTTACACTGCCTTATGTTTCTCTTTCAGGTTTCAAGACAACAAACTGGAGATAGCATGTGATAACAATACCACAGAACCTGAAAAGCCAGTCCTAAAATACAATGAAGAGCTGGACAATTGCTGTGCAGAATTACTTGAGACCTTAAAGCATATGGTAATACTCATTTTTCAGACTTAGTCAATGTGAATCAATTCCAAGTGTGCTCAAGTACTACGGAAATGTCCCAAAGTATTTATTGTAGACAGAAAATTGGGATTTTCATTCATAGTTCTTTGGCTTCAAACATAAATGACTATAAACCCAGAGTGCACCATTTATTTGACTGATTGGTAAATTTGAAAGTTGGTTTTACATCTGCTGTCAGCTTATAGTTCTACTCCCCCCTTTATAAAGTGATCTGGAAACAAACTGTACCAAGAATGCATTCCAAAGCTGCACCTGTTTTCTCATCCTGGATATTCCCTTTGTTTAGAACAAAAGAAACAGCAAAGCATAAAGCAGGGCTTTACCTGCCATCATATCTTTGCAGCTGTCTTTGATCAGACATAATGCAGTCATATTTTTAGCCTGCCTACCTGCATTTGCTGTGCAAATCTCCTTCTCTGGAGAGTGGAGCAAGATAATTATTATGTAACCCACCCTTTTTTCTGGATACATTGCTAGGAATTAATGTCACCTGTCAGTTTGACAAGAAGCAAACAGGTTTTTTTCTGCCTGATACTGTAAAAGTCTTATTAAAAATAACTTGTACAGCCTTTTGCCAAAGTGAAGGCCCATTAAAAGGATGGTTTTTTTATATAGACAGGATACAGTCCTCCAGTATTTAGAAAAAGCAGGAAACTGGCTAGATTTTCCTCAAATTTTCTTCTGTGGGGAAAATGTGTGGGGATTTTCTTTTTTTTTCCCCCTTGATGTTCTTTTGTATTCAGACTACAAATGCATTGATGAAATTTTTTACTCTTCCTGAGTAACAGGAGTCTAAGCAGCCAGTGTTAGATTGGATACTAAACATAGCTACTATGACCCAATTTATTTTTGATTCCTTATGAGTTTATATGAGCTTACAGGTTCATAGATGTGTCTGTGGTTTAGCTCCTTAAAGATACTGCCTGCAAGCTTCATTTTGGTGTAAATATTCATACTCAAATGCACAAAGTCAGGTGAACATGAAGGAAATGGATGGAATGACATGGTTTTTTGAAGCAAACTGTTAGATCAGCCTAGATATATTGTCAGTAGTAGCTTGAGCTGGTTTTCTTACCTGCTGCTGATCTTTTTAAATTAAAGTCATCTTGATATGGTAATATAAGAAAACATCTTGATATGGCTTGTGCCATACCTGTGTGATATTTTTACCCAGTGCTAAATTGCTGTAGGAAAAACTAGGGAGGTGAAAAAATGAGAGGGCTTTGGTATATTTCTACATGAGGCAAACAAAAGAATGTCCAAAATCAGAGTCATATCTGCAGTGTTCAAAATTTCTGGGTATCTCATATTAAGTCTTTATATAAATTCCAGCTTTGATTCCTGCCTGGAGTTAAAAAAAAGTGAGTTAGAAATGTTAATACTAAACAGCCTTCATGAATAGTGTGTTTTAAAAAAAAGCTTAAGATTATAGTAGCCTAATGTTCCTGAGATATTCATTATTGTTCCATGTTCATCATTTTCAGACAAAAATACAACTAAAAATGGAAAAGCTTACTTCGACTACTAAAGCAATCTGTGACTTGGAAACATTCCACCATGGAGCTGGGAATTGCACGGCACCCTTCTTCCATACATGGCCCACACCATACTTCTGTAAGTAAAATATTGATTATCTTAGCTAATTACATTGTGTCATCAGTGTCATCTAATTTATGACTGAAAAATAAGCCCTTTTATCTGGATGTCTTGCCTGAGAGGGAGAGAGTGCTGTCTCCTTTACAATTGACTAATCAATAAACACATGAATGCACCACTTGGTTTAGGGTTACTGCTGATGACTGCCAAGCATTGTCTGACATGCAACAATTACAGCATAGAACTAAATTTGTCAGCAGCTTACAGTGTCCAAGCTGCAACAGCCACATCCTCTGCAGGCAGAGATGTATTTGCAACTTGCTGCTGTTAAGCTGCAGGCTTAACTACTTGACTTGTTACTTGACACTAAAATTAAATCCTTGACTGCAAAGAGCAAGCTATACCTCAGTTAATTCTCAAGCAGCCAAAGAAAAATGCCTCTGATATCAGTGCCTGTCAAGACAAGTAAAGAAATGTTACTATCTACTGTTAATATTAATTCTTTTAGCGTTCACTCGATGGCAAAAGACTGCCTCCTAACTGGTATTACCCCAGTTTTAAAACTGTCTGAATTTGAGAGAAGCCTGATTACATGCAAACCAACTGCCTTCTTTGTGAAGTGAATATCATACTTCTGTGGAGCTCTGCTTCCTACTTCACTACCACATTTTAGCAGGAATCTTATGTATTAGCTTCTGCCAGCTTAAAAGAATAAGAATGACAAAGACAACTGTTGTCAAAACACCCATTGTGACTGAATCATTTAGTGATGCTGTCTACTCCATGAAAGACTAAAGCCTTCTTGAAGGCAGTGATAGTTCAGGCTAAGTTAGAAACACAAGATCAGTCTCTCCTTAAAAATACTTCATGTGGTTATTTTTCAGGAAGTCAAACAATGAAAGATTACAGATGCATTCTAACCCCCCTACCAGTATTACTAACATAACTAGTAACAGCTTTTATAAATAACACTTCAGTTTTGGTCTGTTGGGGTTTTTTACTGTTGTTTTTCACTGTTGGCATTACTCATTGGTGATGATGCATTGCTGAAGTGCATCACAGCATGTGAGGGCATCCTTTACATTGGTTAAAATCAAGAGGGATTCTAAGATGTGATACTTGTATTGCAGGATAGCATTACCAAATTTTAAAATAAAGTTTCAGTTATTTGAGGAATAGCTATAACTGATAATTTTATAGTGGGTCCTGAGGACCAATACCACTGCTTATTCTGTAATTAAATGTGGACTCATGTCAAAATCAGAAGTGGGTAAAATATATCCCAAGGCTGAGGAAATTGTTTAGCATTTTATATTCTAATGTAAAAACACTATTAATGCTGTTAAAAAAAAAAAAGATGGCTAAATTTGGGGAATAGCTTATGTAAGGTAGGGGTTTTTTATGATCCACATATTACAAGTATAATCTAGCTTTTAAAGAATTGCTGCAGTGTTCTAGTCAATGTGTTTGGTTTTTCAATCCATTTCAGATGAGGTTTCTCTGAAGCTCTCTGAAATGTACAAGAAGGAACTACAACTCAAGCAAACAATTGTACAAGACATTGCTCATTCTGCTGACCAGGATCTGATGATGGTGTATTTATCGTCGTGGTTGTACCAGCCTTACATTGAGAACAGCAGCATGCTGCTGCTGGAAGCCATGCTGCTGGAAACAGGACACAGGCAGTGCTAGAATTCCAAAGGTTACATAGCTGGCTCCTAGTGATGCTTTCATGAAACTGAATTGGCAAATTGCAAGGCTTACCAAGTAAGTTGATTTTTTGTAAAACTTATTAAAAACATTTTTCTCTATTTGTATCCCTTACTTTGTCTCAGCTGATACTGCTTTTCCTGTGTGGGACAATCTGGTTTTGGTTGCTTTTATGTGTTTTAAGGGCTACACAGAGGCTACAGGTAGGAGGCTAAGTTCTCTATAGTCAGAAAGAGGTAAGCATGGCTTGGTGGTCTGGGGGGATTCAATGCATGTAAAAGCTACAGCAAAAATTGGTACTTCCTCCCAGGTCTGGACAGCCTAAAATACCTACACAGTCCCTTTTGCCATAGAAATTCAGCACTTCTTGATCTTTCATGGGGGTTTTTTTTGCATTAATTAATAGGGCAAATGTTTTTGTACTTGCTTTATAAGTGGAGGAGAGGAAAGCACAAAAGGAAGAATCCAAAAGGATCCATAGTTTGGTATGTGATTTTGAAATGGTGTTGGAGACAATAGTGTAAATTCTGGTTTGGTTTTGATTCTGGTGTTGTTGGGTACGTACATCACCCTTGAAGAGTGATCCAAGCCTGAACCAGCATCCAGGGAAGGTTTAGTACAACTCAGCATTCCACAGTCATTATATAAGAAGGTCTTGTCCCTTTCAGTTAATTTTAACTTTTTTTTTTTTTAAGAGATGTTTCATGAAAGCATCTCTTGTATGAAACAAAACCTGCTTTAGTCAAGGCTGTATCCCATCTTGTTTGCTCCCTGTCATAGGGCTCAGTGAGTTTTTCCTTGGGTTACTGTTACTGATGTCAAGTGGTTTTGGTTTGAAGGTACTGATAGGAACAGCACGGTCACTAATTAGCACCAAGATGAAACCTCGTAGGCTTGGTAAGGGAAATACATCATTTCCCTGGAATAATGGGACAGACAAACATGAATTAAAAAGTTTTCTTGAAATGTTGCTCTGTTGAACAATGAGGTGGTTTCTGGCAGCTAATAAGAATTCTATTCTTAGCCCACAATTCCAGCATCTAAAAAGAAATTCTGCTGTAGCTCAAGGAGAATACAGTTAGAACAGCTTTGTTTAGTTTTGTTATTTTTTCAGTGGAAGCGTTCCACTGAGTTTAACAGCCACTATAATTCATCTCAATAGGGCCAGACCTGTGTCACTATGGAAACATCTCAGTACTTCAAAAATATTTTCCAAGGAGAAAAGATTGGTTCACATATAGAATTGTTCTTTGAAGATGAGAGTAGGTGTATTGTATTTCCCAGCATGTGCAAATTGATAGGGAAGGCAAAATTGAAGCAAGTTTTCATTTTCTGCACAGGTGGAAATTGTGATTTGTTCTCATTTCTTAAGAGCAAAAAAGCTCTTCAGGAAGGGTTTTCATATTCACAGACCCTCTTGCTTATTGACTGTTGTTGAGCATTGGAAGATTACTGCAAAATCACTGCAGAGATGTTTTGTCATTCTAGCTCTAAGCAGTTGATTGCTATATTTGTAGCCCTCAAATATAATTACTAGACAGCCAGTACAAAAGAGTATCATAAAGAATTGCTCACTGCAATTGAAGGCTTTGAAAGATCAGCAGAACTTTGCTTTGTATACTGCCTTTACTGACAAGGTAGGTCTGTATCCTCTGTCAATTACCACCTCCTAAAAAAGAGGGAAAAAACCCCAAAACAAATAGTAACTCATTAATGTACAGTATCTTTCACAGCTACTCATAAAAGGCAACATTTTGAGTAATCAAATTCATCTTCTACTCAGGCAACCAAGAAAAAAACTACCCAACAAAAAAGCCTAACCCAACTATGGTTAAAGGGACATAGTAGAGCAGTTTATTTAATCTGTAAATTGTCCTCTTTTGTTTAGATTCAGTTTTAGTGTTTTTCTTCAGTAACGATACCATGAAAAAAAAATCACTGTTCAAACTCTCCTGTCTTTGCCAGATTTGTCCAATTGTCCCCACAGTTGCATCTATTGAGCAATGAAGTGACACACACATTTTAAGGGTATGTTACCACTTTTCAGTAATGTCTGCTCATTTAATGCTTTTTTTTTTCACCTGCTAAACTTCTTGAAAGAAAAGACGGTGCCTTGGACAAGATGCTGATAGGAGATCTCCACCAAAATATAATCTGATCCAAGGATCATATTGAAAGTATGACAAAAATTCAAGTAATTTGCCAAGTTTTTTCCCTGCCTAGAGCAAGAGTCCCTTTATATTATGATTAAACAGTACAAGGTAGTGTGGAGTTACTAGGGAGGTCAAAGTGTAGAACTGATAAAGGATGCAGAATCTGAAAGGAAAAAAAGTATAACACCAGTCTAACAAAAATAGGCCATGACAGACTACAGCAAAAAAAGAATTTGGTACCTCATTAAGGAAAATGAGATCACTACTTAGGCCCATTATGTTTATGTTCCCATTTATGTTTACGTAACAGCAATTTTTAAAGGTGTGACTGAACATCAGACAAGCAACTTAAATACATTTCTAACTGTGCAGTACAAATCAGATCTTGTTTGAGGCTATTTTTGTCTCTTAACTCAGTGAATACTTATTTCAGCAAGGATAAACTCGGCTGTCACATTGTTCTGGGAACACACAAGTGTGAATTATACTTAAACCTGCCCATTTTTCCAGGCAGATTTTTGTGCATCAAGTCTAGATGCTAATAAATATTCAAGACAGCTTTTAAAAAGCACAGTAACAGTGTTTTGTAATCTCAGTGGCACAAAAAAATGCACATTTTTAATATAGCTTTTATTTTACCCATATACAGCTTGCCAGTACACAGCACATCACTGCTGAACAGCAGTACAACTTACTGCATTTTTAGATGGCTAGAGAGAGAAGGAATTATGAAACAAAAGGGAACAGTGCAAGTTTCAGGGTTGACAAGATTTCCACTTTCCACCCATCCCCAACATATAAAGCAAATAGAACAATGTTAATTCTAGAATTTTTGGTTGCAATGCTGCTAGATTTATATAAACATAAGTTATAAAAAGTACAGGGCATAGAAACAGTTTACAAATAAGTTAAATTTCAATTATCTCAGTATTCACATTAGAAAAATATACATTTTATAATCAGTCTTTTCCAGAAGAAAGCTTATAGGGTTTTCTAATTTATGGCTCCAATTCACTTTGTGAGAGCAAAATATCTTCACTTTGGCCACCTGCTTCCATTGCCAGTAGTGCTTCCACTGTTTCCAAAGGTATCCCTTCAGGTGTGCGAATGTGCATTGTAGTACCATTGGAATCAGTCACAATAACGATGCCTTCTGCCTGAGACAAAACAGCAGTGTCTGGGTGAGACAAGATAAGCCCATCTGAAGTCTGAATAAAAATCTGTTCGTGTCCCTGAGACAAAAAATCATGGCTCTCATCAGAAATCTCAAAAGCTACAGTTTCATCTACAGTAACTGTATTTGCCAGCTCCTGTGCTTCCTCTGTTCCACAAGAATATTCATTCGGGTTTCTGAAAGCATTTTCCTGGTTCCCATGATCGGACAGGGAGGCTCCCTGGACAGCGTTCTGGTGCGACTCAGCCTGAGCACTGTGGGGGTAGTTTATTGGCACAACGCTTGTTGAAAAGACTTTTTCAAGTTCCTGTATCTCATCAGTCGAATCAGCATTATGAAGCTGCTCAGAACGTTCTTTAATTGCAAAATTAAGGTTTTCTTCTTGTAGTTCTTGATACTTTGGATTTTGACCATTTTCTTCACTCGTTGCCAGGCCGGCGCTCTGCCTGGCCACTGCCTGCTCCGACCTGGAGCTGCGGGGCTCAGGAGCTGCCGCGTTCCCACTCACAAAGTGCGCCTGAACCAGCCCAGCCGAGCCGCCTGCTCCAACAGGCAGCACCACCTCAGTGTGCAGCAGAGATGCCTCACCTGCCAGAGCTGGTCCCTGTATGCTCACAGGCTCGGGGTACTCTATCCTCATCTCCACAGTTTGGGAGAAAGTACCTGAATTTTCGCCATCGATTCTAGCTCCTGAATCAGCAAGTGAATTATGTTCCTCTGCTGTCTGTGATGTACTTCCAGTTGTACAGCAAGTGATATGCCTATCTTCTGAAAGCAGGATTTCTCCATTTAATGGATTAAAACCTGAAAAGGGGAAAGAAGTATTATTTTGTTGGGCAATCTTAATACTGCATGCCAAAAAATTATTCTTCAGCAATAATTTTGGAGGAAAAGCTAGACTACTTCCCTGCTTTCTTTCCCCCAAGTTAGCAAACCTGAAGCACCTTACAGGAGTTTATAGAACTTTCCAATGAAAAAGTCAGTAAAAAAATATTTAAGGAATTTTTGAATAGTGATAGTTTATCAAGTATTTCTATTTTAAGAAACCTTACATTAAGAGGCAGCATTTTTTCTGTTAATCCTGAAAACAACCTGGGCTGAAAGTCCAACTCAATTTTCTTCCATCTGTCATGCAACCAGTAACATTAAAAGATGAAGATTTTACCAGGCACAAACTTGTCTGTTGCTCGTCCTCATCACCATTAGTAAGTTGACGGAAGCATTTAATCTTCTGTTTAAATTTCTATTTCTAATCAAGCTCATCCTAGACTCAGACATGTCATCAGGTTACTACATATTAATTACCTGTGCTAAGAGCCCCAGCAGCACTTTCGTCCGGTGCCAGAAAAGGTAAAAATCACAAGAAATGCAGTGTTCTACCAGTTACTTGATCTGGACCTCAGCAGGGTCCCAAACCCTGAAGGGAGCTGAACAATAACTACTAAGCACTAAGCTGCAGTAGTATGAGCTGGCAGACTTTATTACTAAAGGTCAAAATGAACAAGTAGGCTGGTTTGGTTTTGGATTTTTTTTTTTGCTATGAAGCTACCACTGCACAACAAAGAAGGCCTAACACTGCAGAAAGGACTATTTTTAACATTTTGCACTGTAGACTAGCAAACACCCTACTAGCAGGTGCAAACAAAATACAATTTTAAAAACTCATAGCCCAGAAGAAAATCATAGTGCAGCCAGAAGTGAGCATGGTCATGCAGAGAGCCTTTCAGAGAAAGAAAATCTAATGGAGGGAAACAAAAATAACCATTGACTGAAAGACGTGCAAAGGGCAAAAGCAAAGCCACTTAGAGCAACACCAAAACAAGGTATTTGCAAAGAAGATGGTATTGATAACATGTCTTACTAGATATTTACTTTCCTTTCACTGTTACTCTGCTAATCTGAAGGGCAGCAGGATGTAACATAAAGAAGGGATAAAAAGAAAGGCAGCCACCTGAAGACTGTGGTGCAAAATGGTGCCTCAATTTCAGTACAGGATGTACTCCAGTGATGGATATAGGAGAGCCTATACCAGCTCTCCCTTTCCCCCAAGTTCCACAAAGCTCTGGTAATTCTGCTATTGTAGCTGGCTGGGGCAAGAGGAAGGATGTGCACTCTGCTTCCTGTTCCTGTGCTCTCCTACAGCTGACACAATGGTCATGCAGTCAGAAGGACAGGACAGACAAGAAGCACACAGCAGAGGACAGTACTATGCTCATAAGTAGTATCAATAACTGATTGTCATGTATCCAGAATTGAGCTACTGCTGTCTGCATCATCTGTAACTTTTCCCTCCTCATGAGGCCTTTCCAGTTAAACAGCTGCTTTTGAAGGACCTGGGAAGCAAGTTAAGAAATGAAACTTTTAAGACAAAAACCACAGTAGCCTGAAGAACAAAGATTCGTTCAGCTCCTCCATGAACAGAACAGAACTGGAAAATCTGAAGAGCTTACCATCTTTTTCAAACTGTGTACACAAATTCCCACTCTTTTCTTTCACTTCATCTTGACTGGTATAAACCTTGTTCACATTCTCTGTTAGGTCTTCTAACTTGGTCCTTTTGGCTGGTGGCAACAGTTCTTCCCCTGAGCTCTGTCAATACAAGAGATGATTAACTGCTGCCCCTGTAACAGTTGACAATATTGGAAAAGATAACTGTGGGAACATCATGGCAGTGAACTAATGATCCTTGAAAACAGGATTTACACTAAAGGTCTTCCTAAAAGGTAAGGATTTAAACACAGCCCTCACACTTGGCCACAACTCTCTGCTACAGCTGTAAACAGACTGAAGCTCATCAACTGACTTGTCAAGCAGAAACGGTTTTCATGCCCCTCCATCCACCACCAATTAGCACAGCCAATCACTTCTCCAGTGTCTGAGCCTGCTGTAGGTTAGGCCATTTCCTCTAACACAGGTTGGAATCTGTGGAGCCCCCAGTTACCAGTACCTCACCAAAGTTCTTTTGTCCCTGTATCATGACATTACCTGTCAGTCTTTGATACTCTGTCCTGAATGCTACCAAGTGTCTTGCCAAAGCACATACTTAGTGTGCTAGTTCATATGCCCTTGCATATTACCACAGCAGAGTGCTTTCAGTATTCCTGAACACCACAAAAGCCTTACTTTAACATGACTCAGATAATATCAGCATGATTTTGTAAGGAATAATTATGTATTTTTAAAAGTTTTAGTTTGTCTTAGTTTCATCATTAATTTTCACAAAGGTGTTCCATACCTCAGCTAACCGTTTTTGTCCCAGTATGTCCGCAGGCACTTGCTCACTAACCATTTTGATTACACACTGTGAACAAGAGCCTGCATCTTGCATCTTCTGTTCTCCACTGAGTATTTCTGTGATTCCTAGAGATTCAGCAACCTTTTAAAACAGATATAAGGAAAAAAGTAAGTTAGCCTCTCAGATCTGAATACATAAATGCCGAAATACAGATTAGTTTTCTTAAAACTGACCTAGAACTACATCATATCTAGCCTGACAATCAGCTCAGCGCAAGTATTTAGACTCCCATGTTTTTTACTAGCCTTCACACTGACACATGACCTTCATCAGAAGGTGACTGTTAAGAGACGAACTTGAAAGAATTATGGTTATATATAGAATCCAGAGACAGTTACTCAGAGCAGGATTTAATAAAGATTATTGAGGCTCTCCATCATATAAAGAATATGAAAGTCTTCCTGTTTAGAGTATCCCTGTGTAGTTCAGGATTTCCCCCTCTCCTCACGTTTCATTCCTGTGCTTCATCCTTACGTAGGTGTGCTACTATCCAGCTTTTCAAGGCTAGGTTGTTTTGGGGTTTGGTTTGGTCTTGTTTTTCTTTTTTAAAGAGCATCATTCTATATTAAGAATGCACATGAACACAGAAGAGAAACAAGAAAGAGGTTCCATCTGTCTTTCCAGATATAGCTCCATAAACAATGAATCTGGAGTCACTGAAATAATAGTTTGCAGTTTTATTAGTTACTACCTATCACGTTTGTTAGTGTGATTGGGAACTGCATAGATGCATTCAGTTTGCCCTCATTTTGCAATGAAATTACTTATCCCTTTAAATCAAGGTCACTCATTTTAAATATAGACCCCCTCCCTCCTTCTGATCAAACATCAGGATGTCCTTTGATTAGCAGTTAATGCTAAATACACCTTGCAGTAACGTGCAGCTTCGTACTACCCTAGACATGCAAGGCAGGTATCAGCACTGCTAGAATTGTTTTTTATCTTTCTAGTTGTATCCACTGACATAAACTAGAATCGTAGTTTTATTGTGGATTTCTTTTTCTTCTTGGTAAGTTGTTGGACTTTGTACAATAATGTCTGGTTTTGCTCATTAAAAATAATGTTGTTTTCAAATAAATTTACCCGCATGAGAAAGCTTATCAGAGAAAATTAAAAATGCAAGGCATCTAAAATAAAGCAAGCAAACAAACAAACCAATCATAGTTCCAAACAGAGTGCTTTATTACCTTAGCATCTTTTATTTCAACAGGCTGCTGGCAACTCACAGAATCAGAATTACTGAGGTGATCATAAGCCATTTTCTTTACCATGTTATGCAAGTCTTCAAATTCCCTATACACATCTGGAAAGTAAGCTTTGGCTGGATATCCTTTTTCCACCTAGGAATAAGAAGGGAATAAAAAAGGGCTTGTTTCTCCCTCCCTATACTTTAAAAAAAAGATGACATTAAGATCTGTCAATTTTGTTTTGTTCAGCATTTTAAAATAGAAACATTCAAGTCAAAAGACTATGGAATATTCAAAATGCCACTGAACCAGGCAGAAAAAAGCAAGGCTTTGAGTTGAGACCTACCAGAGTTTTGCCTGTGTAAGACTGAAGTGACGTGAGGGACATCTACATACTGCACAATACTAACTTAGGAAATTCAATTATGTCTCTAAAGGAATCTTTTTATGTATACTAATGGAAGTACCCCTAAAATTTAATATTTTTACATAAAAACTCACCTTCATCAACAGAAATTCATACACCGTAACAAGCTTTGTAAGACGTGGGAGAGCCAGCTCCATTAAGTCTTCATTATCACATTGTTGTATTAGCTGCCAAAAGCCGGAATGAGATTATTAGGAAAAAGCAGCCCACACATTATGCACCCCATTTTCAGAACATAAAATATCACTACTTTTTTTTGAAAGATCTGCTCTATGATTAGGCAGCTTTAATAGATGCAAACTAACTCCAAAATGGGTCAAGTTAGAAAACCTCAGAATAGTTACTACTCATGTACAGACAAAACTCAGTCCCACAAATGTTGCCAATTCATAGAAAGAACAGCAACCTCAGTAGCTTTAGTAGCCATAAAGGATCTACAACACACAGAAAAAGAACAAGTTGTGTTAGTTGGATTTGAATCCCCATTCTATCCTCCCCCAAGACCTTCTTTGTGGGTTTGTTTTGGGGGGGGTTTTAATTGTTATTTCTTTTACTATGTTGGAAGAGATACGTAGTAGTAGCTAGTAACTTTCCTACTCCAGAAAAAGGATAGCAAGCATATATCTACATGTCAAAAGTCCCTTTCCAGACTGAGTTCCCATTTTCCCTTTTTCCAGTCTTCTGTTGGAAGTATTTTTTTCTTAAAAGACAACTTAATGTTTTCTTCTGAGAAGCCATCTAAGGCTTTCATCTTGTCCATACACGAGGATGTAAAAAAAAAGAAAAAAAAATTTGAAAATGATTAATTGAAAATAAGCGATTAAAAAAAAGAGGGGGGAAAAAAATAGGGCAGGGGAAAAATACTTGTGAAGTAATTGCAGAAGAGAACCATACCTCTTTTAACCTAGCTTTTCTTCTGAATACATTGTGTTCTGCTGACACACTACTAAGTGACTTTGAAGGGGACTGACCAGGTCTGCTAAGCCTTCCAGAACACCTGGATCTTCCACCCATCCTGGGTCGACCACGTCTCTTTGGTCGTCTGGGTCTTCCAGGTCCTTTGGGTGTTACAGGTCCTCGGTGTCCTGAACTGGTTTCATTTGGTTGTTCTGCCAGCAAGTGTCTGCTTTCCTCAGACTCTGAAGCCTTAATTAAAAGGAATATTATTTATTTGCCATTTTAAACAGTTTTGAGGAAGACAATTTTATAATTAAGTTTGTCATCTATGCAAACAATAAATAGCATATTGAAAAATGCAAAGCTGGATACAAACATAATTTGCAAAGAAAGTTGTGGAATAAATCCAACACATTAGTAAGACAGCTACTTCTGCATCACATATATGCCATTCTTTGCAAAGTTAGCATTTTTGAACCACATCATACAAAATAAAGAGATTAAATAAACATAATGAAAGAGGCATTCTAAGTGGGTTAAATACATCCAATATTTTAGAAGTAAAATATATCCTGTCTAGATAAAGAGGTTATAGAAATAAAACTTAATTAGCAGTAAAACATACTCAAAGAGTAATTTGGGTTTGATTGTAACCATGTCAAAGCATGAAGACTTTATACGAAGACAAAAACTCTGACACCATGAACAGTGATAAGCTCAGTAATTAAATACCAAAATGTACTGCCCAGTTTTCACATTTCAAAATCCTGTCTTCCCTAGGAACACAGCTAGGAAGCAACTTCTGTTACAAGATCACAGAGAAACTCAAAGTACCTTTTCTATGTTTAAGTTATCATCATGATTTCAGTGCAAAACTTTTTAACTGTTCAAAGCAGTGATTTCTTACTTAAACATCTTCCCTTCCAAGCTACGATTTCTAAGAATGTTCCAGCACCTTTCAAGAAATGACTTTATAATAATACTGAGGTACATCAGGCTTCTTTGCTTAATCTACATTTGCATCCCAACATTCAGTAATTCCCTACTATTCTACTGATTAGGAAAGCTCTAAAAATGGCAAATTTATGTCAGTTCTACCCAGGGATTAAATTACTAAATTAGTTCTAAATTTGACGTAGGATGTTGAGCATGGGGATCTTGATTGGCTTCCTGTCTGTATCAAACAACTATACAATAATTCAGAAAGGAGACTTCAGTATTCTGCAAGTTTCTTTTTCCAGAGATGATAAGTGAGTGTAGAGGATGAGGGAAGGTTTGTTTGCTGCACTGGCACCTTAAGCTGTAAATGTTCACTTTACTGTGTAATTGTGAACTTCACAATTACAAACACAAGTAATAAATGTGAAACCCCTACATCTAAACGAGTACTTTTTCCTAGCCAGCAGCTGCATCAGCTCTTGCTGCAAAATGTGAAGAGTCATTTTAATATTAAAGGAGAAACTTTTCTTTGAAGTGACCAGCTTAAAACATCACAGGAAAAAATCTGCAGCTCTGAAGCAGCTTCCAACCCAGAGATTCAAATTTCACCAGTGTCTGGTGTACAGGGTTTCAAAGCCTCACTTTGAAAACCTGCTCCTGGAAAAGCTGCAGTTCACCGTTGTGTTCCAAGTGAGAGATTTTTCTGTGATGACATTATTTCAGCAACAGAAAAGGAGAGAGCAGATGATGTGTTGCTGTAATGCTAAAGGCTGTAACTGAACAACAGTGTTCTTATCCAAATGCAGAGAAGAATGTCATTTATGCAGACAACGTGAAAACTGTATGTCAGAAACCCAGTAACAAATGAACACTCACTGAACATTTAGTTATATGTGTCTGTGCAGGGGTACTATTGCTGCAGCACTGCAAGAGACAATTTGATTTTTAAAGTATTTCAATGGGAAATTTGCCTAATGTAGTTTATCAGTGGATATTTCTGAGCAGTACAAGACTGTGCAGCTATAGAAATGCCATTCTACTTTCCACAAAACTGACAGTTTTTCTCTAAGACTTTACCTGTTCTCCAGCTTTTGAATCAACAGCTTCTTCCAGATTGGTAGCTAGTTCTTTTTCATGATTTAAAGTGACAGCAATTGAATCCAAATGTGCTGGACTCATCATTTCATCTTCCACAAATATACTTCCATTAAGCTTATTTAGAGGTATTTTCTGAGGTGAAGACTCCAGCTGTCCATGATCTGGGTTAAGTTTATAATGTCTTGCTAATCCTCCTTTTCCTATGTAAGATTTTTCACAAGTCTGACATTTAAATGTTTTGGGTTTCAGATTATAATTTGAAGAACTGAATAATGCATCCTTTCCCTTCACCTTTCCTTCTTCATCATCTTCTATACTCAGCTCAGAGTAGTCATCAGAATCAGACTGATGACCATCAGCCAAATCCTCCATTTTAATGAATTTATAATCTTTAGCTTTGTATTTGGGGGGGCGTGAAATCCGTCCAGAGCGAGTTTTCACCTTCAAGGATTTCTTTAACTTGTCATCCTTTTGCTTCTTTTCAAGGCCTGGTGTACTTGCTGAACTGGCTGCAGCCATAGCAGGATTTGGAGACCTTGAAGCCCTTGAAGCTGTGGCACAAGTAGCTCTCTGTCCATTCACCATCTTCGCTGGGGGAATCTTTTTCACAGACACTGATCCATGAGATGGTGAAGGCCTCTGCATAAGCAACGGAACCGGAGACTCGGAAGGACTGTGCAGGAATAGCTGCTGCTGCTCAGTTCCTGAAACAGGCTGTATCCTAATTATCTGGGGATTAATAATGCCAAGTCCTGGTATGCTAGAATTCCTACCAACTGGCTGACTCAGCGTTATAGTTTTGGACTGGATTGGTGCCAATGATGTCATTGGCCCTTCAGTTTCCTTCATCTGTCCTGGCTGAACTTGGACACAAATGGCTTCCAGCTGCTTTTGTGGAAAAAAGGAAGAGTTGCAATTACACAAATACAGTATTAATAAATAAATACAATACTTATCAAGCTAATACACACATGCCTTTAAAGCAAAGCGGGAAGAAACCGCTGCACATCATTAGCTTTCCATTTTAATGCATCAAAGCACAGATTTAACATCAAAGCACATATTCCCTTCCTTCAAGCTATGGGTTTTTCCTGCACGTTTTCTGCTGTGACTGCTGTTCAACTAAAGCACGTAAAGTTTGCTCTGAGCCATGTCACAGCTTTGTTTCCTGCTAGCAGTATTCCTGTCTGGAATAGCAGAGTCAATGCCATCACCGAGGCACATTCATAACCTTCAGCAAACCCCAAACAACGGGAGAAGTACAGTCTGCTACATGACCCAGGCCAAATACTCAGTCCAGGACATACTATAATGTGTTCAGTTCACAAAAACTTTGTGGTGATGATTCACAGAATCAGATGTTATGGTTCATCTCCCTCACAGTTTCCCTGCCCCATCCAAATTTCTGCCTCAGTTCGAAACAATCACTTCACAACCCCTGCACCCCAAGCGTGGGTCGAAAGCCCAGGTACTGTCACCTGCAAGAGAGGCATGCAGTAACTTCCTGTGTATCACCACTTAACCAGTACGAAACAGCTCTTCTAAGCTGTTCTTGGCTGCATGCGTTGTCAGACCGAAATACTGACCACAGCAGCTACTAGCTTCATTCAAACACGGATTTTCCTAAACCACATTGAAAGCTGCACCTTTGAGCTATGGGGCTGGAATCTACAGCCGAGGGCAGGTGTAACTGAGAAGAACGGCAAAAAAAACCCCAAATTATTAAAAAGGATTAAACCCGGCGGGGCCGTGGCTTTCATCACCAAGGGAACGCCACAGCCTCCCTCCCCCCCAGCCCCCGGGGTTACCTTCTGCGGGAGGAGGCGGGCGGCCGCCGCGGCCCTGCCCTGCTGCAGGGCGACCTGCTGGGCCACGCTCTGCAGCTGCCGGGCGGCGTTCTGCATGAGGCCG
>VZTZ01002950.1:1041027-1111406 GCA_013400955.1 Drymodes brunneopygia | reverse complement strand
GGGCTGGAGGTGGGACCCGCGGGCGGAGTTACCGTGAGTTGGGTTTCCCCGTTCTTCAGGCAGAGTCTGTACTGAGTCTCAGTACCAGAGGGACATGGAGCTCCGGGAGCGAGTGTTGTGGAGGGCAGCTCTGATAGGTGCGGGACTGGAGCGTCTGTCTTACAAGGAAAGGATGAGGGAGTCGCACCTTTCCAGCCTCGAGAAGAGGCAACTGAGACGGGACCTTATCTCTGTGTATAAATGTCTAAAGGGACTTGTGCTAAGAGAATGGATGCACGCTCTTCTCGGAGGTGCCAACCTCTAGGACACGAGACAACTGGCAGAAACTGATGTACAGAAAGTTCCGCCAGAACATGCGGAAGAACTTTACCGTGCAGGTTACCGAGCACTGGAACAGGTTGCTCAGAGAGAGCCTCCCTCAACTGGAGATATCCCAGAACCGCCTGTACGCATTCCTGTGCCGTGTGCTGTACGACAAGTCTCCTTTACCAAGGAGGCTGGAACGAGATGTGGTCTCCTCCACCGTGACCCATTCTGTGAGCCTGTGCTCCGCCACTCGCTCTCACCGGGCGGGGTTTCGGGCGGGAGAGCGCGTGTCACGCGGGAGGGGCGACCCACACGGCAGAAAAGTGCCTGAAGGGGTGACCGAGCATGCTGCAGAAACAGAAATCCGCGCTCTGCCGGGGCTGGCCGGACTCCATCAGCCGCAGGAGCGCGGTGAAGCTCGGTGCTGCAGCCGCCCTGGATGCTCGAGCCCCGCACACACACACACCCCGCTCCGCGGCCGTGCGGTTGTGCAGAGGTCACAGCGCGAGGTGGGTGGGAATCGCTGGGACAAATTGGAGTAGACGAAAAAAAGACGGGGAGGGGGAAAAAAAAAAGGGAGACTTGGTGGCCCGTACGGGGATCGAACCCGCGACCTTGGCGTTATTAGCACCACGCTCTAACCAACTGAGCTAACCGGCCAGCTGCCTCGCACTTTTCCTCTGGGAGAAATAAAGATAGATCGATGCCAATACTCCGCCCTCTGGCCGAAGCAGTAAAGGCGACAGACCGGGCGAGGAACCTCCTCGTCCCCAGGAGCGCCGGAGCCGGGCTCGCGCATATGAAAACACAGGCTTAACTCTTCAGCAAAACCAAAAAGCAAATCGGAAAACTCTGCCCTGTCCATAGGAAGAGATGCAGCGCCTGTTAGGGACCAACCTAACTCAGGGTCGGGGACAACTTCGCCTCTATGTCAATAGGCTAATATTTGTTCAAGTTTACTAGGATATGATTCCAGTTTCATTTAATTAAAATATTTCAACATTCTTAAAAAGCATTTACTATTCTGTTTAACGCACTACTAGGATCTTGGTTTGCACGAACAAACAATTCACCTTTTCCTAGTGTTTTGATTTTTACTACATAAGCTGCATAGAAAAGACAACTTTTCCGCTCACCTTTGAAGCCTACGTAAAAGCACAGCATGGCCGTTTAGCAAGAGGCAAACACCGGGGGTGGGAGGGCCAGGACATGGAGAGGACGACACAGCTCTCCAAAATGCAGGTTTTTGGAGACAGCTCGATGAGAAGAACACAGCTCCCGGTCTCTTCCCGTGCTCTTCTCCATGCCGGGCTGGCGGTACCGCTGCTCGCCCCCATCCCGCAGTGGCGCGCAGGATCCGCCAGGGATCAGGCCATCACCGAGGATGAATCTGAGCCCGCCGGGGCGCTGCTCCGGCCACGGGAGACTTGACAGCAGACAAGGGCCCGCCGCTGGATTTATGAAGCACATCTACTGTCCCGAGGGTTCCCCTCCTTAACCCCTCACCAAACGGGCAGCTCAGCCCCGCCATCCCCGGGGAGTCGGGACCGTGGTGTTGTCCCTAACGTGGGCTCGTTACCGCGTGCCCAGCGCCAATCGACACCTCCAGGTGAGGTATTTCTGGGTTTTATTCTAGTTTACACAAAGCAAGGAGCTGGGTGGTAACCCACAAAAGTCTAGCTCAGTGATCATCAAAACTTTACACTTGCTATACCTTCTAACAAAGGCATCAGCATTCCCTGGTTACCAACTACACAACTTTTCTACTGATTAGTATTCAAACCACTATTTGCTAGTAGCACCTCGCTTCTCATGCTAATTAGTCCGCAGGCGCAGTTCTTTTCTCCAATTGAGTCTGGGGTCCCTGTTGGGTAGGTGGCCAATGGGCTGCGACCTCGCACTGCCAAAATTACGTTTCCCCAGTTACTGCTCCATTCTCCTGACTTCAGTCCTGGTGAGTCTCGTCCAGACAGCTCGTTCACCTTGGGATTGTCTTCCCTTTTCCTTAAAACAAGATTATCCGAGGATGCGACATCCACAATAGCCCCGGCCCTGGGCGCGCACCTGGCGGGCAAGGGCGGGGCGTGGCAGACCGTGCACTCTGCGCATGCGCCTTCCGACCGTGCCGTGTGCAGCGGGCCGCGGCGCGGGGCCGGCGCGTGCGCGGTTGCCGGGGCGACTGGAACACAACATGGCTGCCTGAGGGGAGTGCCGGGAGCGGGGCCGGCTCGGGCCCGGCCGCTCCTCCGCCAACCCCGGCACCTGCGGGACGGCGCGGGATGCACAGTAAGGGGGTACGGGGCAAGGTCTCGGGTCTTTTCTGAGAGGTGGTGCGGGCCCGGAGCCTCCAGGGAGGCTGACGGTCACCGAGGGGGCCGTGGTCTTAGGGAGTACCCGCTCTGAGGGGGCTGTGGGTGCTTCTGTAGCCCCTGGAAACGCCGTCCCTGCAGCCCACGGGCAGCTCCTGGGGCTCGCTTGCCAACGCTGGTCTCTGAGTCCCACTCCTCCTCAACAGGGTGCGAGCAGGTCTTTCTCTCGACTCCTGCGGGGCATCACCCTGGCTGCCGGTCCCTCCAAGTGCTCTCTCGGGAATTGCTAAGTTTTCCTGCTTCGGCACGCCTTGCCTTCCATTGCTTAGCATCCTTCACATCATCCCGTGTCACACCCTGCACATCTGGCCTATCTCTGAGTGCAATAATTACGTACCATGGCCTTGAAGCTCAACTTCTTGCTGCTTTCTTCATTTCTTTGCTTATTTCTCTCTTCCCACGTGTATCAATGTCTTTTTCTTCCTCAGTATCTTGGCATCTTTGTAACAAAATATCTGCTTTTTCTTTTTATAATACCCTCTTTTGACTACTGTAGTGCTGTCTTTTCTTTAATTCTAGATGATTATTCATTTTCCGTGCTCTCTGGTTAGTGATTGGATGTTGTCTTTGAGTTCCATCACTTGCCCATAATTTGTATTTAGATTATTCCTTATTTCCTGGGTTCCCTAGCCTTTTGCACATTAAACTCTTACTCTGTTGAAGGATTCATGGCCACTTTTTGGGGGTGTGAGATGAGTTCATATTGCTACAACTTGTTCTTCCCAGCCTTTATTTCCCTTTCCACTACGGATTCTAAGCTTGAACGTCTGTGTGTGCTGAAGCAGAGGGGAGGGAGGGGAGAGGTTAGATAACATCTATTGTTACAGATACATGAAAGAACTGCTGCCCAGTGATCAGGTCTCTTATTCTTCAGAGTTCTATGCAAATGTAATTAGAACACTTTCTTTAATTTACCGTCAAAGCTTTCAGTCTTAAAATGTTCATAAAATTTTTAACCTTTTTTTCAGTCTTCATCTTTGACTACAACAAATTCAGGTAATCTAACTGGTAGTAAGTTCTGTTTTGTAGCTGTACGAATTTTCATAGCTTAAACTTGCCAGGCTCTGACCTGGCTTTTTTTGTTCAGCGTGTGTTTGAAGTCTTTTGTTTTGGTGGGTTCTTTCTGTTGCCTGGTCACTCTCAGGATGTGATCACGTCATGAGCAGGATGGTGCTGAAGTGGATTTTTAAAAATCTTCCAAAATCTTGGCTTCTGAATGCAAAATTAAACTTTGCTACTACACCTGAAGTCTAAATTTTATTTCTTCTTATTCTATAGAAACTTCTATGCTGTCATTCTTACAATGCCTGATTTCCTTTCAGCTGCTGATTAAACAATAAATAACTTGTCATGTGATCATTCTCATTTTGTCCCTAGGAGAAAATCTCTCTTATTTTAGTGACCTGTTTTGTTCAGAGTTTACACATTGACTTTATTCATCAAAGAGATATTTCAAATAATGCAATTTTCATTCCTGATTCTGCCCGTTATTCAGTCAGCTGAAATTATTCAGGCCTTTGCTTCATTTCTTTTCACTGGATGGATCTCATAAGTGCCAGGTTAAAGCCTCAATTGTTTGTTATGTGTATTTATTTTATTTTGTCTACAGAGCACTCTGTTGTAAGGGAATTACAATAGCAATCTTTACACGCTTACATGGCAAAGATCTTCAGTGCTGTAAGAATGTTTTAAAATGTGTAAAGGATTAACTCTTTGTACAGTATTAGAATTCTGCAATTTAAAATATAAACAACTCAAGTTGTTTTGAGCTCTCCACTGTCATCTGGGATTCTCTTGTATGTGTAAAATACATTTATAGAAGAAAATATATAAACATAAGCAAATAGTATAAACATACACTGTATGACTTCTTTATATACCTGAAGATATTTTCAATAAATTTGTCCAATAATGCTTTCCCTGCATTTCTCTGCCCAAGTACTTTGGTTCATTAACACTTTGGCTGGTATGCCATTGATATTAAGATCTTATTTTCAGATCATATGATTTGAATTTTTTTCTTATGCCAGAGAATCAATTACTTCCATTTAAGAAAAAAATATAGGATGGCCATTTATTAGAATAAAAGAGTAAATCAGCAAATAGCTAACTTTTTTTTGTGTCTGTCTTGTGTATGTTTTGGCCCCGGGGCTGGCTCTGACATTATAAGAACCTAAAACACAGCCAGTGTGTTTCTGACTGGTTGGAGGGTATCAGTTGCTACCAAAAAAGTCCATTTACACTGGATTCTGTGAGAGTAGTATTTAAATAGTCTGAATTTATAATCTCCATTTTCTATTTAGCAATTTAGACAGGAAATTAAAACTCAGGGTGGGGATAGAGAACATGGTGATTTTTGCTGACGAGATGTTATTTCCTCAGTCTCAATTAGCGAAGGCTGAGAATCAGCTCGCTTGAAGCACCAGCTGCCCAGTTATCAAATAACAGCCAAAGCAAATAAACAATCCCATGGTCTCCTCATTTTGGAGATTGCCTCCTTTACCCACAGTGATTCTCAAAATCAGTTTGTGCTTTTAAAATAGATCTATATGTAACTTGTCTATGTTGAGTGCATTAGATGGTGTGGTTGATCTTAAATTACTCTGTTATTTCTAATTTTTTAAATTTAGATGGCCTAATTAGTTAGTTTATGATGCAGCATGATCGATAATGATCAGAAAACAGAAGCAGCAGATGATAAAAATGAGAAAAGCACCTGACAATTCTCATGTAAGTGCTGCTGCTGTATTAAAGAAAGAGGGGTGGCAAGGGGAAGGTTTCTACTAATTAAAATACAAGCATTTGGTTCACAAGGAAAGAAAACATTTTTTGTTGTTGCTTTTTTAACAGGAGCAAGTGTGAAAGCTGGGGAGATGAAAAGAGAGTAAGACAACACAAGTTGATTGTTAGTTGGAAGACAGCATTAGAATGTTCCTGCCTAAGTAACTTTTCCCTCTGCAAAATTTCTTGGCAGGCTCTCTCCACTGTAAGACTGTGTTTATACTTGTAAATTAAACATATCTGGAATCTTCTTGGACAGAAAGAGCAACTGGCATGAAATGGCCCCATCTCTGCTAGTAAAGTCTCTTATCTTCCAAAACAAGGCAGTAGGACAGAAACTGCTTGAGAACTGACCTTAGAAGGAGTCCTCATACCAGGCAGGGAAGGTGCCTCGGAAAGTGCTGATTGTCACAGGCCAAGTCCCTGCCAGGGACTGTTGTCACAGTAACTAATAACAGGCAGCTACACTGAATTTACTGCTATGACATAGCTTGAGAATCCCAGTCACTCTGACACCCATAAAGGGCTGAATATGATAAAAGAGGTTTTCTGCCCTGCCTCCCTCAAAATGACTGGGTTTGCATCTTTCTTGAAAAATAAAACTATGTTAAAGGCAACAGCAGCATAAAGCTAACCAGAACTGGATTTTGCTCAGGTGAAATTACTGAAAAAAATTATCGAGGATAGAATCTGTAGGTGCTAAAAATAAAAGGAAATAGGAGGATGAAGTGGGTGAAGGGAACCAGGCACTGGGATTGGTAAGGAACAGTTAATCACAAAGCTGAAGGAGAATAAAGGTGGAAAGAAAAAAGTCAATTCTGATGGAAATTAGAAGACCTGAAAATTAATATAAATAAACCTTTTTTGATAACCCTTATCTGCTTCATCTCTTAAAGTTCTGCAGGATTAGAATTGACTGATTTTTCACATCCTTGTATTTGAAGCACTTCATTATCAAAGCCAAACATTACTTTTGGCCCAGTGCAAATCTCTTATCTAAATTTAATATGGGAATAAAGCTTTAAAGTCAGAAACTGGTTTGCTTAGAAGAAAATCTAAAAAAACCCCAACCCAAACAACACCTTTACAAAAAACTCTGACAAATAACCCCCATGTTGGAACAATGATTCCATGATACACTTGCTTTCCAGGATAATTTTGTTTTCAGTACATTGTAAATAAAGGGAGATTTGTTTTGGTTTTTTATGAAAGAAGCAAAGAATAAATTCAAATATGAGTTGCTAATGTGCTGCAGCAGAAAAAAAGGTCGGAAGGGCTGTGTGAAGAGGCATCATATCTCTGAGCAAGGAGGTGGTAGTTTATTGTCTAAGAATTACTGTATTTTACTTTCTGGAATACATATTCTGTAATCTGGGCAGCAAAACTTCATTTGCTGTTTTTTGGTTTATTTTCTCTCAACCTACATGTTAACAAAATACCTCTTTTATTTGAAAGTTTTCCATTACTCAGCATTTAGCAAGTCAAGTAAGGATTGATAAACAGTCTTCATAACAATTTCAAACATACTGAAACAGTGTGGTTTTGTTTTTAAAATACCAGTTGGTAAGATAAGGAGAGGGAACATTTTCTGATGTTTGGGAAGAACTGAGTCTTAGGGAGGGAAAGCACTATGCAAGTAAACACATGAAGCAACATTTTGAAAGGTATGCATAACTAATCATGGAAATTCTACAGAAAATCTTGTTTAAATTTAGTGAGGGAATACAAAATTAAGACTAAATGAAGCTTTTAATTCCATATGAGTTTAAAAGGTTTGCATGTGGTACAGAAAGGGAACTCTGCCTTCCTGTTTGGCACAGGGGGGTTATTTCCTTGAGTACTCTAATTGATGTCACCCACTGGATTAAATGGTGCCTGGCCACTGGGTCAAGGGTGAAACAAGATGAATGAGGAATAAATAGTTGATTTCTGCCTTCCCAAATGCACTGAATATACTTGTGCTGCTTTTCTTTTAGCTGTAAATAATAATTGGAGGAAATGTGTCAGTCCTCTTCTTGTGTAATACTTCTTTCAGTCTCTTTAAGTAATGTTTTAATGCAGGTTAAAACCAGTATATTTATCCTTAGTCAATGTATAGCATTAGTTCTCCTTCATATTTGCATTTATATTTACATCCATCATCCGGATGCTATATGGTCACAAAATAGGTGCTTTTTATCAGTCAGGAAAATAGAGGACAGGGCTGTATGTAAGTACACATAGACTTGACATTGTCCTCCACATATGTAAGTGCCAGCCAGTGCCTCTTGGGTTACTGATTTTGTATTCTCAGTTAAATATATCAAGTTCCTAATGAAATCATTGGGAATGACTCACTTGTACATAAAAAATGAAATGGGACATTTTGCTCTTAGGTGAGATTTCAAAATGTAACTCAGAACTTCAAAGAATATCAGTTTAAAAAGAGAAATATCTTCAAGTAATATTGCTTCTGATTCTCTGTTATATTGTTAGAGATCTGTTGGTCCATTGATAGACTACCTACAACTCACAAAACTGTCCAATTTATGATCAAAACAGTATTTAAACTGTCTGCTTAACTGTATCAAGGGCAGATGTACAGAACTCAGTGGTAAGGCACAACAAGCAGACTCTCTTTCATCTTTTCATCTAAAACATCTTTTAGGCCTCTAACCCTTTGATAAATTGACTGACAAATTCTTTTGATGAAGTGAACTCTTTTAACAACAGATACCAACGTGATTTTAAATAGACCATGCCCATACAAGGTATTTCTCCTCATTTCAAAGTGGAAAATATTGTTTTGGTGTTTAGCTGTAGTCTGACTAGAAAAGACGTATGTCCTGCTCTGATCCATTCAATAGTGTGCAAAGCTCTTTGTTTCCTGCTTCCTCCCCTGAGTTTCTGTAGCATGGTTTTTTTGTTTATTAAAGCCTAGGAGGGCAATGAAATAATATACACAATAATTGAATAGTGTCTATTTTTCATGTACGAGGTTTCCATCCAAACTTAATTTTAAACATTAAATTTGGCAGTGCATTGCACTGAGCAATGTTTGGAATGTATGCTACAGCAGCACAGAGTAAACAGTATCATCCATACTCTTATGGAACACAGAATTCCTGCTGGGTAGCTCCTTGGCATGGTAACTGGTGTCTGGAGCACAACACATTACTACTTTCCTTCTTGGGGTAAGCCCAGCTACTCCAACTGCAAGAAGGAATAAAGCCATTTACTAATTACTGATTTGCTCAATAAAGAAACAGCAAGCAAACCATTTATCGGGCCCTGCATTTGAAAGTTCAGTGACAGAGTAAAGTTCTGGCAGCTTCATGGCAGGGGAAAAAGTCAACTATAACCCAGTCCCTGACTGCAAGTCAGTCTTCCTCTTTTCTGTTTAATTCAACTTAAGTGTAGATCAAGTGAATAATCTGAGAAAAATACGAGCACTAAGGAGGCTGAGTCCACATCCTACTATCTTTACACAAAGTTGTTTTGTATGTGTGGTGCATTGATTTCTTTCTTCTTTATTCCTCTATTTGAACAATATCCAGTAACTTTTGGGTCTACAGACAACCTGTAGATTCTTAACCAGCTTTTTATTTCAACAGAAAGAAAAAACCAACACGTTTCTCAAAATCTGAAGTCTACATGCCTGCCTTTGTTAAGGAAGTCTGATGTAACTCTTGCTTTCTGTGGCTCTTTTCCAGCAGACCAAAAATATTTCAACATCAGTATTAAAATGAAAAACTAAATATGTGTTAAGCATAGTTAAATTTCATCTCATAATATGTAAGATTTGCTGGTGATCTCAACCCATGTCCCATATCCAGTTAGTGCCTTAACTGTACACCATAGCTCAGTATTCTGGTTAGGCACACTCAGAGCTTATCTGCTGAAATAGCCTCTGGTACTTAAGGATCTTGGCTTGGCT
This sequence comes from Drymodes brunneopygia, assembly GCA_013400955.1. NCBI lineage: Eukaryota > Metazoa > Chordata > Aves > Passeriformes > Petroicidae > Drymodes > Drymodes brunneopygia. The sequence goes on along the minus strand of VZTZ01002950.1, from coordinate 1,102,034 downwards.
TATCAGTTTGAACTAGGGATCAAGGCAGACTATTTGGCAGTATCATTTCACAGGCAACTTTACAGACACCCCTGTGCAAGTAGTTGAAGTTTAGATCTCAGAATTAGGCAGTAGCTGAGCTATGCTTTTGGAAAGAGGTGTCAGTGATAAAGTTGAGTTCCTTGCCTCATTAAGCACTTCAGTGTCTTCTGGGGACACGTTCTGTCTCACAGAGCGATCACGTTTTATGACAGCATTTACTCCATTACTGCATGGTACATTTCATCACTGTGCAACAGCAGGCATATCCTTCATTATTCAAATACTTGCCACAAAACTTGTTGACTGCTCTGAAATATTTTTTCTTGCCCTTCAGGCTGTCTTACTTCTCTGTTCAAGGCTTGGGTACTACACTGTTATTGCCAGGCCCGTTTCCTACAAATGCATGGGAAGCTGCTAATCATGTCAGTAGCTTGGCTTTCTGGAATTCTCAGCCTCAGCTGCTGTGCTGTTAACTAAGTGTAATCCAGCTGGCCAGCCAGCTTGCCGAGCTCCTGCAGTCTGCAAACTGAACTGCAGATTGTACCCTCAACCTTTCACTGGCTGGGTTAACAAAACATTGCAGGGGAGATGGACTGTAATGCAATTATCTTACAAGAAAACTGAAGTTCTAAAGATGTCTGCCTCTGCAGGCAGTGAAATGGAAAATAAAGTGTCAGATGTATTACATCATGATTATATTTTAAATTCCTGTAGTCAGCAAAACAGTGATTCCAGCCAGATACTCATTTCCATGCAATAGAACACTACTAGAGATCTAAGTAGAAAGTATTTTCACATATGGTGTAATGGCTTCCCTGTCTTTTATTGTAAGCTTGTATCAATTAATTTACTGGAAATTTCTTGATACTGAACAGTGTGATATGCCCAGAAAACATGCCTTCAAAAAGCTCAGAATAAATCAGTTAACTTCTGCAGTGGGCACTTAGGATAGCATAAACTAAAATTATGATACCTCAGACATAAGTTTAAAAACTTCTATGAGACAGTATCAATTAAAAATAAAAGTGTCCATTTTAATACTGGTTAAACTAATTACTTTTTTTTCTACTCTGTATACAGATCAAATGTGTAAGTTTTATTTCTAGCTTAAAGTCTCCTTATTTGTTTCTGCAGTGATAAAAACACTGGCTCCCTTCACTGGTACGTGAATTTATAGCCATGACTATTTATGAGCTGATAAAAGGTATACAGCAGATGTTTAAGAAACACAAACTCTCCTTGTGTAGATCACAAAGTGGAATTAATTATTCTTCACTTGGTTGTTCACTGTTACAGATTATAAAACTCATAGGGAATTTTGTGCTGTACTGTTTTATCCTTCAGTTCTTGCCAGTGGAATATACCCAATTGTTTAAGGCATGGGTGCATGCAGGTTTCCCATGAGTCATTCTACAGTCAAACAACCTTGACTGCAAAACACAAAATAATTGCTTTATGTAACAAAAAGTAAAACTTAAACAGATTCTTTGTCGGGTCAGGGCTGCAGTGAGGTAATAAGAAAATTATTCCCATTTGTTTCAAGACTACTGAATCAATGAATAAGAATTTTCAGTTTTTATACCTAGTAAAAAAGCCTTTCACTATGTCTTCTTTATAAAATAATACTGTTCCCTCATACCTCCTATATTTAAAAATTCTGGAGCTGTTTGTTGAAGCAGATCGGTGACCATAAAGCTTAAGGAAGAGTTCCTACAAAAAAATTTAGACCAAAAGCTGATTTAAGATCAGATCTTACATAAACAGTAGAGGAATTGGATACAGGAAATTAAGGGGCTTACAATTCATAAGTAAAAGAGGATTTTTTAAAAATTAATAATTAAGAATTTGTAATGCTTTAACAGCTGGGAGTTTAAATAACTGAACATGCAACTGTCATTCAGTGTAATAGAGACTTGCTCCTGAACATGGCATTGGTGACACTGACTATTCAGATCTCTAACAAAAGGAGTAACTCTGTTTCTGACCTAGATAAGAATGTGAGATTAAAACTGAGTTATTTGCTGATTGCTGAAGTAGACATTAGTGTGTACTAGTTTTAATAAGACATTTTGGGTTTGCTATATTTAGCATGGTATTCAGATGGAAATTAGAATCATCATTTCGGTATGTTCTGATTTTTTTAGTTATTTAAAAATACAAGTTCTTTCAAAGTTTTCCAGAAGAAGATTGTTTTCACACCAGTTAGGTGTAGTAACCTCCTTTTCTATGGCATGGTGAATCAGTTAAAAATGAAATCTGTGTTCAATAGTAATCTGAAATGCTGCAGTTAGGGATTATATGAACATTAATCTGGGTTTACCTGAACTTTTATAAATTGCTGAGTCTTCTTTATGGTTTGAATTTTGAGTCTCGACTGTGTATACCATTATACAGTGCCTTATTTTTAATGTTGTATAAGGTGGTGGCACATGGGGTGGAGCTTGTCAAATCATAGAATATAATAGGTAAGTGACCTGAAGTGGACTGAAGATGAATTTTTAATTTGACAAGGAGTATGGAGACACTTCTGTAATTAGGAGGACAGTTCACTGTAATGCTACTAATGTGGAAAGCTGATGCTTTTGGTTTTTTCCTTAAAAAAACAAGAGATCCATGTTACTTCAGTCAAGATAAGGTTATTTGTCTTTACACAAAGTCATAGTTCTCTTGCTGTTAATTCATAGCAGAAGCATTTAATAACCGAAAAACAGTCATGCCCTTTGTTTAATCAACAGTAGTTTGATCATTTAAAGCAATGAAAAAAATGGCTGAGAGAGAGGTGTGGAGGATCTCTCAAGAGAAATGATAGAAGCCTCAATGTGGCGCTGCCTTAGGATTCACTGCACCGTTACTGCCAAATCAGGTTTCTCCAATGATAAATCTGGAAGCAGAAGAGCATCTGCTCCAGATTTTACTAGTGACATGTAATGAAACAGCAATTGAGCAAGACTTCTTTTTACGAAGGCCCGATTCCTTAAATACGAATAATAATCTAAATTGAATTGAATAGCTGCATTTTATAGTATCTTTTCCACTACAAATGCCAAAAATCCTGATGTTGAAAGCACCATTTATCTCTACGGGGGCACTACTACTACTACTACTACAATTCCTGATGTAAAGGGTGCTCTGTTCCAAGTGCTTTGTGATCTAATCCTGCTCAGTGGATTATGTGGCTGCCTGGAGGAGCACTGTAATCAGTTGGGAACACAAGTCCCGCTGGCTGCCGGGGCTCTGGCCTCAATGAGTTACTGTCCTGATAATCTCCCTCCTCCTCCCCAGCCAATTACTCATACTACTGTCATCACGCACATCAGTACCTGCTTTGTTTTTCAAAAATGTGATCATTTCTGCCTCCGTTGATGGCATTGCAGCGTTACATAAAGGCATTACAGCATGATCAAAAGGCCTTTGGAGCCTATAAAAGAAAAAAGCTGAGCAGTTACTGAATGGCTCTGAAAAATAGGTAAATTTTATCACTGTAATTATTGCCTAACAGCAACAGCAAGCTAAACTACATAGGTTAGCCTTTAATTTGCAATTCAGATGTGAATCACAGTCGTTTAACCACTGTGGTAACTTGAGGTGATTGATACAAATCTTCAACCTGAAAGACAATTACTTTGAGCAGAGAGGAAATGAGAAATTAGAAGTGAAATATTGCAGTTCTGCTAGAACTAGGGGAAATAGATACTGCAAGCAATACATGCAGTAAAAACTAAGGCACCTTACAGAGTATTGAATTGACAGTTGTTAGCTGAGCTATTCTGGTGAAATATAAATTATGTCAGAAGTTGAGTGGAAAATGAATTACAAAACTAGACAGAAGTAGTGTAATTGAAAAAGGTGATATCAATGCACATCTGGAAGCTGAAGATTATAGTATATGTATTCTATTTGTTCTTTATTAAAAAGGACTCACACAACTTGAAATTTTATTCTAGGAAGGAGAAAGCCATTGCCTGAAAAAAAAATCAGGAACAACATGTACCAATTATGCAAATCTCTAGATTGCGTGCATAGGTAAAAGACCTGGTTCAGCAACAGCTTTACAGCAAATGTAGCATACATTTATTTCAGGGTCATCTCTAAGCAGAGACAGAATTGTCTGGGGCAGCAGCAGACTGCTGCAGGAAGAGAAAAGGCCATGGCCCAGATACATCTTTGCCTGCAGCAGAGCCCGTGGGAGGCAGCAGGCAACCAGAGTTGCTGCCAGCACCCCAAAGGAGCTCTAGAACCTGCTGCAGGAAGCCCTCCTGGGAGGGGATGGCCCTTGCAATCTTCTGGTAGCCCCAGTGAGAGCAGATGCAGAAAGCCTGGCTTCTCCTTCCTGGACTGGCCCATTCCCATATCTGTAGCTGTTGTCTCATCATGATGGCAAAATTTAATTTTTTTAAATATTAATTTTTTAAATTCTGTTGATAAATTTGAAAAAAGTGCTGATTTAAGTATTTTTTTTTACAAAAAACTGGAAGTACTGATAATGTTATCTTCTTCCTGAATTCTTCTCTCTGCTGTGTTTGTATTAGTACAGAAATGGGATATTTCAGAGAGATGGGCAACAAGAAAACATAATAATAAAGGTAATTAATTGTATGTGAGAATATTTTAACTAAAAGTGAAGTATATAAGTATTTTTCTCTTTACTCTGAGAAGGTAATGTTTCTTTATGAATAAAAGTACAGCTTTTTAAGAAATATGTAGACAGTTAACTGTATTCCTGATCTAGGGGAATGAACAAATAATTTTGTTACTGGCTAAGACCTGAAATGACTGAGATGCATTATACCCTGCATGTGTTCCCTCCAACCTAAAAACATGTTCTTTATCCTCTATTAATATATATTTTCCTTTCTGTGTTAATCTAGACACAAGGAATAGGGTTCAGTTTTGCAGCTCTTTCTTTCTACATTCAATTCCTACAAAAGAGAGCAGAAGATAGTGGCTTTCAGAAGATTTCATTGTAACCATCTCTCTTGACAGTTTCAGAAAGTTATTTTGCTAATGTTTGAAAAGCAAGGATTTTGAAATTCAGTTTATGAAATTTTGTTTTCTGAAGATAATTTTTTTCTTTTAAGTCATAGAAGTGTACAGGAAAAGCCAAAGCCACCTATTATATCACTGCTAAACAGAAGAACTCTAATAACTTAATAGATGTCCTATTTAGCAGCCTTTCCTTCTGTGATAGTCCCTATGCTCTTAGGCCTTTCTTTTCATGATGTACAGAACAGTACTTGCATTACCTACTATGGACACAGGTATCTTCATGCCTGGAGCTACTTACTGTTTTAATGCAGCTTCACTTCTGTGATACTACTACCCCTGGAGTTTGGAAAGTTTCTTCTTAAAGTAATCTGTGGTTTCTTTTGCAGTCATTGCTTGAATATTTTATTGTTTGTAATTTGTGGAAATACTTTATTTATTTTTGCAGCAGAACACCCTGAAGTTAAGAGATTTTGGATCTTGTAGGAGTATCTATTCTCAGCAGGCACATAGGAAATGTACCTCCCCTTGCTGGTACTGAGCACCTGAATGTTTGCTTACAAATGACCTCTATAGTTACAAAACTGGCATGTAGAGTTCTGGCTGTGTTTTCTATGAAATCACAAAGTACTGTGTTCAGTGGAGGGTTTTGCTTATCATTAATCAAGATAATCAAAGGTAAATAACTCAAATTAGGAGCATGTGGTTTGGGTAGTATGATCTTCATTTCCGTGGATTTGTAGAAGAAGCTTCTGTGCTTAGTCTGCAGGGTTTGTGAGGCAGTAATCCCGTCTGGTCTGGCACTCTCTTCACCCTATGGCAGGTTAGTAAGAAGGCAGTTCAAGAGAACACAGGACAAACAAAAGTGATTTACAAAGAAACATTTTTGAACATTTTTTCCCCAGTGGCTTAATATTTAGTAAAAATGTCTTTTCTCTGCTTTATCTCTCTGTAGAGAATGGCTCATTTCCTCTTATGAGCATCACAAACTACCCTCAGTCTTGTTAATGCACTTAATGTTAAAATGTTTCCCACTTTTTTTGGACTTAGTAATAGTTTCTGCAAAAACAGAGGAGATTAGAGAATACACTCCCTCTGATTTACGACTCTGATTTATAGTATAGTGTGTCTAAGACCCCCATGCTATTAACACCTTGTGTGCTGGTATATTTTGAAATCAGGTTCTGATGAAGGAAGAGTTCAGGAAAGCCTTTTAAGATTTTTGGTGATGATGAAACTGTAACTCAAAAAATTTGTCACTGGTCTTCAAGAAAAAAGGAAAAATACCCACCATGAGTATTTCTCCAGTATCTTTGTGCCCTAGCAACAGCAGCAGTTCTTTATTCTCCTCCCACACTGCTGTCTCTGATATGCAACCAGGACTGATAACATTTGCTTTGCTTCTTTCCTCCTCCACATGGCAAGTGCAGCTGCTGCCATCACCATCACATTAAATGACAACCATTATGCTTTGCCTGCTAACTTGTGGAAACATTTCTACTTCTTCAGCCAGAAAACTGTTAAAAGAAAAATCCCAAATGTGGCAGTACTCTTGCAAAGTAAATTGGGACCAAAAGCTTTGAGAATGCTTTTTCATTTCAGCTTGAATCAGCTGGGCTTTGTAGCTTTGTAAGAAAATTACATGCTACAAACTTAGGTTTTCTGAGGGAAAATACCCAGACCTTAAATATATTTCCTTGTAGTTTCAGCTTTATGTAAAATATTTCACTCTTTGCAACCACTGAACATTTTCAGAGACCTTACAGGTGTGTTCAGAGAGAAAGGAGGGATGTTTATTGGAAATTAATGAATTCAAAGAGATACAATCTTGCCAAACTAACGGCAATTAGTTTGGCAATTTTTTCAGTGCCTCCTGCAGTCGTTGCTGTTGAATGATTGCATAAACCTCTATGCTTTACAGCACATTGTGCAAGAACTTTGTCTTCCACTCAGCCACTCTGATCTTTGAAATCTGGTTTCCCTCTTTCTGTTCCCTATAAATCATGATTCCTGGATCGCGCTTCTCTCTGGCTTGCACGGTTGTTCTTGACTTTGTCACAGTTTCACATTCGAGGACAGCACATCTTTTAGTTCACACAGAAGCTAGTCCCAGCTGTATGTCTTGATGCAGCTGCACAATATGAATCAGATCTTTTCTCTCCTTCCTCTACTCTAAGCTTTATGAAGACACTCAGAGGAGTGTGCAGCCAGCTGTTCGATTGAATTTGCAAACACTTGAAAAAAAGTTTCTCATGTCTACAAAGGGGTTGAGTGTTTTGGTTTCAAGAGTCATGTGGTGCTACTGAAGTGTTTCTTAAATTATAAGCCCAAGGAAAAAAGCAACAAGTGCAGGAAATAAATGTCAGTGGACCTGACTAGTCAGATTGCTCTAATGTGATAACAGTGTTTTCAAGGACTCTGTGCAAGTTTTATATTAATTGAGGATCAGGCTCAGGAATGCAGTTCAGATCACCATCTTTCCAGTACTGCTGCTTGCAAAGAACCTGTGTGTTAGGATTGGAGTGTTATAAATACATTTCTGTGTGCATACACAGCAAGAGGGACTGCTTGATTCTGCTGCCTTAAAATGAGAACACATTGTCTTCTAGGATCTGCCACTTTACTAGAAGCAAACACAATCCTAGATCCATTGCCCTTCACCTACACAAGGGATATTATCTTTACATATTTTGCCCCAAACCAGCAGGAGAGGGGAGCTACAGATTTCCATTTAATAACCCAAGCTACTCCTTCAATCCAAACCAGCAGCTACGTTGCTCTGCTGCTCACGTTATCCTCCAGTTGTTTATAGGTATTAAACTGTCCACAAATGAATATTTCTAACAAATTCTCTTCCTCATAAAAGAAGCGTTTTTTAATTAAAAATGACAGTTTAACTGTGTCTTCCCTCGTGCTAATACCATCTCTTACCTTACAGTTTCCAGCCTCTTTTTCTTGGATCAAATGAGGTGGACCACATTTCAGGAGTCCATGAAGTGATAGGCAGTCCTGATAACAAAACTCCCGAAGTTCAAGCAGTAAGTATGCACTCCTATAGTTACTAATCCCACTGGTTCAATATCCACGATAGAGCTGTACAGCTGTGTGCAATTTCTGCTCAGGGAACCACCACAAAAACCTAAATCTGTGCTGACCCAAGAACAGTGTCTTCTCTCCCTACCCAGAGACTGTCACCCATTCATGAACCTTACAGGCAGTGCAGGGGAAATCTGAGCCTGCCTTGATCTTATTTGGCCTTTTATTGCCATAGTATCTTTAAGGCCCGTGACATAAATTTTTAGGAAAGAAAAGGGGTTTTTTTCAAGTACTACTTACTTGCCCCTAATGAATGATTATCTAAATTAGGTGAATTCTTTCTTTTCAGTAAATTGTAATCCTCTCTGAATATCCATGATTAAATGTTTATCTCACCTTGCTTAACAGAGGTCAAGAATTTTGAGCTTTGACTCCTCCCTTTAAAGAAAGGAAAAGGAAAATCTTGTGCACAAATTGCCTTTTAAAGGTTTCTATTTCCTGTGTGCAATGATAAAATATGGCCCCAATGAGAGAACTGCTGCCCATCAAACCTTACAGCACCCTTATTTTCAAGAACTCTGGCAAGTGACTTCCAATCACTTCAATTCTGAAGGCTAAAGTCAAAAGGTGAGGGGAACGTTGTGTCCATGTTTCAAGTGGCATGAAATTAAATTTATTTCCAGTGCTAGTCCTTGGCTTGTCAACCATGAACGTAAATCAGTCAACGTAGTTCTTTGCATTGAGTCCAAACCTTACCTAAAACACTACTGATGCTTGTCCCTATCTTCCTTTTTGCCCCAACCTTTTTAAGGCAGCCAATACATGAGCTTTAACCATGCACAAAAAATTAAGACTAGTAGGAAATACATCAGGGCAAGTACCTCAGTATTTGTGGCAAATTTCAAAGGCAAGTCCAAGACAGGTAGTATTTAAGTGGAAGAACTGTCAGCCCATTTAGAGAAAGTAATTTGTAGCACTGAGCTTGTTAGCTAGAAACAAATGTTTTACTTAAGCTGATTACTTGGGTTTATTCTGTCTGCCTAAACACAGATCTTTATTTGGTCTGATGCACTTCCCCCTTCCCCCAAATCCCTGACATACACGAGTTAGAATTTAGAAGCCCTGATACCTCATAATCCCCGCGATAGACTCTTGTTAGAGTTGCTGATACTTAAAGGGTCAGCTCCACCTTTATTTTTAAATCTCATCATCCTGTTTTTGATGTCTGCCTTTGAGTTAAAAAGTTTCCACATGAAGTTGCGGCAGAGACAGAAATTATGCTTTTGCCTTTTCAGGGCTTCAGTCTACATTTTGAGCAAATAAAAATATATTTTTTAAAAAACTTATTTATCCTGTATACAGATGATATCTGGGAAAATTCTAAATGTGTATTTGACATGAAATAAAAAATAATTAAAATATGATTCAAAATTCTGTCAAACTAAAACTTTATGTATCCGCTATGTGAAAAACACTCAATGTATTCACTTACTATATCAACAAGGTGAGGTGGAACTTAGTACTACATGGAAAACTTTCAAATACAGGTTTTTTTCAAAAAAAGTCTCAAAACCCTCCACAAACTAGAAAAGAACAATTACAAACTATTTTCTGCTGTGCATTCAGCTTTGAAAGCATGAACTCTCCTTCTAGAAGAGAAGCCACTTTTCCCACAAATTTAGTTCTGGGGTTCATCATGCAGGCTTTCTAAGAAATTCCTTTAGGCAAGATTTCAAGAAACATCAAGTAAGGCAAGCAATTATTAAAAAGGAATGAGGTGACATTGTAATTGGCTGAGGGCTTTTTAATTTCTGATTATTTGGGTTTTCTCTTCTAATTGTATTCTTTAAGATGTTCTCAGAAAGAAACTGAATCTTGTTAATTTATTTTAAAAGCATTCTCTTAGGAAAGTCCAGGAAAAAACCAAATCAACAACATGGGCCTCTGCTGGGTGAATTACCAAAATTAAACTTTCCTGGAGTAGCCAAATTGACTTCCTGTCCTCCTCCTACATTGCATTCAGTTTTCTGGGGACCTAAGGAAGGTGGTGGAACCTGGTGTTCCAGTCTGTCAGAGTTACTGGATCAAATATTGAGGTGTAGACTCTCACTTGCCCACTGAAGCACATTTGAAATTTCTGTTGTTTCTTCAACAGTCTGAGAAACAGAAGGCACTTCAGTCTTCCCTGAAACATTTCCATTTGCCTACTATAGAAGAAGTGAGGAAAAGCCTGGCTATGCAGTGAGAGAGACCCAGTCATGCTTCTGTTGTTAGAGATCTAACAAGAACAGCAGTGCCTGATTTTCTGTTGCTCTGACAATTTGTAGGAAGACTCCACAAGGTTTGAGGGCTGCTCTCCTACCATTTTGATATTCTGTTCCTGAAGGGGGTCAATATTTAATTAAAGCATTGTTCTGGCAGAGCACAGAGAGTGTTCTGCATTGAACTTCCTAAGTACTTGTTCCTTTTAGAACCTGGTGGAGGAGGAGGTTGGTTAAAAATAACATGAAAGGATTCTTTGAGCTCAAGTACTAGGAATGGAATGTTATCTACAGAATTTAAGTTTTCAAATTGTATTACAGATGACAGCTAACTGCTGTAGGTTTTTTTTAGATTTAAGGGTTTGGTTTTTTGGTTGTTTTTTTTCCAGTTAGCTCTGGAAATTATTCCCCTCCTATACTCAGTAACTTCCACCTCAGGTTTTACTGAGAATGTGCAAATTGTGCAATCATATGAGATACTTGATTTTGATGCAGTTTCTGTAACTGCTGAATATTTTTCTGTAATACTCAAAGCTAAACCAGCTTTTTAGCTGATTCAAAATCAAGTAAAACAGTCATCGTTTGCATCAAGCCATTGATCTTAACATTAATCAAAAGTCTTAACGGGGATTGATATTGCAGCCAGTTGCTTAAAAGAGCAGTAAAAGCACATAGCTGATCATGCTTCAGAAATCTGGCACACAGATCATCAGTAACAATTTAACAGAATGTTTCCTATCGCTAATAAAGTGAGAGTTAAAAGGCAACACCCTTATCTTACTAGGAAAGAATCTTTATTCCAAGTTGATACCACTGATTTTGAAATTCCTGAGATCTAAAAATTCACATTAATTAATTTGCAATATTTAAATTTGGTGATGTGTTACAGAAGTTTTGTTATTTAGAAAACAAAGGTCTGTGCAAGTTATACTTGGCTGGAAGTTAAAAATCTTCTGCCTACCAAGTGTGCATGCAAGACAGGTTTGGCAAATAACTTTTTTTGGAGGTTTTAATAGTTATAAAAATTACTCTGCTCATAATTGTGAAGTGATCATCTTTTTTTTTTTCTATAACCAAACACTGGACTCTGGTGCTGCTGTTCAAAAAGCCAGCTATGAGCAAGAGGCAAAGGGCATTTTGTGTGAGAGGCACTGCTGTGGGGAGGCACCATGGAAAATGCAGCACTGGGGAGGAGCACATCACATCCAAGTCACTTAGCCAACCTTAGGCATCAATTTGATTTGTGCTCTAGATCCAGACAAACTATTTATTCTAACCAGTTAAGATACACAATGCAGTAAAACACAGGTTAACATGAAGATCTTGTAAGAGTTAAAAATTTTGCCTGCTATGTTCTCAGCTCTCCTTCTGAGATTCCACAGGGCTGTGCATTTGCAAAAATAATTATTCTTCTCACTCACTTTGAGGTCCTCAAGCAAGTGGGCTTTTTGCTGTGGTTTGTTGACTGGTTGATTGTTTTTGTAAGAAGATGCATCTCAGCACTTGTAGGGTTCTGTTTTGACTGGATTAGATCCTAATCCTTGTTCAGGTCAACTTTGGATGTTTTGGACAACTTTGAGCATGCCTAACTTCCACATTGTAGCTTTTCTGTGTGGAGAAGCTCATGAGACTCAAGTTCTTTATGAATCCTTTTGACATCTACTGCTTAAAAGCACTTTGTCTACCTTACGTTTATCTTCATGTTTAGAAGATGGTATTATTATCACATACTGTACTGAGGATCAACATGACATTTCTAAGGAGATTGTTGAAAATGAGAAAATATTTGCAGGGTAAATGTGGTGCAGACTGTGGGAGTATTTGATATTGATTCAAATTTGACTATCCAAGTTGAGTATCATGCACTTGCATCATGTACCATTGCTCAATTTATGTCATTTCTTCATAGCAAACTCTCAGATTCTCAATAGCAAGAATGGAAAAGCATCCCAGCCCTGGCAAGAATTTTTATAGAATAAGGCTAAAGCACTTGAACAAGGCTCTGCAGGGGAACCCCTACTGCTGCTACTCACACTAGGCGTGCCAAAGGAAGAGCAGATTTCTCTTACTAGGACTGAAAAAATACATGTTTTAGTGGAGGAAGTGCTTTACACCAGTAGAGTGAGAACACTGTAACAAAGGGAAACAGCAGAACACAATGGTACAGCTAACTGCTCCTTGCCATTTTATTGAAACTCCTACTGCATGGATGCTGCTTTCCTCCAGTTCCAAGCAAAAAGCGTTCTTCTGAACACAGTATCTCAAAGTGCAGTGAAGGTATGTGAAACCACAGTGACTGGCTGAGTTTTCCTGTTCTATTTCAGTGAATCATCTCCCCACTTCTGAATGCTTTCACGTTAGCAGCTCATACTGCTAGAACAGGGAACTTCAACAATAAGGCAATACAGTATTTGTCTGAATATCTACCATAGGGGTTTTTTATAGACAGACAGACATAGATATGAGAAAGGTGTGATGCTACACTTAGAAAATGAAATTAAGAATTGCAGGCCTATAGGCAGGCAACACAAGTTCTTACCTTTGGAACACTGAGCAAAAGCTGCCATGAGCTTATCCAGTGTTTTTTTCCAGAGGAAGATGGTGAGTTGCTTAGTGCTGATATATTTGGAGTTGAGCATAATGAGTAGCAATAAAATTGATGGTCTAAAAATAGGTAACTAACTGGATCCAAGGGAGTTTACTCTCCACTGTTGTTACTCTTACAAAAAAAGAGGACAAATCCTACTACCCACATTTGATGGACTGTTCTGACTCAGAGCTCTCTTACCTAGCACTATACAGGAGGTCAAAGCTCAGATTATCAAAACTATATTCCTCATGGAGATATATTAATTGTATTGGTTGCTTCCCATAATCTGTTTCTGGAAGCCTCAACCCACAGATGCTGAAGTTTAAGTATTTTGACTAAAAAATATAAAATTCCATCAAACTATGTTTGCACAAGGTACCTTTCTGATTTCAAAAGTGTTATTGCCACTGTTTGCCTCCCTAATTAATATATCAGGTAGGTGATTATTCATACACCAGGAAAAAGATGAAGTTAGAATTTTTGGTAAGTTTTAATCTGAAGAGAAAAGGCTACTAGAGTAACATCTTGTGTATTGTCACATTCTCTGTATGTGGGGGTGTCAGGCTGTTATAATGAGAATGACAATTTCACGTTCAACAGATAATTTTTGCTATATAATTGCAAATCTGAAGTGAACGATCACAATGGAATTTTTCTTTTTTTTTATGCTTTCAGGTGGATCTTAGTTTGGCACATCCAATGCTTCAAGGATATTTATTTCCTAACACGTTCTTTGCTCTTAAACCTCTGGAGACAACTTACACTTCTCTGGCTGTTGGATGAATAGGCAAACTTGAGTTTTCCCACCTGCTTTATAGTTAAAATACACCCACCTTTAAACTGCAAACTGGCAAGTATGGTTCCTACCCTCATTCTTCCAGCTAAAATTCCATACTGAGATTATCTGTGTTCCACTCACTTTTAATTATTTTTTAATGTAGTAGGAAAAAGATTTTTATTAAAAGCTCTATCTACAGTAGAGGTCTTAAGTTCTTTCCAGGTAAGTCATTAGTATCCTATTTCTTTCTAAAAGAATTTTTTTTCATATAGAGTAGAGTGTGGTATGGGCAGTTCAAGCTTCTAGATGATTGCCCTAATAGTAAAGAAGAGGCTGAAAAAAGAAAACCCACACACATTCCTTGTGTGCTGCTGGACAACAATTTGTGGCAGGGACGTACCCTGCCAACACAGATGTGAGTAGCTGCTGTTGTTCCCCTGATGTTGGATATTGCAATTCTTTCCCTACTGGTTTTGTATTTTACCAGTTGAAGGAAAAAAGTCTTTTAAAGCTACTGCATATTTTTTCAACTGTTTCATTTTGACTTAAACCATATGAAGCACTTACATAAAAGAAGTCTACGGGGAGATAACTACACTAGTTTTCAGTGATGAGGTTTAACCTGTATTTTAACACTTAAACCCACTATGTTAATAAAACAAAACTTCTGAAAAATAATCCTGCTCAGTTTCGGTATTTTCCCCATTCCCTGTATTTTAGAAGAAGACCGATAAGAATTGTAAAGCACAGCTCCACCTTGGATAAAGTAGGGAACTAATTTCCGGCGTATAAACAGATCTGGCAGTTCTCTACATGCTGGCTGCATTGCAAGGATAAGACTTAGTTACAGGCTACTGCAGTTGCTTCTCCCCAAATGTTCATTCATTTCCTGAAAACAAATCACTTCTCATGCCAGAAAATGTCTTAAGTTTACTTGTAATTAAAAAAATTCTACCCGGCTTTATTGTTGGAGAGCAGGAAGGGCACTGCCATGTGCCCACAGATGGCCTGTGCACCCTCAGCCAAGTTCAGGATCCCAGGCGAGCAACCTCTGTTCCACTCTGCCTGCAGGATTCTGCAAATCCCAACTGGGAACGCTGCTACGTAAGATAAAGGGAAGCATATGATGGTTACTTCTATTTTCTGTCATTCTGGGGCTGGACACGGAGAGTTAATCTTTGCAAGAACTACTGAAAACAATAGTGTTGACTGATTAAAAGTTGGTGTGTTGGCAGATTAAAAATGACAAGTGTTTAGACAAGCAGCATTAACCTCTGCAAATCCATGGATATGTCTATCCCCATCACACTTATCAGTTTAAGACTATTGAATTATAAATGAGATGCCTGGTATAAGACAAATGAGTCTCAGAAATGCTAGTCCAGTATGTTAACCCAGTTTCTGACTGACAAGTCAGAAAGTGTGTACAGCTACTACTGTGGGATCTTGCACTTTCCAACTCCAAATGCACGGGACTAAACGATAACAAAATCCTTATCCCACGAAGCTGCTTGTCTGTGAGATTGCTGCTGTATGATGTATTTAAACTGCAGGATGTGTTTGGAGATAAGCCATTAAGAACAAGAACAGAACAATCGTATTTCACCTTCCTAATGGAAATTCAACTCTGTTAAATATGAAGCAATGTTCTAGGGGAGATGTTTTTTGAAAGGAAGTTGTTCTACAAAGTTTAGATAGTATTTCTGTACCAAACATTTAATTCAACAAAGAATTGGTTACATCAAAAGTGATTGGATTTGAACAGAAAGTAAACAAAAATGCATATTCAAGATAGTTTAATATGTATTTTCTGAATTAGAAATATCACTTTCTTAAATGAATGAGAATTTCTAGTGTAAGGTTCCATTACTCCCCTCCCCCATCACTGAATTACATTATTTATACATATAATACAGAGCCGATTGCAGTTGGAAACAACAATATTAAAATAAATGTTTAATAGATACAAAGGATCTTTTCTCCACAACATAGTTTTTCTGGTGTCTGGACACCAATTTTAAAGTAATTCTCTATTAACATTAAACTATTTAAGTGCAAAACAATTTTGTTTTAAAAAAATCTATGATTGCAGCATCCATCTTCCTGAAAAACATTTTGAAGCCAGAAAGTAATGACTTTCATTTTCCATGAGTGCATTCCAGGCTGTCTTCTAGCCATCTCTGGTTAAAAAAATCAGTGCAAAATAAACAATGGTGAAGTACGAGTTTAACCATTGAACTTACTTGAATTTAAGAAACATATCTTATTTTACACTATATATATATATATATATCTTTTATTTATATATTTATAGAGAGATTAAATTACACTGGACTTGAAAAGTATAAAGAAAACAAAAATGTTACTACTTTTTCCTGCAGCACCAAAGGAAGCTTTTTGCTTTTTCTCCAATGCAAAGTCTTCCTTGGGTGAGCAGCCTACCAGGATCAACTGTAGTGAGAACTCCTTACATTTGTCCTTTGCAAGTCACTATGTGATTCACATAATTCCATGTTTACACTCTGCCACATTATAATTTGTGATGCTCTTTGCCTGAAGAACAGCTCCTGGTTCCACTGTCATTACTTCTTGTCCTGCGTTCAGAGATTTGCTAGCAGTAGTGTGATGGCTATACTACAGTTCCACTTGGAGAATTGGCCTGGTTTTGGGATGACAATAAACCCTGCAAACAAAGCAGTTTACATTAATCCAGCAAGAGAACCTGACATGAATTTTATAAAGTTCTTAATCTGAACCTACAATGAGTACAATTGATTTTTACCAACACTTGCTTGCTTCAGACATCAGCACCTTCTCTCCTACAAAGGCTCTAAACCAACACGGTCTCAGCCAAGCAGCACACAAAGAGCTCTCAGACAGGAAGAAACGTGTGCATTTATGACAGAAAATGGATCTGATCCCAGCATTTGGTTTAATCTACCTTGCGCTTGGAGTCATTGTGAACTGTGAAACTTTAAAAATCATACACCAAAAAAGTGATCAGCATTTTACTTGGGTGGTGTCAAACAAACCTATTCTAGTATCAGTACGTTTGACACCTGACTTGATGCAGGGAAATACTCCATCTCTTACATGTAATTGAGTATTACAAGCTTTGAAAAGAAAAAGAGATCATCTAACCAAATACTTGTTTTGGTAATTTTAAAACAGAATGAAACACTGACAAGAGTTCAGTAAAGATTTAACATTATAATTTAAGTTCACACTCAGGAAAACTTGTTACCAGCTCTTCTAACTACCCTGCCATTCAAATCAAGAGACTTATTTCACACACAGCCCCACGACTGCATGGTGCCCCTCACTACACAGAGGCTGCTGCTCTGGATTAAGGCAACTACACCTTGCAGATTAAGCCTCTGGGTGCCAATGGACAGACTCCATTTCAGATTTATGCATAGTTGCCCCTTTTTAATTATTCACATAAAAGTAACTTTATCAGGCTTATTTAGGAAAAGCTTAATGTCAAAATACAACTTAGCCTTTCTTATAAGGTCATTAGTTAGTTCTACCGAGTGCCAGCAGGCCAAGGAACACGCTGGCAGCTGGAAGCACACCAGCAAGTATCCCCATGCAACTCCTCACCTCGTAGGTATGATAAATGCACTTTCAGCAACTCCTCTAAGCAGCTCCCAGATTATGTTCTTACCTCAAAATTAAGATCCTGGGACTCAGATCCATCAAACTAGACAAGATCAGGCAGTAATTAGCATACAAGACAGAATTATGTCACTTCTTCAGAATCTACAGGAGCTCTTTCACACTTGGATCCAAAAACTGAGAGGTCACGATGATGGAAGTAAAGCCTGACCTCAGAAGAGGTGGAAAGAGGGGAAAGAGGGCCAGACTGACTGGATTCAAGTCATCAAGTTTCTGTTAAAACCAAAGCCCTTCTTTTTAAAAACCATCTGATCATTTCAGACACGTCATGAACCTGGATAGTTTGCAGGATTTATGGCAGACTGTGTGTATTTGCACATGGTCCATATGACATTTATATGTAACAAAGTACATGGCACTTAACTTGGTGCCTTCCATAGACCTCACCTGAAGGAACCTGAACCACCTTTGTTTGCATTTGTTTATGAAGGGAATATCTGATTCAAACACTGTTGAGGTAGATTGAAGTGGGTTGTTCTTTACTCTTGACATTCAGGATGTGCAAAGATCCTGCATATTTCATGAGAACAAAAAGTTTCCTATTAATTAGTTAAGGACTAGATGGTGAAAGAAGGCAGAACTTTAGAGCAAACAAGCCACTGAAGCACTTCTGAAATTTTTACCAGGAAAGTTTTGTTGGAAAGTGACAAGCTTGAATCAGAATTCACTAATTCATTACTGAAGCATTCTTCACAAGTCTATTAAATCCAGCAGCAACTGGAAGGTCTTTCTTGTCAGAAGATTACATCCACTAAGCAACTTTGAAGTACCCTGGAAAAAGACGTCCAAAGGTATTATTTTCAGTCTTAATTAATTAAATCAGCAATTCAAATTGTTCATATGCAAATATGTGCTTTATAAGCACACAGAAAGCTATAGGTCAAGTCATTTTCAACAGGCTCATAACCACCCTATACAGGAGAAATAAGCCCTATTCTAGTATTGGATTTACACTGTAACACAACCAATTTTTGGGAAACAAAATGAAGAGTTATTTTCCTAGGATTCCTCTAGAAACTGGCAACACCTGCTGAAATTCAGTGTGGTGCCTTATTCCCAGTGAACTACCAGCCACTCTAGAATGCAAGTTCCAAGACTATGAACAAGGAGTCAGTCCTAGTTACATCTCATAGGTAGTGAATGGTCCCTGCTTTGAAGAGCAGCAGCCCACTGCAGATGGCTTTCAGTGAGTACTAGGAATTCCTTATATTTCAGTCCTTGCTCTGAATTAATTCTGCAACCCTGAGCAGGCAAGCAAGAGGAACACCAAAGTAGAAATAACTTCAAGAACAGTATCACTGTGCTCCTGCACATGGAAAAAACGTATGCAAGTACTGCCTTAAAACTTGGACAAAGCTATGATGGCCATTTAGAAATTCACTCCCATGGGAGAGATCAAGAAGCTTGTGACTTCTTCCAAGTACTTGATTCCAGAAGACATCTTAGATGTTCATACAAGAAAAGCAAGAATCTGAATTTGTTTTTTAGGCACCAAAGTTTCACCAAAGTGGTGAGTTCTCAGTGGGTCCTGATTACAACAAAAATTCTACAGAATTTTAGCATTATATCAGAGCCTTCCAAGCAAGGCTATTCACAAGTTTGTGTTTGATGTAACACAGGAAACACAGGAAAACAACCTAAGAAATGCAAGTGAGGGCTCAACAATAAAGTTACTATTTTGCTACAAAAGTTCACCCCTAAGAGTCTCATCTGTGATACAAAGGGTGTGGGATTAGAACAGCTGTAGTTATATTCTCTGGAAGAATACGATGGGTAAGGTGATGAAGAAATATAAAAAGCTTCTGCCTGTAAAGAAGAAAGTCATTAAGTGTAGTGCTTTCCATGATGGAACCACCCAGTCTGGTCAATCAGGTGGGAAAAGATGGAACAAAAGCTGCAGCAATTTATCAGAGCAACAGCCAAGTCAGCCCGTTTAACAGCTGTGACAGGAAACAGAAGAGCAGAGCCACAACAGCTGCAGCTCTGCCGCATGGTGCAGCAGCTTCAGGCTTAAGGACAAACAGATCCCACTGAGCAAGCAGAAGGAACAAATTAAGACAGTGCCCAAAGTTTTGTAAATAAATGTAGTGTTTTATTAGCAGTAGTATTTTGTCAGCATATGAGTCTAGCAGGCATGGGAAATGAAGAGTTATGAGATCCAAGACAGGAATTTAGTAAAACAGTATTTGTCCCAACCTCAGAGAGGGAGCTGCTGTCCCATCTGCCATCTTAATGGGACACTCCACAGCTCAGCCATGCAGCTTTCAGAGAATGGGGTCATTTTTCTTAAGTCAATTAGTGCTGTGACTACTGAACACAGGCTGCTTCAGCACTAGCTGGTAGGGCTATCCTGTTTATCCCTGCATTCTCTGACTGCCTGAAATACACAGGACTTTGCACATGTGGTAAAAACAGGCTAGCATGGGTAGGAATGAAAAGCCATAACAAATACAATCAGGAAGGCCATTCGCACCTGAGGTTCGTGGCACTTACCACTGGGGTCTGTTCACTGCAACAGCACAAACACAAACCCTCCTCCCCATTTAGGAGATTGTGAGGAGAGGGGTGGGTATGTTTTTAAAAATTCTACATACAATCCAGACAGAAGTCTGGGGCTTTTTTCCAAAGACATGAAACATAAGGTTTCACAACAGAAACTAATTCTATGATCAGCATGTAACTGCTGTATTAAAAAAAAAGTCAGGAAGATACTGCAATACTAAGAAAAAAGTCAATAGTAGCCACTGAGTTAATACTTTCTTAATTTAAATTAAAAGAGGTTTAATTGGAGCTAAAGGTGCAATCATACATAGTTTCACTAATCTAGATAATAAAAAGCAAGTTTGTGAGCAGGATACAGAAAGTGCATGTGTCCTTCAGGGAAACAGCTCCGCTGGTGCTCAGAACACGCTGGATGTCAAACTCTGCTCATCTTTCTGCTTTTTAGTTTGAAATTGAAAGGTAGAAAAAATAAAGGAAAGGGTCCAACATAACAAACAATCCAATGTAAAAAAAGAAGTCTCATAGTACACTTCACTAATGCAATTAAACCAATTAAAATATGGCTGAATTAACAAATGCCCATACAAGAATGGCACCGGTTTGTTAAACTACTTCTACTGTTGCCAGTATATAAAATAATGGGAAATTGTTATTTGAGAAATATTCCAGGTGTAGTTTATTCTTGTCCAGAACTGTGATATTCCTGAATTAATTAGGGTTACTATGTAATTAGGGTTACAAAGTAATCTGGACTGACAGCTTTGCTTAAGAAAAGAGCCCATGGTCCATCACGGTGCTTGAGCAATAATACACCAAAACCGAAGTGAGATTTCTCACATTTGTTTAAAATTCTGTAATTAAATCAGCTGAATTCGTTTTAAGATCTGCATTAACAAAATCTCCAAGTTCCTTATCCAAACAAATAAGCGTTTAACAGCAAAAGTTTCTGAACTCATTAAATCAGATATTAATATCTAATGGAGTAATAAAATTAATTAACTGAAAATGTTCAGGAAAGCACATGCTGTACATTCACATAACATGCTACAAAGAAATACTTTGTACAGGATTTAGGGGGATACAGCAAACCTGATACCTGTCTTTACACAGTTTGTGTGTTCACTAAATGGGCTTTTAAATTTGTATTCCATTTGCCTTCTTTTTACTCTGTTCTGATACCATTACACAAAAGTATAAAAACATAAACCATTTGACACCAGACCTTATAAAAGACTGTAGCACCTTAAGGGTTTCACTTGCAACTTCTCCTCTGTGTATATGAAGGAGTTTTTCTCTTAACAGAAGTCATTCTCAACAAAAAAAAAAAACAAATTCAAGGCTGGTAGAAAACCATCAGAGTAACTAAAAATATGTCCAGTGGCACTAGGTGAATGGAAGATACGCAGGTCCAAGAGGAAAAAAAAAATTAAGATGCAACTACTTGTGTGCTTGGAAGTGCAGAAAAGGCTTTTCCCAGCAGAAACCTGACCTGGCTTGAAAAACAGGACCTTTAAGCTTCATTCAAATAGGAAGGGCTCATATGCTTAGAAACTGTTGTTTCTCTACTTTCCTCAAACTACAAAAGACAGTAAGGTGTAAAATTTTCAGTTTAGAAAATAATGAAATTGAGATAAACCAGGGAAAACCTCAGGGAAAAGCATATGACCTAAGGCAACCCCATGTGAGTTAGCCGTAAAGTGAGTGTGGTCTTAGCAGAAGAAAGAAGCCAAATGAATTTGGTAAGGTTGAGCAGCACCTACCTAAAATCCAGCTTCAAAACCCAGAAAATAACATGATCGTACAAGTTATTTCCTTGAGAAATTTGTGCAACATTATTAAAGGCAAGTAAAATGACACCTTCATGTTTCAAGACATCTTTTGCCAAATACCTTCTCTGACCACAAAACCTGTCAAAGATGGGTTTTGTTTCAGGCTCACATTGACTACAGAGAAACTGTGTTTGACCAACCAGTTCTTGCATCATTTCATATAACTGGATGTTCCAGAAGTTTTCAAGTAGATTTCATTTTGTTCCTTCACTAGCTCCTGTTCTTAAATATGCATCTATGTTCTATGTATAGATCATCATAATGGTCAATCAATACCTTTGAAGTACCACAAAGATCTCAAGTTTACATAAGACGATTCCCTCAGCTTTAGTCTACAGAGTATTTTTGCATGAGACAAACAAGAGTCCTCCCTGTCAGACTGGACCCAAAGTAACTCACTTGTACCCTGAAATTCCTCAAAAATGCCTATGAAACACTTTAGTAAATAGCATTTGTCTGGCTCTTTCTTTGGTTAACAAAGAATGACCGCTGCAAGGGTAAGACAAATCCCTAACCCCTCAAATGGAAGGGCAATATCTGAAGTCTTCACCTAAATTTGCTACAAGGAATTTTGCAGCCAAAGTTTTAGAGTAGTTTGTTTTAGTTCAGATGAATTTTATTCTAGACTATCTTTTTCTAGACAGAAAATGCTTGAATCATCTGTATGAGCCATATCCTTAGGGCTATAAATTCAGCAATCATTAGGTAAACACCAAGATCTAAAGCTGGAATAAAGAACATACCCTGCACCAGAGTCCACAGAGGAAAGAGCTCCTGTAGAGTCCTAGAAGGAATGACGACACTCTGCCCCAGCTCCTACCGGACAGGTGTGCAGAGAGAATCTAGATACAGCCATGTCTGTGTTCTGCTGAATCTGAGTTTAAACAAGTTTGAAAAGTCGTTTGGTAAGTATTCTGTTTAATGTTACTCTAGTCCTAAAAAAAATAGCTACCATGAGACATGACCTTATCAGCATGATTTAAACATCACAACATCTGCATAGTGTTGAGATGAATTGAAACATTTTCACAGAGCAGGTTACAGATGTGACCAGCTTCTTACTTTAAAGCATGGCAAGCTAACGGTTTCATTGTGGCCATTTGTTCAGCACAGTGTGAGAGCATAAGACAACCTAAGCACTGCAAGATAAATTAAAACTCAAATGTGGAAAGGACTATTGAAAGTTATCTACATTTACAGTTCAATCACACATTTTTATTTAACATCAGTATACAGAGGACAACCCCAGCAAGTTATTTTGTAATGTCAAGTATTTTAGTAAAGTTCTTCAGCTGTAACAGTGACAATAGAACAGCTAAAAATAAGCAGTATGAAACAAACATGATCTTCTTAAAATTATAAATATACCAACAATACTTCTTAAAGCTTAATTATTGCAACAGTTAAATTAACAATAGTTCATGTTAGAAAGGCTCTATGAAATTTATTCAAGTTGTCAAGAAATTAGATGGAAGTGTAAAAAGGAAATACATATGAATTTTACTTTTGATTTTCACTAAAGGTAGTCAATACAATTTTGTACAGTATCACCTAACATGTCAATCTTTAACAAACTCCAGTATACAGAATCATAAAATGCAGAAAAAATAGTTTAATCTTTACATGTAAATTGACAGTAAATTAACTGACACAAATTTTATTATTGTAACATAAGCAGGCCAGCATTTTAAATATTAATTTGGTAGTTTTATGTTGTTAAGGGGGCAGACATACACAGTCATTCCAAGTACATACTCAAATTTTAAGAGGTGATAATTCAGAACATGGATTTTCTAGGAAGTGTTTAGTAAAAGTCATGTTATTTCCTAATCCAGACATCCTCATCATAAAGCCTTTACAGGGTTATGATCTCTCCTGGCTTTACTGGAGCCACTTGTCACACCTCCTCACACACGCACACACACATACCTTGCTATAAATATCACACCAGTGTACTCTAGGTTTAATTCACCCTGATAACGCGGGTATGCCATGCGCAACTTTGCTATTGTGCACATTACAGAAAGCTTCAAATTTTAGCATGGTAACCTGAAGTCATATAGCTGTGTTTCAGTTTAACTATAATCATCCCTGAAGTTTATACAGATACCGTATCACGTGAAAGAAATCTATTTGATAGTACTTAAATACCAGCAATTGAACTTCAATTGTAATGATGAAATGCTCCTTTCCACTGAGGAAGAATTAGTATGTATAGCTGCTCATCTCACTCAAATATAGTACATGAATGTTTAAGTACTTTCACTAAAACAGAAGTCATACTAAAACATGATACTGTACTACAATTGTAGTTAACTAGAAAATTCAAGGATGTTATAATTTAAGTCTAAGTTTTCCTGTACAATAAGTCAAATAAATAAAATCCATGTGCACTTGTTTTACAAAGTGGTAGGATGTTTCTCTTGCTAGGTTATACACTGCCATTTCACCTGGGGTTCTTCTGGCCAATCTTACCTTGAGCTTTCTGACACAGGGAACTCATCGGCAACTTTCACATAAAATGGAGTTGCTGTACAGACAGTGAACAGTCAGTTCTAAAGTCCAACACAGAAATCACATAAGTAGTTACTCTGACCACTGACTTCAGAGAAAACTTATTTTGCATATCCAAGTACCACTTTGGGGTTTTGTGGGTTGGTTTTGTTGGGGTTTTTTAATTGCTTCTGCAGATCCTGTAATTCAGTTTGACGTAGCTATAAAGACAGCACAATAAAGTTTACTTTTGTTCCTTCCAAACTCTGTTTCTACGTTTTCAGATTAATCCAACAGTTCTTCAATCCCATTTAGGTTTCCCATCAGGGCCTGGGAAAGACAGGTGAGAGATGACAGCTTATTCTCACCATGTTGAGAAGAAAAGTTCATACTCTTGTTAAGGCAATCTATTCTTCTCACCGCCCTGAACCTTCTTTCACAGAAACCGGCTCACAAAAAAAAAAAAAAAAAAAAAAAAGCAAAAAATTGAAACTAATGAACCCTGAGCCTCATCCAGCTTGTTTCTAATTGAATTTTGCCATTCACTTCACTTCACTGCCTGAGAGTTGGCAGAGCAGTTCTGGAAGTGCAATGCAAGAATGGTACATCCTGTGAGGAAGCTCAAGGTATGATTTTGTACACACTGAAGAAGTAATTTGGAAAGTTTATAAGCAAACTGTCAGGACACTGTCAGCACTGTACAGACTATCAACTATCATAGGGATCATGGCTGAAGAGACACTTCTGGATTTATTTTCCACTCAGGGCAGCACAAGCCCAACCAGAAAAATAAACAGAACTTGTCATACACTGTCCAGTTATCCAGCGCGTGTTTTGATGGCTGTTGGAAATGAGAGGGAAAGGCAGCACTGGCTCAATGGAAATTACATTAGACACTACAAGCCTCCTTCGCTTTTCCATCCAATTCTTTCTTTAGGCTGGCAGTGGCATCAATTTAATGAAGGCCTTTTGAGGCAATGATAGAAGCAGCAGCAAGATTCAGAGGCTTTCACTCTATAGAGTTGGCAGACAAAAAAGTGATGGAGCTTTAAGATCACTTGGGGAGCCATATGTCAAAGGAAGACTAGAAATAGCAACTTTAAACCCCAGAGTAATGGGACACCCTACGATAAAACAGCTGGTGAAAGAGAAATGATGGTATATAACCCAGTAGAAAGACATCACCATGAGTGTTTTATACTTTGACAATTCTCATTAAATAAAATTAAGTGCTTTCCTATAAACAAAAAGGATGCTCATAACGTCCTTCTGGCACAAGTATTTTCCTAACAAAGCCCTGTAAACATGCCACCAAAATTTAGTTTTTACCACCAGAGTGAGCTCACTAGAAATGCAAGTGAAATCAGAAAAACAAATTAATTTGAAAATTTCTAAGTAAATACATCCTAAAGAATATGGCATTTACATCAGTGTGCAATATATTAATTTTGAAAGTGATAACTTCAGCATGAAAATTACTTACCTGTAGTTAAAGTTTTCCATATTGGCCAATACATAAATCCTGATTTTTGGTACTGCATACTTTATCTCTGAAATATTTGAAATGTCATATTCCAAATCAAAGTCAATACACAAGAATATTTAAGTTATACTCAGTCTAACAAAACCCACCTCAGCCACTGAAATAACTGTGACAGTGTAGTGTTTAATAGTATGCAAAGGAGTTTTAGAACAAAAAGAAAATGTAGCTCACAATAGCAATCTGAGGCACTGCTGTAATTAATAAGATGTGAAGTGCACTGAGTCACAAAAGTGTAGCTACTTTAATACTTTCATTTTGAGCAAACATTTTAAATAGTGTTTTGAGGGAGTGCTTTTTTTTTTTTTTAATTAATGCTGGATTTGTAATTCTCAGACAAAAAAATACTTTTAGGTAACATCTTCCTCCCTTCTCCCATAAAGGAGTTTTCAATTTGAACTTTTAGATTCAACCTTTAAATATGCATTAAGATGCAGAGCAGACACAGATTTTTATGCATACCTATGCTATGACAAATTTGATAAGATCTCAAAAAAGCCTACAGTATACAATTTTAAGAAAAAATACTGAGTTTTACTTTTAAGTTTATAGCAATGAAGATGTGGTATCTAAATATATACAGTACCTCTACTTCAGAAGTCAGATTTATGAACCAAATGGTTAAAACCTAACAAACAATAGATTTTCATTTAAGTTGCTCAACACGGCATTATTTGGGTATTACCAGATCATTTCTTTTACTTCAGGTGATAATCTACATCCCCTTTCAGAAATTTTCACAGAAATAATGGTCCTTTTCTCAGATCAACTCTGGAAATGTTTTCATAGCTGTATTCCTTTGAACTGTTGCTGGCAGGCAGAGCTATTGTAGCACAAAGTACTTTTTAATGTAAGAATCACCACATTTAGCTTCAGTCAAAATTTAGCTATCTATACATTGGACAGAAGAAAAATAAAATATTACAGGTGTTCAAGTGCATCAACAACAAGAGTGAAAACTAGTAATAGACTAATGGAGGTTCAGCTGATGGAACAGGTGCCATCAAGAGCAAAAGCTTGTAGTGGTTGAACTGCCTAACGAACCTGACAGGAACAGAACACTGAAACTACTGAGAGAAAGCTTGCAGGATTTTCCCTAACTTAAATACATAAATCAAAACCTGGCTAAAATTAGAGTTCCTTGATAATACTGATTCACAATTCAAGAGCGTAAACTACAGTCAGTACAGGGCTCACGAATCTGTGCATAAAATGGCTGATGTTTTAATACGAAGTGGTTTCACATTAATGGCAGGCCACCACAGAAACGTATGGAGGAAAAAAACACTTTGGTTTTCATTTTTTCAGAGGCTCACATTTCTCATTAGGCTTAGAAGCAGCAGCTTTTCCTAAGCTACTCTCATTGGGAGTGCTTATTTTGTAGAAAACATTAGAAGGATTATGATTATTTTAGTGTTTGACAGGTTTTACTTCAATTTTTACATAAATAGCTTTGACCATATTGTGGTTATGCTTAAGTATAAGAACACTGATCAATAGTTTAGATGCACAGTATTTATTTCTTCTGCTGGAAGGCAACTATATTTAATAATTGTATCCAAGACACTTCAAATCATTCAGAAATATGGCATGCAGTATCCAAAAGTATGGCTCTGAGGATATTTTTTTTACATTAAGCATAAAGAAATTTTATATTCAACATTCATTATATTTCAAGAAAACTATCTATTCAGAGTTCTATTTCTTTGATGCAGCATTAAGGATTAAAACTTACCACTTTACCAGGCCTTGCCCATGTGCAAATAAATCCCTCCTGACAAGCAGTGACTATACAGTCTTCAAGAAAAATTAACACAGTCAGTCTTTCATGTGCTATCTTTTTACAGATAAGAGGCTCTAACAAGGGAACATCTTCCATTCGGGGACAGAGAGGTGTTCCCAAAGTTTTAGCTGGGTCCGTTTTGGTTTTAGTAACTAGGTTCAGTTTGTCACTGCTCTTGCTAGATATATGTCCCATGCTATGGTTTCTCTTGTGATCTTTTTCATGGTGTCTTTCCTTCCGATCGTGCAGCGATAAGGTTGCAAATTTACTAACGCCAGAAGCAATGGCACCATCCATGACACTGCTTTTACTGCCAGCATTTGAGACTGCAGAGTGTGGAAGGCTGTTTGACCGTGGAAGAGGAGGGGGTACAGAGTTTCCAGGTGTTGTGATACTGTTTCCATTACTTCCTGGGTTAGTTCCACCACTTCCTGCAGGTGGACTTGTGGCATTCATGACATTTGTATGTGTCCTTGCTCTTGAGAGAGGTTGGTGGGGAAAGAGGATATCTTCTGTAAGATCCCACAAACAGAGCTGCGTGTCCTGGCCTACCGAACCAAATCTATACGTAACACTTACAGGACGACTGTCTGTAGAGTTCCTTTTGGATAGCCTGGATTGCGTGCTATTTGCTCGATCTCTGCCAAAATGAAGGTCTTGGAAATCCTCATCACTTCCGCTAAATTCCATCGGGTCACTCTCTTCTACACTAGTGGTATATGGATCAAACGCAACGACACTGACCCATGATTTGTGTCCGTGGCCTCTCGCTATAACTCGACAGTCCACGAAAGACCAAACTGTCACCAAGTCATCCTCTCCGCCTGTCACTATGTATTTCCCATCGGGGCTCCAACACACACACAGCAGTCCTCCAAAGTAGCTTTTCATTGTACCATGCAATTCCACTGAATCAAAGTTAAACACGCGAAGAAAACCATCCTGGCTCACACACGCCAAGAACTTCCCATCAGGGGAAAAGGCAAATTCATTCAGGGCACCCTCACCTACTGTCCATTTAAGCAGAGGGTTTCTTGTGGATTTACTCTTGCAGGTATGCACTGCAAAACTCTCTCCTTGTTTAAGTAGCTGGTAGTGCGGGGCTGTGGTACCACAAGTGTGCTCCACGTTATACAAGTACATATTGCCACTGGAATGAGCTACTAGGAAAAGGCTTTCCGAACCTGGTACCCATTTTACACAGGTTACTCGGGACTTGTCTATTAGTCTCTGTGAAAAACAAAGAAGATACACATCAGAAACTCTGAAAATTAATGTTTTCATGATTAACTGTAAATCTGAGCTTTCTGGGAGATGAGGAGCAATACTTAAATAAAGTGAACTTAACTTTCTAGACAAGAACTATGTTAGTGTATTTGCAAAAACTTATCAGGCAGTAAAGAGGAAATTTTTTTCAGACAAAGTACTTTCGAAGGTTATTATTATGGTCCAGTCACATTCCACATAGACTGTACTTCAATCGAGCCAATCTGTTATGAAACTAAAGGCAGTGCTCTTTGGTTTATTTTTCCCTGTGTAGCTGAAGAGCACGAGAAGGAAATAAGAAAACATGGAATAAGCTAAAGGGAAAAAAGGCAGTTACTCATTTGAATTATACAGCAAACAGGTTACAAATCATCAACTGTAAATTTAGGCTCTGATTTTATCTGAAATCACAAATAAAATCCAACCTCTGAGAAAAGCTCTACCAGCTTTTACGGATTGAGGGAGCAAAGGCTGCATACACAGTGACCCTGTTATCGTGTCGCTGGAAAGTCAGAAGGTAAATGCACATGGCTGGGCAAATTCACAAGGCACCACATACTTTTTACCTTGCAATCCCCAAACTCCAATTATTTTTCTTTCAATAGCCAAGGACCTATCAATACTCAGTTACCATTTGATTAAGCAGTTTCCTTTAAAGCAAAACATTTTAAGAGAGTTCATCATTGCAAAAGAATGCACATACATTAAACAAATATTCCTGGTCATTATGACTTCAGTGCTCTAAGAACTGAGAGGTAAAGGTTGACTCCTTTGACTACTGCAGTTCTGGTGCACTTCCACAACTCACCATGTTGTCCATGGCACCACTCAGCTGCAACTTGCAGACAAGTAATTCTTTACAAGCAAATTCAAGGTTTGTATTTGGCATATTGATTGTAAACAGAAAGAAGAGCTGAGCTACACAAAAGGCAAGAGCACAAATATAGGGAGCCTAAGGAATACCAGAACAAGTTCCAAAAGTCCTAAAAACAAAGAAGAAAAAAGAATTCCCCTAGAACCTTGCTATGCTGTTTATCACACACAAAACCCTCAAACTAACGGATAATACATTGGCTGTTGTCTGTTCTGGAACTGTCCCTGGAAAGCAGCACCCGGCCATTTTAGATTAAACTTCCACTGCTGTCAACCTTAGTGTAAAACCAGAAAGCCTCTCTCCTGTAATTTCTCATTGGTTAAAACAGCCATGGTGTATTTGAGAGCTGAGAGATGTAACTAAAGATGGCAAAGTTCCTTCAAATATGGTAGCTTTAAAAGAATAGAGTCTATGATTCTATTGTTATATTTTAACTAGTTTGTCATGTATTCACTGATACATAACATGCATGTCTCAATAATTATGATATCAGAAACACTAGAGAGACAGTTATGTGGCACACACCAGGAGAACATGGACAGGGAACACCAGTCCAGTTGGTTTCCTGCAGACACCAGTCTTCTCATCACCAATATGCCAACAAAAGCAAAATTTCTTGCTCTCTACTAAAGCAGCTCAATCTGACATACATACTCATAAGAGTACCTGCTCAGCTTTTATACCAGAAATGGCACTTTATGTCCATAACCATGCTGGGCTACATGATCCTAAATACTGCAGAGAAACCCTGCAAACCTGATCTTTACTTCAAGGAGGCCATGAAAAACAGAAGATTACAATTTGCAAAGAGAACAGATCAGCTCAGGGAGACAAGATGCAGAGCGACTTTAACCTGATGTGTACAAGTGATTACAACGCAACACCTTCTCAAGACAAAAACTCTGAAGTTATGAATTTCAGGAGTTTTAAAAGCTTTCAACTGGGTTAGCTGTAGCACAACAAAGCCAGGCCTGCAGTCAGTAGAAGCAGCAGATGCATTACAAGAATGGACTGAATGCAGTATGAGCAAATCAGTGAGGGATGTGGGATAAAGAGCTTATGTTCAGTTTGATAGAAGAATAGTAAGTGAAGAAGCTTCACTCACCAGTCAAACACGAGCCAAGATTATCTTGGTCATGTTTTAAAGAACTTGAAGGGACAAAATTACAGACACAGGCCACAAAGAAGTGAAAAATCTGAGGCAATCAAAGAATATGCATTAAGGTCTTACACAGCTTTGGCAACAAAGATACAGGACAAGTTTATTAGGAAAAAAAGTGCAGCTCAAGCCTTCAGTTTAGATTTGAAAAAGGATTAAAAAGTAAGATGAAAAAGCACTGACTAGTTTGATAATAACCAACCACCACCTGGAAACAACTGAATCTGTGAGGTATACTTGACTGGTTTGGGGAGTAAGAAAATATCACTGGTTTAATTTTGACACAGCGGGAAGGAGTATCATTGTGGATACAGATGGATTTATGTAGGCAGCCTCAAGCTGCACAGTATCTATCACCTCAGCCTTTCAAGTCCCCATCATCTTCTACATCAACAGAATTTTTAAAAAATGAGTAACAAGTTAAGACTATGCTAGGGCTATTGCATTTTATGTTCAACATAATCTAACATGACAAGTTGATGTATTTCATGTATCATATATATTCTGCTTGCTATTCTGATTGCTCTACCACAGCTGATAGTCAAAGAAGAGCTTTGGGCTACCTGAAGCACCAAATTACTCACAAGACAGGTGGTGAATTCTATTACCTTTAGCATGAGTGCTGGATCTGTAGAACAATGTAAGTTCTCATTCAGACCACCTTATGCCTATGGTTATTCTCAAACACTATTTAAACTTAAAATATATTCAAAACCCAATAGGCCCCTTCATCTTGAAGCAAATGAACTGGTTCAAACATCAGTGCTCACTAATGTTTCTCTGAAAGGGGCTTTAAATACAAGTGGGCCGTAACTGACAAATTAAAAATACACAGAAGTTTTACAGTTGGTTATAACTACAGATAAGGTCAGTGTAGGAAACAAGAATTTCTCATTTAACTGTAGCCTACTGTGTGTGTAGTTTTGGTAGCACTGAGCAAATCCTTACATTAGCTTGGTAGAAGAGAGAGCACCTCATTTAAATTTCCACCAAACTGTCAAAGGGCATATTCCCATCTCACTGAAGTAACCTGGCTCTAGCACAGACAAAAGGCAACACTGGCTGATGGAAGTGGCTTCAGTGCTCCCAGCATTTGGGGAATACTACAGGAACTGTTCAGCCCACAGCATAGCTTTGCACTGTAGACACCAGACAGCAAACACCAAAAGGCCTGGAAACGTGCACTGAGCCTTTATATAAGTATTCCAGCAGAAGTTTTTCTCAAAGGAACTATAGTTCAGCTACAGGAGTGGGAACTACTCCGTGATATGAAACCAGCTAGTCAGAGTATGTCTGCTACCCTTCCTAATATTTACAATATTATCGTACAAGAATAAATAAGACACTTTTTCTGGGGGGGCGAAGTGGGTGGGGGTGGTAGGACAATGCTAAAATTGCCATTGCAACTACTTATACAGAGGTTTCTACCAACAGACAAAAGATTCATTAAAAGATTCTCCAGCACTGTTTCCCATTCAACCCAAGAAGAGACAGAGCAGTTGGGACAAGGCCAGGTAGGAAGAAAAACGCCCCTCTTCTGATCTACATGTAGCTACTTTTAGAAAGCTGAGGAGGAATTAGATCTAATTATAAAACATTCCCAGTGAGAACAATACTTCAATCTTCTTTGCACAAGGAAGGAGCAAGGCAACACATCCCTCTGAGGAGGGAAAAGTATACTTTGAAAACTGAGCAAGGCTTAACTTCATCTGTAAAGTTCTAATCCAGATTTGAAGTTTCAAAAAAGAAAGCAAACAAAAAACAACCAAGAGACCTGCAAACCTCTCTACAGAGCTGGATTAAAACAAAAAGGATCAAAAAAACAACCCTCAAAAGAAAATCACTTCCCCCACACCACCTGAATTCCCATAGCTTATCCCCTGCAGAAAACGCTGTCACAAGTTGTCCCAGTTAGCGGATTTCTTTCCTTATTAGCATCTGGGCACTTACTCTTCTAAGAATGTCAATGCTACCAGACATTCAGAGCCAGTGCTCCTGTAACTTGGCAGTAGTGCCCCCCACAGCACTCCTATCTTTCCTTACTGCATAGCAGCAGAAAAAGCAGATGGAGTTTCCTTCCGAACATCACATGGCCAAGACCTCATAAACCCTCAGCTTTTCCTGTGCACTCAGCTTCATATCCTACTCTTATACAAGCAAGCCTTAAAGAATACTTGATATAGGCAATCTGCTCTCATGTCCCAACCATAAAAATTTGTATTTTTAACTTATTTAATATTTTGACTATAATATACGAGTTAAATAGTGGCTTAAAGTTTTCTTCTTCATTGGCAACCAGAAGCCTCAGAAACAACTGAATTCAGAGCACACACAGCAACATTTAGATTTGTAGACCTTATTTCCATCAGTAAACTGTCCTCAATTCTAGTTAGAGTACTACCCAAACTAGAAAATCCTAATTTTTAATCTTAAACCCCACAACATGCCTTTAACTTTTTACGATGAGTAACTTTTTTGTGTAAGTCTTCCAAGCCAGTGGAAAAGCTGAAAAACAAAGGCAGTGACTGAACAATAAACTACAAAGGCAAATGGAGCTACTCAACTTTGAAAATTTAGGAACTTCAATATCACAGATACATTGCATGCAACAATATTAAGACTTCTACTTACTTCCTCATTAAATAATTTGCTAGTTTCTTTTTTAATAGGGTCTATAAGTTGGACCTGGCCTGCAGAGAAGCCCACTAGAAGAGACACACTTTCTGCTGTGGCTGTTAAGTGATTGAAGTCATGGCATGTAGGCTGTGTTCCTTTGTATATCCTTTTGTCTATTGGTTTACTCAAGTCCGCAGCCTGCAAAGAGAGCAAACAGAATTCAGACAGTTTATCACAATATGTGCACATATTTGAAAATAATGTTTACACCACACAACAATTTATGCAGTCACAAAACCCTATTTTAAAAAGCAGCTCTGCATTTATGAGACATCCAAGATTTTATTGAAATGCTTCTCGTTGTATTATGCAATACTTGTGTTTTTCATGTTTGCTACAAACTCCACCTCCCCTTGCCTTTGCACCTACAGCACGTGACAAACCAATGACAACCACTCAGTAGCACAAAGGCTCCTGCGAGTCCTCAAGATACCAGAAGGCTTCTCCTGCCACAAGAGCCATTACAGAGACAAGGCATCTTCTACTTTGCTAGTAGCACCTTCTCAGTACTGAGTACAATCAATTTTGCATTAAAAACCATATTCTCAATCACACAACTCTTGAGCTGTAAGTATGTCCTTTAACAACAGGCAAACAAATTACATTTTCTCCATAATCTCAAAAAAAATTATCAACCAGCTCCTAGGAGAGCATTTTCTAGGAACAGTGACTCAAGATACTGATACTGCGATTATAAAATACATTTTACACCATTGAGCTACAAAGTAATTTGCCTCTGAAAACAGATTTCAAATATAGTTCCAACAAAATAAGTGCTAACAAAACTGAGGAATTTCAATATAAACAAATTAAGATCTTGCACTAAGTGTCAGAAGAATCAAAAGGAACAGAAAAGCAATTTAAAATGCTCTCTCACTTGTGTCACCCGTGTTTATCCCCGTATCACTTCTGAACAGACAACTAAATCTTTCATCATCCAGAGATTAAACTCCACACATTTAATATGCAATATCATACATAAGGTTCAACTTTGTTTTTTAACCTCCCTATTTACTAGGTTCAGAGTCTGTAATTAGAAAGCTGCAGTTACTCAACAATATTACAGGCCTCAGATGTAGCTGTGATTTGGGGCTCAGATTCTAATTTTGATATATACTTTTTCAGTGTATTTAATCAGAGGAAATCAAGCCAGCAATAACAGAGAAAGTAAACAAGCTTCACATAAAATAGAATTGATCCAGAGCACTAAACCTTGGAGGACAAGGTCTGAAGAGCAGCAGATCTTTGGTTTTTATAAAGATACACAGAGAGAAACTAGACCTGTCAGCAGGGAAAAAGCCTAACCAGCTACACAGGTGAGCCATTGCCAAGGCAAATTTAACTACAGGATATGCATGATAAGCATTTCTATACAACAATATTAAAGCTGCACTTATGTTTTGTGGCATATATTATAAACCAGTTTAATCAGGTGTATGGCCTCCTGGTTAAAAACTCCAAAATGAGATGATGTATTACAATTTCTAAAGTCAGCAGACTAAAAAGTTACTCCCCAGAGTCCAGAGATCCATTATAAGCTAAAGAAGAGTATTACTAATACCTCTTCAAGGAGAAATTAAATAGTATACTAGTTCTACTGGGAGATGGCAGGATAATGCGCATGCCTGCCACAGAGCATTCACAGGCTGATGTAAATCTGTGATTTGAAGCTGAAAGATCAAATCCTAAATGCCTTGCAGTTATGTCTTAGACTGTGTAACATTCCCTTGTCCTTTATCACTACAAAACAAGTGATGTCAAGAGAGAACACTCAGAGTTGGGGTAGCATTTCTATCTGGAATAGCAAGCTACACAAACACAGAGGTGCATCCTCCATAATAGTCCTCAAATAAATGCAGAATTAAAGCAAACCTACGAGACTCGAGGTTCTGTCGTCTAGACAGAAGTTGCAGCAGGACTCAATGCCTAAGAACAAAGATCCATTCTAAGGTAAATACAGCTTGGCCTGAATCATAGTGAATGACCAGAGAACCACAGACTCTCCCAGCCAGCAAGAGGACACAGGCACTACCACCTTCTTCTGAATCCTCACTGTCCCTTTAAGCAGCAAAGAATCAATAGGTCGCTATGCTCAAACTATACCTTGCTCTTTTGCCCGGGTGAGGTTTTACATTACTAGCTTTTATTTTTGTTGTCCAACAACTTTGGTGTGACTGAAGTTCCCCATCTCATGAAACTGTGTGTAACAGACCTAGCAACTCATGAAATTCTGATAAATTAAATCTAAGCACAGACTTCACTGTGCTTATTCTAGCTGTTCTCCGGGAACCAGATGGCTGTGAGAATCTGTCTGAACTTAAATGAAGTATAAATAAACTAATTCAACCCAGAATTAACCAGGCTTCTACTGACAGGGATGCCCCGCCTTTTATTTACATGCAGCTATGGCTTTCAGTTACAGCACAGTTGTCTCATGGAGTTAAGTCAAATCTACAAGCACTAAAGTACTGCCTTGGTCTAGACCTCTCTTAACTGAGAGTAGAATCAATGGGCACAGGAACTAGGAGACATTTTCTTTATTTCTGCATGGTTGAAGGTTGCTATTGGATTTTGCTAAGAACAAGAAAAGTGCTTACTCATAAAATTCAATCATGCCTGGGACTCAGCGTTTCATTAGCTCACCACTAAGCCCATTTGCTATTTTGTGGAAGATGTGATTCTCGGAGAAAAGCTTTTACGTGATATCTGTGTCCATAAAAACTGTCGAATCCTAGGATCTGACACTCTTTACTGAGCAAGGTGATATGAACTGCCCCCCTCGCAGAAGTGGTGATGTACTTTTAAAAAATCCAGAAAAATTTTGGGATTAAGTGTTGCCAGGCATGGAGGTTAAAGCACAGGAGCAGGCACCCTCACCACGGCAGCTGGCAGCAAGCTATTTGCACACTTCCTGTCCCAATGACTTTAAAACATTCTTCTGAAAAAACACTCAGCACTATTCCAACCTGTCCACTCTGAGACCCTTTCTCAATTGTGGATGATTCATGATGACAGCAACACTTTCAGTAATCACGACTAAAAGCAGAATGGGGCAGCTGACATAAGGCAAGGAACCAAGACCAGTACCCCTTACCTGTGCAAGCCCTGAAGTACATCTCAATCAAGGCTCTGGGACTGGCACCTTGGCCAACTGATACCTGTGCTAAATGTCCGTTCCTTCCAACATACAGAGGTACTGCAAGTACCCCCTAGGAAAAGGGACAAGGAATAACAGGTTTTAGGCAACAACAGGAACCTCACACACCTGTATAAAGCCAGCGACACAGCTGAACAAAATTGGTGTACCTTGGGCATCAACAGCTTCCAAGTCCTGTCTCATGTCAGATTAAAACTCTACCTTAAGAGAACCTCATGCTTGCTCACAGAAGAAAAATTAAATGTTTAGGTTTGTATGATGAATTCATACTCTAGAAATAAAACATGAGCCATGTAACTCTTTGGGGAACTTCCTAGTCTCAATTAACTCTCACAGCACACAATTTTAGCAAAATTACTCCCACTCTGTTAGGGAGGGAGGGAGGAAAAAAATAATAATCTAACAGTCTAACAGTAGCCCATTCACCCTGGATTCATGACTTCCAGTAGAAGGGCAGTCAAATGGAACATATTAATCACAGCTTTAACTACATAAACATTAAGAAGAAAATTGCAGAAAAAACCCAACCAAAAACAGTTACCTTAGTCTGAAGTAAATATTTAAATATTCAGATTCTGATATCTGAAATGTCTGATTAGGATGAGCATCAATAAACTTGGTTCTGTAGCTGTACATAATTTTAAGGTCAAAGCCAAAGATTAATATCTATCCAAGATTTATTTTATTGATCCAAGACTTAGAGCTTTCATAATAAGATTGCCTCAACAGTGAATCACATTATTTTAAGTCAGCATTTAATCACACTCCTTGACAGATGTTACCTCTTCCTGTATATTTTCTTTTCCTAACTTACATTTGCAGCTTTCTGCAAATTTTCCTTGAATGGAATCTGTCATACACATTACAATTCTTTCCAAGCTAAAAACGTTGCTAAGATACTAAATTAATTGTTTTATTAATTCATGTCAGGTAATTCCAATTGTATTCATCAAAAATCTTTCTTTCGGTAATTGATAGTATTTAATATTATATAATATTATATTTGCAGAGACTGGCTTTCAGTGGGTCATAGCTATAAGTGAGATTGAGACAGAATAGTGAAGGTAAACATTTAATAAAAATTTTACTGCCAAAAGATCCTCTTAAGAAAATCTCTCTTGTCCAGAGAATTAATTGATCTTTAACAGCAAATTACAGATTGGCTACATGTGTACAGCTCTAGTGCACAGTAAAAGAGAAGAAACACAGAACCAAGACGATGTACTTTTGAAAACAATTTCCTCAGTATTTCTGGAGCTTGGAATTCATAACTGCTTACCTGTAAGTTGCTATCTCTTCCACACCTTGCTGTCCCTGGTCTAGAAACAGAATGATTTGAGAAAGCTGTGCTTGTTATAATGCTGTACAAGTTACAGAAGAAATCTACTCTTAGAATTATTACTAAGCGAATTTCTTTGAACTTCACAGATGCTCTTTAAAACTTAGCTGAAAAAAAGAGCCAATGCAACCCTTGCTGCAGCCCTTTACTTTACAGAACCCCCGTGAATAGGACAGAGCCCTCCCTGCTTGCTCACTGTATTAGCAAGGACAGGGAAAACTAAACTTGTTTATTCTTCCTCCCTGCCTGTGCTGGTCTCTCTCTCCTTCCTGCAGAGCAAGACGAAGGACAGAGAACGCTGAGGAACACAAGAAAGCGGAGTTATCCCCGGCACTTTTGTAGAATTTTCTGGCCAACTCTGTTCCTTGTTTCAGTACACAAGTTTCTGCCAGAAATACTTCAAACTGGAAATCTCTCTAATTACTTTATTACCAAAGAAGTAGATTTCCAGATTTTTTAGTTTTAGAGCCCAAATACAGACCACTCAATATTAGCAACAGAATAATTTGTAGTTACATCACTATTGTTTCAAGCTGATCTGATCTCACAGCTGACCCTGCTTTGGGCAAGTTAGACTGGAGATTCTCAGACATTCCTTCCAAACTGAATAGCCCTGGAATCCTAAGCTTAGGATCAACCAAAGCAGCAGCAACAGGGCCACTCCCAGCTTACTTAACAGGTCTGGTTTGCATCTTAAAGGAACTTCAGGAAGCAAAAAAACTCCAGGAACATGCTGGTTGTCTTTCCCTATAAAAACCACTGATGTAGGGCAAAAGTTCTGCTTAGTTTATATAAAATATGCAACAGAAAGTCCAGGCAACACTTCCTGCAAGTACAAAACCCTAACAAAACACTCTTCAGTGCAGCTGACAGTGCCACAGCCTGTCAGTAGCAAACTGGCTTCTACAAATATAACTGCACATAAGCTGACAGACTGCTGATTTGGCTTTCTCGGTAGAAAGTTTAAAGTCTGGCAAGAACTCACAGCAGTTCCAGCATCCCTTCAGATTCACAAACCTTTCACGTAGTGTACAGGTCAACACACGTTCACTTCAGAAGCCTCCCCCAAAAACCTAAAATAATTTAAAAGTTTCTCAGCTTTCATTTAGAAACAAAACAAAACAGTAATTCTCTTTAGGACTCAATAAAAAGCGAGTAGACAATCACCTTTTGTAAAGCTGCCCTATTTATAGTCACAATAGATTTCTCAGATGTAAGGATAGTTTCTTAAATAAATAAGAGCTGATTTTTCCATACCTGAGTGATGTGCTTAGTTTTAGGGATTGCATAACAGGTGGTGTGTGTGTACACAGAGTAGTTTTAAATGACTCCTGAGCCTTGCAAAGCCATTAACGCTAAGGAAATTTTAGGTCTTTATATTACATTCAATCTACTTGCTTTATATTAAAGTCACATTTCTAAACCTCAATAAAAATATTATTTTTAGTTTTGCATTTAAAACTTGGCTGATCTTTCAACTCCATGAATTGAAGCACCAATAGCTTGCTACTCACAATACTGTTCCTCATAAATGGGTTCCTGTATCTTTGCAGAAGGTTTTTTTATAAGTTACAAAGCACTTGATTAAATGCTGAACAGGAACACTTAAGGCATGTGACAGTTTCTAGGATACTCAGTAAGAACAGTTCTGCTAGTAAAACAGGGACACCAAGTAATTTTATTTAACCTAATTTTTTTCAAGTGTTCCACACAATTCATCCATAACAAAGTCCTAAAGATCAATTTTGTACAAAGCCACTTGCAAATTTGGAAAGCTACTTGATATTCTTCTCCCTTCTAGATTTAATTCCCACTTGGGGCCATACAAGACACACATGACTTTTAAAAGGAGAAAAACATTCCTTAACAAGATTTAAGCATTTATTCATACAGCAGACAACTATGACCACCTACATTTAGAGAGAAGCTCTAGACCAGATAACTGGACATAAATCCATATTTAGGCAGAGATCAGTGCAGTTTTCTGAAGGATCCAATAAAATAATCAAATTCTGTTTCCAGAAGAATTACTCTAAGCACTCAGAGCAAGGAGCACACACTGGTTTGAAATAAATCTATGTCATATTAACTGAACCGATGGTTATATAATTGGCAAGATCAAGAAAGAAGATGTGAACACCATAAAGAACGCACATAAAGGAGTGCTTGATTTACAGCTTACCATAACAATGTTAACTCCATTTTAGTATGGCTATAAACCAAAACATTTCTGTGGTTACTATAGATCAGCACATTCTTTTGGAAATTGTCTAAGGTGAAAGTACCAGGCTAGCAATAACCCTAGAAAAAGTAGATATTTTTATTTTTAAAAAGTATTCAGAACTCCAGAACAGCAGACTCAAAAAAAAAAAAAAAATTTGTCTGCAAGTCCCCATTCACTTCACAGGTGTATACAGCATCAACTTACTCTTTGTTTATGAGACTGAGCAAAGGGCACTAAAAACAGTACAGGAATATTAAAACTTTTGAACTACTGCAGGCCATGGAGGCTAAGGGAAGTTAAAACAAGGTTTTGAATCCCTCCACACAAAAATCCCTGTCTTCTGAGCATAGAATGCTGCTGCTGCCTCCACCTGTCATAACCCAAGAGAGGTCTGAAGTCCCTGAAACTGCTCCTTTAGAAACTTAAAGCATCTTCAATTCAAGGTGTTACTCATTTGGTAAAATTTTCACCCATGCTGACACTGCTTCTTTGGAGTGGAAGACCAAAACACACAACTTGTGAAAGTGCCATTCAAAAAGCCAGGTCAGACCCAAATTGTTCTTTATGAACTGACCATGACACAGCTCTCCAGAGCACGTCCTGGTCAGTCCTGACAAGGTCTTAGAGCTTAGCGACTCCAGAAGAAAACCAACAGCCTGCCCACTCCACAACCTTGACTGGAAGCATTTCAAGCAACTCCAGCAATCTTCAGCTGCACTATAATCAAACTACTAAAGTGTCGAGCAAGTGACTTAACACCGTATCTTTTCAAAAGGGGTTTGTTTCTCCATATTCAACAAGGTCAATTTTTTATTACACCTGCAGAAGAAAACCTGCTCCCTTTGCTGACTAAAAGCACTTGAATTACACACTTTGCACAACACTGCTTTACTATGAGACAAAACAAATATATGAGCTTTAACTTGCTCTCGAGCCTCTAAACAATCCCTCAGAAACCCATGCTGAAGAAGAGCTACCAAAAGAGGTATTCCACAGTTCCTTTTGCAAAGTTTCCCTCATTGTGGGTGCCAGGTAATGACATGATCAACTCAGATAAAAATTGAGACTATGACTCCAGTGTTATCTGTTTGGTCACACGTAATCTGTAAACAGGCTGGTTAAACTCAAACAACTCTGAATAAAGTCACTGTATCACACATTCCCAACAGACATGAACTGAATTAGATGTTCTATTTTGGTTTAAGCAATTAGTTGCCTTTTTTTTTAAATAGGAAGAAGGGAGAAGAAGCTGTGATATCAGCATTATTGTCTCTTCCCAGTGCCTGGTCTGCAGAACTTTGGCTCTACTGTAACTCAGCCTGCTGCATAAAAACCTCTCCAGCAGAACCTAATTCAGAATCACGTATGTTGTGCATGTGATGCAGACACCTTCCTCCTCTTCTCCCCCTACTCAGCTCTTTTTAAGAACATATGTAAGAAAGAGATCTCACTGTGCAGTTTTAAGTTCAAAATAAGGATCTCTCAGGGCTATTTATAAACCATGGGTGACAGGTCACATTTTTACACTGGTCTCCCCCTCATTGGCTTAACAATTAAAACACAGATTTAACAAGTCATAGCACATACATACTTCATAATCATGGACTCCAAACGGGACTTTTTACTCCAGTACCATTTCTTCAACAGTGGCCAGATACATGTCCCAGAAGTTAAGTCATGAAGTCAGCTGGATTAATAGATTATTGTCCATCCTAGATTTCTTTCATGAAGCCATTTAAATTGCAAATATGGAAGCTTAATACCCCTTACAGGATTTTTTCCTTTTTTGCATTAACTACTGTGTGGAATTGCAAATATTGCCAGATTTTAACTCCTACTTTCTGTTCATTATTCACTTATATTACCAAAGCAAGGTACCCTGATAATATGTGGAAAAAAGTGTCAGTTCTGAATTTTGTTCCCCTCTGATTTTACTGAACACCGTCTTGTTCCCAGGAAGAGACAATGATGTCTAACATTCCTCAAATACATAGCACTTATACTGATTACTAGAATAAGCAATCCCGTCCTCAGTATTTACACAAGTTTTCAGATGTCACAATTGTCACCACTTCTCTGAATATCTCTGTAATAATACATTTTTATAGACCTGTAAGAAGAGATGGACCTACTGATTTATACAATGCTGTAAGATTTATTCAATTCTTGTTTCTAAAATTCTTCTCCATTCCATTTCTTAAATAAAGAAATACTTATTAGAACTCAAGTACTGATCAGTTAAGGCAATCACCAATATCAATCCTCTCTTTTTGTGTAGTGGCTCCAAACTGACTCAAGTATTTTCGTCCACTGCGTGCCACCAAAGAGATGAGTGGGAACACACTGCTACTCATTCAAGTAGCCTCACTGCATCTCCCAAGTTTCTTACAGTTGCCTCTTGCCAGTTGGTCACTCAAATCAGTCCATCTTCACTTCTGCTGCTCTTCTCCTTTTACTTCTTTTCCTGGAGTCACAGATATACCACATAACTATAAATTATCCTACGTTAAACTTAATGGGATGAAAAAGTTTTATTTATTGTGGCTAATCAGTGGCACAATTTTTCTCTTCCTGTGGCCTACAAATTCTTACTTTCCTTTGAGTTAAGCCCTAGTATAATCTTCCAGATGTTTTCACGTTCTACTTTTGTTTTAATTATGAAGTGCTCAGTAAGTCCTTTTTAAAGAGGTCAGCAAAAAGCAGACTAACCTGTAATTCAATATAGCTACTGTTCACAAGAACTCCTGAACACCATTTTATAAACTGTTTCATCACCTCCAACATTTCATGTTCCAGTAACACTACTTCCCA
This sequence comes from Drymodes brunneopygia, assembly GCA_013400955.1. Lineage (NCBI taxonomy): Eukaryota > Metazoa > Chordata > Aves > Passeriformes > Petroicidae > Drymodes > Drymodes brunneopygia. The sequence goes on along the minus strand of VZTZ01002950.1, from coordinate 1,059,034 downwards.
GTTATAACAACAGCATGGCTCCCTTCCCATGTGTTATAAAGACAGAGGCAAATTCATCATAGTTTCTCAATAATAACCTAAACTGCTTTCCCTGAGCCTCCAACCGTCTACCATAATCTCCAATCCAGGTAATGCAATGCATAAAGTGATGAGGCAGAGTCACGTGTTAGGGTAGGTGCTCATGATCGCGGTGCCCAACTCCAGCTCTAACCTCGATCTTCAGGAAGTCTTTAAAGTAGCGTCTCCCTCAAGCCACAGACTGGCCCTTCTGTGTAACAGCTTTCCCTTGGGGGGATGAGACTTTGGAGAAGATACATGGAAATACACATACTAGTTTACATTCAGAAAAAAAAATAACTGCATGGTTTGCATGTGACCACACCTATGGAAAACTGTACAGCAAGTCACATGCAACAGGATCAGATTTTGCCACAACATCCTGACAGGACTACAATACCAAATACTGTGTTCACAGTAAGCTGATTACACAGGGAACCTATCAAACAGAAAATCACCCCATTAAAATACTCACATATAGATCTTGGTTGCAGGTAGCAAGCCTTAAAACAAGTAACTGAGGGAAAGTGAATTAAATATGGCAAGATCTTTAACATACACAAGTAATTAAAGGATATATATGAAATCAGGAACATAGACAAACCATTAAATATACAGAAATAATATATATACACACACACATCATACATATGTGATCTAACATACAGACAAATTTTAGAGAGACAAGACTATCTGAGTCATCTGTGAAACAAGGCATTGCACACTGAAAATATGTTAACCTTGATTACAGTACTTAAGCAATTCAATTCCTCTGTCTCCAAGAGGCTACTCTATTCACTCAATGCCCTTACAGTCAGAGGGCAAGCCAACAAAGAATCTCACTCTTCCCTGCTTGTGAATATTGCCTCCTTTGTGCAAAACTCTGGACTGGCAATTAACATTTGCTTGATAAAACAGGATTTTAAAACTGTATTCTTTGGGAAACAGATTCTAATAAATTATAAACAAGTATATTTGCTCTCTGAAGTGATTATTTCAGTTTACAAGTTTTCTTTTGTGTATCTTAGTTTCTAAACTTTGGCATGAATTTCCTACTGTGTTTGCCATGGTAACCAAGCAGCTTGAGCCTCTACTTGAAATTCCGTTTAACTATTTAGCACTGCATATTGATCAAGATACATTAACATCCTAAAGTACTCCAGAGTGAAGCAGCCATTCTCATACTAGAGAACCACTTTCTATCACAAACCTCAAAGGATTTTTGCTGTTGTTTAAAATGGCAGGGTAATAGGGAAACTTCTTTGCCAAAGAGGTAAGTAAAAAAGCTACCAAATAAAGAGAATGCACTCAGATGTGAGGAAAAGGAGTATATTCAATTTATAAGGAGCTACATTAGAACAGCAGTCTCTATCTGACACTATCTTTTCCCCTGTGAATGAAGAATTTGCATTCCTGTCAGAAAGGAGAATTTGCTCCAGGAATACATTTGAATGAGAAAGACTGTTTGCTGCATTAAAGCTTGTTCCCTTGGTGGAAAACTGTTCTGTTCCAGTGTAAGAGGGGCCAGGTAACTGGCTAACTTGAAGTTCTAGGATTAACACTAGCAGGGCAAAGCTGAAGCACAGTTGCTTGCTTCTTTTAGTTTCCATTTTGAAGAAAGATCTTTCTTCAAACATTTCTCTCAAACACAGGATCATGAGAAAACATCTGTTTTAAGCACACAGAATCTTTTCCAATTCCTACAAAACCTAGCAAATACCTCAGCATAGTAAAATTTTATATAAAAGCAAGTAAAAAACAGATTAGGAAAACCTGAAAAAAAACAGGCTTACTGTTCATCTTTTTCAGTCTCGCTATACCATATGATTTAGGAAAAAAAAAAAAAGTAAGGGCTGGCTGGTCACCTCTGTTTGTAATAAATGAATGCACACAGCATTACCTGATGTTACAGTTAAGAAAATCTCATCCTTTACTCTGCTCATGGTTAAAGACAAGACAAAATTGTTCTGACCTTCAATGCCTGCTATATAATAAATGGAGATTTAGAATATAGAAAACCACCTCCAAGAATACACAAAACACAAAATCCCCTCCTAAAGCTTCCCCATAAAACTACTGAGATACTCTAGCATCCATTTAGTTACCATTAAACATCTCCTGCTCTTTCCATGATATCTGCCAAGTGAGCTGCACATCCATTTTTTGACTGAACATTACTGCCTCCAGCTCCTCAGTCTCTTACAGTCCTTTCCTCTCCTGATCTGAAAGCCAGTAAGGTGGCCTCACTGGGTACCACACAGAGAGCTGGATTTGTATCACTAAAAATAAATCGCCTTCACTCTGTTCATCTGGCTCAGCCCTAAGAAGCTTCTGGAGGAAACATTCTGCCCCTTGTTAAAACCTCTTCTGCACTTTCCTTAGGGTCTGCAGCCTATCACACCACAGTATTTTCATTCTGCAGTTCAACTATTAGTAATTGCTTACAGCAGAGCTGGTTAAAAAGCAGGATCCTTCTAAATTAATAGTAAATTTTGCATGATTGGGATTTTTGGGAGATCTGGTAATGTCTCACAATTACACATCCACAGAAGGCTTTGTATTATTTATTCTCTCCCTCCTTTCCTCTCTTCTTCCTTTTAGTGTGACTGAAAGGATATTTAGTGACTGCTTTGCTCAGAAAATGAAAATCACACACTTCTTTCTCCAGTTTTACATTAGACACCATCCTCTTTTAGCAGTAGGAGTTAAAAATCACCTTCAACAAAAGCAACCAGAATTTCATACAATATTAAAGCCGTCTTCTCAATGCCTAGTACAATGGCACTAAAGACATCCTTTATTTCTATTGGTAAACCTCATTTGATACATCTTTGAATTGCATTTATGTCCTCCAGCCTTCAACAGCTGTATCACAAGCTGTCTCAGCCTGTAATCAACACTACACTCTGTTTATCATCTTTTCAAAGTTTTATTGCTGAACCAAAAATTCCCTACGTATTTTTTCAACGAATTTTCACTTCATTGATGGTTGTGATACCAGCTTGTTTCTCCTTATAAAGTAACTGATTATGAACAGTGATGCATCCCGAAGTTATGATGAGCACCATGTACGTGCTCTTGCTTCTCTGTATCAGTGACACCAATTAAATTATTTCCAAAACCACTCCCAGAGGACTCAACTTGAAGGTCTCTTCCCAATGGTTGTCTCAGATAAAGAACTAAGCTTTTAATTCTCTCAACATTTTGTAACAGAAATTCCAAGTTCTAAAATTCCCTCATTTCAAATATCTAATATATAGATTTGAATTCCCACTTCATTCAAGGACATGAACTTAGTAAGTTACAACTCTCCCTTACTACCAAAGTGTTACACTACAAAGGCTGAGCACCTGAACTTCAAATAAAGCTGTCTATATATACACATTATACATTTATGTTTTTCCTACCACAGAGAGACAACATTTCACTCTTAGCAAAACAAAAAAGAACCCCTAGCAAGTCTACAATGTAAGAATTTCAAAAGCTAAAACTGAAAGGGGATTTTTTTTTTGTTGTGGTGAGGTATGTGTTGAATAACACTCCCGCATGTTCTTCTCTATCTGAATACATTCCAGGATAAGCCTTATGAAAATACCTGCCAAAGGCATTCAGAAGGTTTTTAGCAGAAATTTTCACTGTTAGGAATAGAGTGAATTAAAAATCAACTCATTTCAGAATAGCACTGAGCATTCCAGATATTCCCAGGTACTAAATAAAGTTCATGCTGGAATACTACTTATGGACTGTCACAAGCTGCGTAAAGAACATATCACCTTCTGTAAAGGCTGGAAGGCACTGAAACACACATTTTAGTCTCTTCACTGTTGAGGAACTGCGAAAATGAAGTGTACTGTAACAATCATCTCTCTCCTTAACTACACCTCATAATTAAGTTCTGCAAGCCTCACTCAGTATTTATGCTCAGTTAACTACAATTCATTTCTCAATAGTTACAATTTAGTACTTTATAACAGATTCATAGCTCTAAAGTAAAAAAGTAATAGTTACTTTCTGATCTTCTTCTTGCTCCTTATTCTCTAGTGGATCCCTTTATTTCCTCCGCCTCCTACAGTCTAGTCACACTGTTGCCTACATTTATAACCAGTCCTTTCTCACCTGTTTTTAACACTGAGTGAGGCATGATTCACATGAGCTTAACAGAGATAAGAATACATGTACTAGATGTAAGAAACAAATTAAAATAAGGAAAATAGGTATGTAAACATCAAATGGATTCCAAGCAAAACCACACATTCTGGCACAATTCAGCAGCTGTTCTCATTCAGTTCGCACACTCAGCTGCAATACTTATTAAACACTTAGTAAGTTACTTTCACTGGAAAATTGTTTAAATTGGCCCAGCTCTGCAAGCAAAACTGGTTAAAAAATTCATACCTGTTAAAGGCAACACTTATTTAAATTAGATCTGGCAGACTGCTTTTAGATGGCACCCAAAACATGGAACAAACTGGAAACATTGCATGACTTAATAGCAGCGTCATCTCTGAGTTGATCACCTCCTCCCCATGCACACACACAAAAGTTACCTGACCTGTTGGACCAGTGTTCTAGTCAGTCATACATTCAAAGTCATTACTTTCACTTTACCTTTGAATTCTATTTTTTTTCTTTTCTAACACATTAGTATGGTTTTGTTACAATATTGGAAAAATGCACTTGTGCAATACCTATCAACAGCAAACACTGAAGCTGACTGACAAAAGCAAAAACTGCTTTTGTTTTTTCTTTCACGTGCTCGGACATCTGAGGTACCTTTAAAACACTTGAAACAAAACTAAGTGTCCTGTTAAAAAAAGACTGCTGTAGCTTCATCCTTTAAGTTGTTCAAATTTCATCTCCTCTAACTTTAAAAAGATCAAAATATAGTAACACTTAGAAGCTGGCTTTATGGGTGTGTTCTGTGGCAAAAAAAACCCAAACACCTGCAGCCCCTTGACAAAACCCTAATGTTTTCTGATCTTAAGAGTGAACCTTAAAGTAGAATATTACTCTCTTTAAATCTACAAAATTCAGAAGTATTGAAACCAAAAAACATAGACTTTAAACACAGAAAGAACAAATAAAAAAAAGTCTGGCTGATTCAGGCAATCAGCATTACAACTTATCTAAATTGACTTACTTAAAATTTGCAAGCTATTACATGACCATTATTATTAAATTAGAGCAGGTTCAGTTTCACATAGACTTGTCAACAAGTAGAAGTGAAATAGAAATTCATACTGCGTAACAGTATATTCAGTATAACTCATTCATTACACTAATAACATACAGGCAAAGAGTTGCAGGTTGAGTTTCCACCGGTCTAGCACACTGCTATCTAACTCAGAAAGTTTCCCCCATTCCCTTTGCAGCTCCTAAGAGGAAAAATTATTTCTTCAGGAAGGAAAAAAAATTAAAAGGCAAGAGCAGCAAAAGCTGAGGATTATCCGTTGCTATAACAAAACAATGTTTTAGTCCAACAGTGTAAACTCAGTGCTTGTAAGAAAAAATTATCTGCTAAGGAAAGCAGTCTGAATAATTGTACCCTGCACTGCCCTGTTGCTATAGAAACTTACTTCATTGTAGCAGTTAATTGCTAATCAATTTATAATTTTTCATTACAAAGCTCAATAGAAGTCAACTGCAAAGCTGTCATGTCTGTCCAGCAAGTCCAAATTATGTCTCCTCTGGCTACTGTTGGATTTTGCAAGCCCTACAGGAATGCTGGACATTTTTGATACACTGTTTTTATCAAACTCATAATTCCATCATGTTGCAGCATGTTAAGAAAAGACCACCAGAACAAAGCCCTAATTACTTTAAAAATTACTTTAAAAATAAGATGGAGCTGGCGCTTGTCCTAAGAGCACCAGAACAGTCCCACAGAAGTTATGTGGATAAAATGCTGTGCAAATGTGCTCCTGTGCTCCAAACCTGTGCTCCAAACCTGTGCTCCAAAACCTGAGGTCCAAAACCAGGATGAGGTCCATTGGTTTATGCTTTTTGTCATCATATACTGTAACAGACAGATGAAATAACATACTTGCTCTAACTGTTGTCCTGCAGTTGTTAATTTGCAATGCATCTTCCTTCTGGGGCTGAAGATGTTTCATTACAAGCCAGCCCAAGAAGATGAAAACTGTTGCAAAACAAACACAGCTACTAGAAAACAAATATCAAGGACCAAATCCTGAAAACAAATATAGCGAACTCTGATTTCCCGCAATCCCATGTGTACAAGTTCTAGGATATCACCTAGTCTGAGAAGCAGAATCCTCCTTCAGAATTTTTAGAACAAAAGGCAATGTTTCAAATTCAGACACTAGCTTTCTCAATAAAAATATTTCTTTTAAAGTAAGCAAAGTGTTAAGATATCTTAAGTAATAATAAGTGTTGGCAGTTTCACTGGTGTAGATACTATGTGGAAAAAATCACAACCTTTTGCCTGCTATTAATAATTTTCTTTAAGAATTACCATCAAAGGGCTAAAAGTATTCCACATACCAAACAGTCACACAACACTGACTCTTTCCTCAGGCTGACTTTTGTCTCAAGCGTAGGAGGGAGTGATCAGACTGTATTGTCACCGAGAGACCTCACAGACACAGTGTGGCCCACTGAGGGGCCACTGCCCACATGTCAGACGTGTTGCTAAAGGTCCTCCCAGGAGACTGTGTGAGGACACTCCCCACAGCCCAGCTATTAAATCATTCCACCCACTGATATGTTCATAATAATATCAGGTACACTAGGGATCTCTGCTGTCAAAAACAATTGCACCTTTAACCACCACTGATGTCAGGACACTGTCCAAATCTAAACTCTCTTGCAAGTGCCACAGCTGCAAGACACCTACTAACCATGAAGAAAGGGCTCCCAGATGAGTGAAGGCACAGCAAAAGCCTTTTCTGTGCTCCTAAGCCTGGGCTTCTCCAGGCCCTGATCTCACTAGCATTCCGCTTTGGCTCTCTCTTAAGTACACACAGTGCCTCTATCAGTTTAGCACTAACAAAACACAATACACAGATCAACCAGATCAGTGTCAATCCAGCATGTTTTGCAGAAGGTATGTCGTGGGTTGACCCTGTCTGGATGCCAACACCCACCAAAATGCCCTTTCACTCCCCTCCCCAACTGAACAGAGGAGAAAACAATGCAGTGAAAGGTTCATGAGCTAAGGACCAGGAAAGATCACTCACCTACTGCCATCATGGGTTAAACAGATTCAACTTGGGGAAATTAACTGAATTTATTACAAACAAAATCAGAGCAGGATAATGAGAAGTGAAAACAAACCTTAATGCTACCTTCTCCCCATCTCTCCCTTCTTCCTAGCTCTACCTCCTCCCCAGCACCCCAGGGAGACAGGGAATGAAAGTTACGGTCAGTTCATCACCGTCATTCCTGCCACTGCTCAGGGACAGGAGTCCTCCCCCTGCTCCAGCACGGGGTCCCTCCCACAGGACAGAGTTCTCCATGAGCCTTTCTTGTCTTAGTCCTTCAGGCATGAGTCCCAAGTCTACCAATCTGCTCTACATGGGCTCCTCCCTCCATGGGTCCACAGGTCCCTGCCAGGAATCTGCTCCAGCCTGGGCATCCTGCAGGTTCACAGCCTCCTCTCAGGTATCCACCTGCTCTGATGTGGGTCTGCTCCACCTCCTCTGATGTAGGGCTGCAGGTGAATCCCTCCATGGGCTGCAGGGGCACAGCCTGGCTCACCATGGTTCTCACCACGGACCATAGGGGAATCTCAGCTCTGGCACGTGGAGCACCTCCAGCCCCTCCTTCTGCAGTGACCTTGGCGTCTGCAGAGCTGTTCCCCCTCACCTTCTCACCTTGCTCTTCTCTGGCTGCAAATACATCTGCACAATAACTTTTCTCTCCTTAAATATATCATCATAGAGGTGTTACTACCATTCCTGATTAGCTCAGCCTTGGCCAGCAGCAGGTCGATCCTGGGCTTCTCACAGCAGCTTCTAACAGAAGCCCCCCAAAACCTGGCCATGCAAAGCCAGTAAAAGGTGTTACCTGTTGTTCTCAGGGCACAGAGCCAAGCAAGCTGCCACTGGACTGCTGCAGTAGCTGTTTGGTAACAAGTACTTTGTCACTCTAAAAATGAGAAGTATGGATCACTTTGAGCATCACTAAAGGCATCTTAACCTGGGCATTTGTTGAGTTCTTTAGAACAGTTGTTTGCCCCACCCTTCTGATTTAGAAGTGCTAACATGTGCCCACGCTTACCATCCCAGTTCCATCTAGAGAATTTACAGAGAGCATTTTGGCTAAAACACAGAACTACACTTGAACAGTCACTTCATTGGCACAGAAGCTATTCTGCCAGTGCTGTTAGGTCACAAATGTCACCTGGAACAGAACCTTGAAACTCTGAAGGTGTCAGCAAACAGTTCATGACACACGGAAGTTATTCCGTATGACAGAGCACAGTACCACTGCTGAAGGCAGGAGAGGCCATCCCGTGTGTTAAATTGATGTGAATGTAACTGGACAACTAACTTTGGAGGGAGCATAACTTCACACAGAAGCATGACATTTCTTGAAGTCACCTGTTGAGCTATACAGCTCATGCTACTAAATAGCAATAATTCTCTAGCCAATATCTCACTTTTACAAGCTGAACCCTGTATTTCTGAAAGTCTTCTTTGGGAAAAAAACCTCCTGGATCAATAGATCACACTGGACAGGCACACTTCAAAAAATTTTTATTTAGTTATTTATGGACAGTAAGTAATAATTTGAACTGATACAAAAGGACAATGCAAAATGGGCTGCCAACAGGTAAGAAGTACTGCATTTAGCAGTATATGATATCAAATTTCAAAAGTGGTATTGCCTAATCATGCAACTATTCCTGCCATCATAAATTATTTTTTAAAGACAGACCCTCGTGACACCTTAAGTGCAAACACATAGCTATTGAAGGTCTCTGGCCCACTCTCTCATTAAAAAGGCTAAAGAAAAGCAACTTCTAGAAATACTTTCATTTAAAAATGAAGTCTGAAAAAGAAATCCAACTGTTCACTATTCTGCAGGAAAGGCAAAAATCTGAAGAAAAATTCGTACTAAGCTTTCACCTATGTCTTCACAATACAGTATTAAGTTGATGTTAAAAGGTAGTATTTTCCATACAAACCACTAAAATATGCAGATCCAAACATCTAGACTTTAAATCTTACTAACATGACTTAAAAAACAAAACATTGCAAAATTATTTTTCTATAATGCTGATAGAAAACCAGAAAAATCAAGACAACAAAAAAAAAATCCTTGACAACTTGTACCAAAATTTCATTTCACTGGTAGCTTCAAACATGTATCATGGACATGGCTCCAATACCCACCTCAAGTATCAAGAAAACCTGCAAAACGTCTTTCTAGAAGTCTTAAAAGAACCATACAAAAAAACCTTAGAAATAAACTGCCACAGTTAAAATAGGATGAGACTACAACTTTCAGGATTCCGCATTTGTTATGGTTACATTTGTAAGTGAGGAAAAGAAGACATTTATGTTACTCAGATTCAGAGTTGTGAATCCCTGTGACTGTGGCCCTGGACAGGCTAAAGTCTCCTTAAGGCTTTGATTAAATAGTTTCTTTCACCAGACTTGTGTGTTTTTAACACACAGTTCAATGCGTATTGGTATCAAGTCTCTCTTCTGTTGTCATTGCTGCCCCTCTCTTTAGCTGAAAGGGAGCATTAAAACCATAAACTTGAGTCCTCTCCAACTTTCACGTGATATCACTTCCCTGACAAAATATATCTAAAACTCCTGCTAAGTAATATTTTTTTTAATTACTAGGAAACTGGGGATAATGATGTTTGTTCATAACATGCAATGTTTTCTCCCTGCACCAGTGTACACCTAAGCTAAATTTCCTGCTTAGATTAGTATTTTGTCTGACATAGCACTTCACAATCTCTAGTTGCACAAAAATTATACACTATTAAACCAAAAACTTCTTAATACAGTCACCTCCCAATCCTACATGGAGTCAAAAAGTAGTAATAAAAAATCATAAGTATTATTTTTTACCGATACATTTTTTACAGCCACATGTAAACATCATGATTAACTCATGAAATTAAAGAATGAATATAGCTGATAAACAAAAACTGAAAATAATTTGCAGAAAGTATCTATTAGAGATCTATCATTCCATTATGAACAGCTGGACTGAATAATGCATGAGAAATCCCAAAGCAAGCTACAATACTGCCACTGGAAAGGTTTCAATTGCAGCAGCTGGTGATCCTGCCCACAAAGACCAGGGGGCTGCATCCACTGCACTAACAGCTGCTCAACAGGAGCCAAACAGGCAACAGCAGCTGCTTTGTTTTAAGTTATAAGGGGCAAGAAATGGTGGGATGTGGATGCTAAAAAATGGGCTGTATATTTACTTGGGCCTAAAAGTGGAGTGAGGTAAGGAAGGAAAAATATTCTATTTCCCAGAAGGACACAACCAAATGTTATTACTTAAAGTATAGCACATTTAATGTTACTGGGTTTTTTTCCTTAAGCCTTCTAAGAGGACAGATAATAGAAATATTAGGCACTATTTTGCACTAAATGGCACCACTTTCAAGTAATAATTTGCCCAAGTGTGTCAACTCATAGTCACGACAATTGGATAGCAAGTGGCCTTTGGGTACACGTCCTTCACAGGAAAGTACTTCAGATGGTTCCCTTTAACCAGAAAACTATGATAATACTTCAAACTAGGGCATTAAATTTGATTCTAGAATGTCAAACAAGACAATTACGACTGGCAATCCTCTCAGACGTGGGTCTAGGCAACCTTAAATCAGAGTTTGAGGCACCTTCAATGTACATTTTAACTATTAACAGTTAACTATTTAACTGTTTTGCAGACTCTCAGATGTCAACGTATAATGCAAACTCCACGTAATTTAAGAACATAGCACAACACTTTTATAAATATTCTGACAAAGCTGCCCCATAGAACTCACCACAGGCACAGAAGTGTTTGTTACAAACGACCCCACTTTGCATCTGTGAAATATTATGACTAAAATTTTGTCAATCTGCAAAGAATAAGTGCCACAATTACTGGCTTTACACTAACCTAATTTCCCCAACTGAATTCATGTAAGTGCAATATTACCACAAATGCACTTCAATACAAAACAAAAACCTCCAAAATTGTAACTGCTGTGGCAAAAAAAACCCACCCAAAGACACACACAAAAACTCACTGCCTATAAAACACTGCATCCCAATGTGGGGGTTTGGCCAGCACAGCCCAGCATTCACTGTCAAACATGCCAGCCAAACAGGCAGTCATACAAATGAACTGTTACCTCAGAGAGCAATCCTTCAGCCAGCACAGTGCAAAGGCTCACTGAAGTCAAACAGTTGTGATATGGGCTTGAAGCACAGACTAGGAAAAGAAAAAGCACTACAGACTAATACCGCTTCCTACATAAAAATCATCTTGCAAGCTCTGTCAACCATAGATATTTCATCTTCCTCCAGAGCAAGAAACATTTAACAGTGTAACTGTCATTTTAAAGCAGCTTTTCAGTCTTTTTATCTTACTCAAGCCAGTGCTAGTTGCTCAATATAAGCCTCATAACAAAATTAAACACTGAAAGCTACCTACACATCTGTAATCTACATTAACTCTTCACTGCTTCCTTCAGCAGTGTTGTTGAAAAAAAAGGCATTACTAAAAATTCTACCCTTCAGGAAAGACTACAGGAGTATTTTGTAACATGTCTGTCAGTCCCTAGTACAGACCAGTATCTATCTATATCACAAAACTCAAAGTGGTAAGCATATCCATCCATTAAACACCTGAAACAAATTTCCAAGAGGCTCTCAAATACCTTCACAACCACAGATCAAGAGGTAAGGTATTACTGATTTAGCCACAATACCTCCATGAGACTGGCTACTCCAGTCCCAACATAACAACTATCATCTACTACAAAGAGAAGAAAAGAAACTCAGCAAGAAATAAAGGGATTTCTTGAAACAAAGAAATCTACAACACCCTTTTAAAGAGGGACAGAAGAGTCACATCCAACACACCTGAGAAATGTGAAACGTCAGCAGCAAATCCAACACATGGTTTTTAAGTTCTGTGAGAGATTTACATTAATAGATGAGAGTACACATCAAATTTGTGAACAACATCAAGACTGGAAGGATTTTTTGCATTATGGAGCACAGAACTGGAAATAAAACCACTCTCTAATAATCTTAATAGAACAAAATTCAATGAAAATGCTACATGGCATTTATAAACATCAACAAAAATCAGGCATGGTTAAAAATGGAGAAAAGCAGCAATATGATAAGAAACAATCCAAGTGAGTCATCACTATAAGCAGGATTCAAAAATGTCAACACTATTCAATATGCTAGCAAGAATATTAGAAGACAGACACAGCAAACAACAAATTCTCCCTTGTTCTGTACTGAAGGCACAGTGCAAGCCCTGGGTCCAGTTTAAGTACCACAATTAGAAGACAACAGAAGCCAACAGAAGAGAGTAATGAAACACTTGGAACTCATGATCTGAGAAGAATGGTTTCAAGAGTAGGATTTATTTACCTTAGGAAAACTGAGAGGACAAATAAACAAGTTTTTAAATATGCAAAAGCCAAAGGCAATAGTCAACTGTCCTCTAAGTCCACAGTAAAAAACTGCATTCAGCCTGGTTTGCTTTCTCCTTTTTTTTTTCCCCAAACAATAAGTTTAGTCAGATATTGGAGGAAGAAGAAAGAAAACTAGCACCAAAAAACATTTTTGAAGGAAATTGTGGAATTCTTATTACTGCAAGTGTAAGAACGGGTCACTAAGATGTAGGTATACTTCCCTCTGCTTCAGAGCTACTGTATCTTCCAAGATCCTTACAAACCTCAGCATTTTTATAGCTCATTTGTGCTATTAAAATGTACATCATTTTCAGAGGCCTGACACAGCTTAGTGAACTCTTAAGTATACAGTAATATAAATTCACATTCCCACCACATCTTGGGAAAACGTGATGGTTTTCTCCACACATCCCAGCTTCCAACCCAGAACTGCCTTGCACTGCTCTTCTCAGAGCAATATATTAAGCACAGTGACAAACGTCACCCATTATCATTCTGTCATTGCAACAAGTTCCCAGGTGAACAGTCTACAGAATGAAAGTCACCACCAAGGATAACACTCCTCAACTGCACAACAAATCAAGCCAGACATAAAAAAAGGTGAGTTTGAGAACTGCAAAGGAAGGAATCCTATACATCAGTCATTTTACTGATAAGGAAGGACTATCAATATACCAACTCTCAATAAAAGAAGTTGAGATACGAGATTATTTTCTTCCTAGTACAAATGTAATTTCTAAGACACTTGCTCAACATAAACTTAAAAAAACACTCAACAAATTCTGCCCTCCATGCATCAACCTGTGCTTATCACCTATGTACGTTCCTAATCCAACCCTGCTGCATCATACTATAGCATTCCACAGTTATTAACAGACTGCTGCTTTAGGTAGCCGCAAGAAAAAAGTCCAACTAAAGACAAAGCCTCTTCTTTCAACAAGGTGATTTCAAAAAATGAAACAACCAACGTTAAGGAAGTCTGCCACATATCAACAAAGAGTAGGTAGCCAGAATTTAATTACAATGCGAAAGGTTTTACGTCACATAATACGTCTAAACTATATATTCAAATTTCACAACTTGCCAATTATATATTACATAAATATTAGGACTGTGCACCATGCAACGCTATTGCTAGAATGTACTTGTATTGCAATGACAGCTGGGGATTAATTTGCCTGGAAACTTTTACAACATATAGAGAATAACACATCATCACACACACAACTTCTATGAGGAAAATGCACAAGCTTCCTAGTAGGAAGGGAAAAGGACTTGATAGTTAATGTCAGCAGCAATCTGGGAAGCCTTGTCTTGTCAGTCATTGCCACAGCAAGGAAGATGATATAGTACTCTCCTTTTCCAGCCTAATGAATCAACTAATAAATAATTTTGCAAAGCTAGCCACAAACCATACTTAAATCCTTCAAGACTGTCTCATAAACAAAAATCAAGTAACAGCCCTCACTCCTGATTGGAGACTGCAGGAAAAAGCAACCCACCCAGAGCATCAGAGCATCATAATCTGAACAATTCTTGAATTATTACATTATAACCTCACTCCATGAAGAGAGAAATGCCTAAAGTAACAGGAAAAGCTTCCTTTAACACCAATAACTCTCTTAATCAAAATTAAGTCAACAGTCCCTCAGGAAAAGATCATTCCAACAGTGACTTAGAGCTGAAGCAGAGGCTTTATTCAGGAGACACTTCATAAGACAGTGGATCCAAGCAGGCAGTCCAGGCCACTGACGGGGGTAGTGCCCCTCCAACCCTTTACTTGCTGTCACTGTACCAGCTAATAATCGACCCCAAAGTGACACCGTTCAAGTCATCAAATCAAGAGAAAATCTGCACAGAAAAACTGCAAGTACTTTTTGCTGCTGGTTTAGCAAGCTGAACTAGCTCAACCAGAGGCTGAGCACTGCCAAAGAAAGGAGACAGGAGCACACTGCCAAGAGGATACAGCCAGTCCATCACCTACAGCTGTCACTAGATCAGTTGAGTTCATGAAAATTTACCCCTTCTGGTTAATAAGAGAACACTGCACACATCTAACCTTAAAGCCAAACTAAAGGAGGACTGAAAGGGAAAGCCCATTGACATTCAGTGCAGTTAAGAACAATTATATACTTATCTAAGTGAAGCAACTACATCTCATTCCATCGCAGTTGGAATTAACTTCTTACTAAACTATAGGTCCACGTCTTTTTTTTCCAGTGGATCCAAATCAGGAAACAGGAGTTTTCTGGAAATCTGCATTGCTTTACAAACACAAAGAGAGCTGTAAAGTTTCAATATAGAAACAATGCACTGGCTCATAATTGATGTGCTTTCTATGACACAGAAAACATGAAATGTGGTAACATGTTCCATGACAATAGTAAAATTTAGTAGCAACATGGAAATATTAAATAGTAAAATCTCAGCTTCCTTCTTAAAGATGAAGAACGAAGTTGGGAGAAAATATCTTCTTGCTTCGAAAAATCTCAAGAGACAGCTTGAAACGCTGTCCAAAACTCTTGTCTCTCTACCAAACCCTTATGATTGTCTATTTGTACTCCAATCTCCACACCACTGTCCTGGATGCCCGATCTAACTTCTTCACCAAGTGTCTTGGAAGAAGGATCAAGGTTACCTGGAAACATTTTTCTTTATGTAAGTTAAATCTCCTAAGACAACACACACATCAGCAGTTCACTTAAAAAGGTGACTTACAAACCAGACATAGCAGACACAATGCATTTAGGATTTAAGGGAAACTAGAAGAAGAAAGCTTAGCATTATTGATGTCAAGAAATATCCTTCCAAGTGGTATCTGTGACTCAGTATTACGTTATTTATTCTTAAGTGTCATCGTGGCTTAAGTGTTACTCTTCCTTAATGTGTGCTGATCTGCAAGGGATTACTGATGCAAGAATTATCTCAGTACCTAACAGACACAGCCACTCAAAATACAGTCCTGGTGGTTCTTTCACTCGTTTTAGAAAAATACAGCATTTTCCCATTAAGAAAAGAAGTCTTAAAAAATCTTTTAAAAAATGGGAAAAAAAAGAAAAAAATTAAAAAACATAATTACAGTTAGCTGATATATTCACACAGCTCAGCTTCATTAAATTCAGCTCAATACTCTAATATTACTTAGCCAGAATGAAAATCATAAAGTAAACAGGGACTTTTAAAAGGGATACTTAAATACTTAACAGCTAAAACTGAAGTTACCAACACCTGTATTATGCCAAGGAGTACAATAGGTTGGTCTGAAACAGATCGAGTCCCTCTCCCCATCTTGCTCTTAGGAACAGGAAGGAACACAGAATGTGACAGTCTGCCCAGTTTAAGGCAGAATTACATCCTGTCCATTTAGGTAACAATAGCTCTCTCCCCTTTATGATAGCCACCAGATAGAACTTTTGATTCTGAAAAGTCCACATGATCAGTTGACAGGCTGTCTGCCTGTTCCTGTTTCACTTTCATACATAGACAAAGCAGTTACTTCCAACTGAAGTTTCAAAATAAATTCTAAAGCAGCAAGTATTGCAGATTAAAGCCAGATCATCTTCCCATTCTCATTTAAAGCATTTTCCTTAGAGTGAGTCAAACGACTTCAGTTCTTTTTTTAGGTTCACTTTACTGATGTATTACACATATAGAATATCCAGTGCTGTTTTAGATAGCTAATACTGTAAAAGGTCATTGACATGAATTCTGTCCTAACAATATGTATGTTTTACTCCATTCAGAGAAAAAAGTGTTTCACACTGTAACAGGTATAAATGCTCATGAGTTCACAAACTCAAATTTCTCAGTTACTCTATATCATACCAGTAGCTTTTAACATCTAAAAAAATATCCAAACCTCCAGCTCAATGATACTTTTGTAATTTGATATAATTATTCCATTCCTTATTTTCAACGAAGTTCCAGGCTTTAGATTTTTATTTTTCAGAAGTGTGGCAAGAGATGACTAAGAGAACTTGCACAAATCACATGTACCATTACTAAACTACATAAAGGCCTGCTCCATGAGCTAAGTGAGAGAACTCTGTAGCTACTTTGCATGGAAAAAACAAACAGAGCAGAACCCAAACACAGCAATAATTTAGGATATAGATTTTCAGAAATACTGCTCCTCAGGATACCTTGTAAAGATAGCAACTGTTTGTAAATAGCAAATACTGTTTGATACTGAATACTCTTGTATGCTTAAAGAAACCATTGTCCAAGCATTATTTGAAATACCTAGATTATTAAAATTCATTAAAGGGTGAAACTAAAATATACACAGACACACTTTTCCATATAGTTATACAAGACATATCAGATCTGTTAGGTCACAGTCAACAAATAACCATGTAGACTTTAAACTCCTGCTGGTGCTGACATTTCATATAAAGGAGGAGTGCTAGGGGCACTACCCTAGGACACTGCAGATTCAGGTACAATTCCTTGCTCATCCACGAGCTTCCTGCACAGCCTCGTGTGAGTCTCTAGCTCTCTGTGCCCTCATCCCATGTTGAATGGTAGGCTATGAGTAGGAAGATTTCAAGGTGCTCACATGACGGCAGCTGAGACCCAAGCATGTAAAATAATGAACGCTCAGTATTTGAAACAAAACAGAAAGCTGACATTCATTATATCTGTGTTTACATCTATTGGGAGTGACATGCGTTCACCTGGCAAATTCCAAATTGTTCTTTGAATCCCGTAAAATCAAGGGTTTGTGTATAAATATGGTGACCTGAGAGATCAAATGCATGCACTGTCCTGCATCCAACAATGGCAGGTAAGGAGTCTCTCTCTCTCTCAAGTACATCAATCTTTCTTTCCTGCAAAAGCAACTTTCTCTCTGACAATTAGCTGATATTTAAGACTCATCTCATTGCACCGTTCCCATTTAGAAACAATCCTAAAATCAACCCACACTTCTAAGTCACAACGAAGGCCTAAAACTGCAGTGAAAGCTCTAGCCATGCAGCCAAAGCCGGGAAGATCCTAGAAGAAGGGATTTGACATCACCATAATCACAACAGGCATTAGTCTGTCCAGCAAATTCTGACCTGAAGCAGCAGGTGAAGGAGGCCCAGGGAGGGAAGGCAAACCCTCATTCCCGCACGACAAGGAAGGCCCAAGCGATCGCATCCCTGCACAGGGCCCACACGCACAGCTCCCGTCGGTGACACCGTATCTGGAGCAGCCCCGAGCAGCGACCCAGCGCCGATGCCCTCACACCGCCCTCGGCGCAGGCCTGCTCTCCCCCTCCCCAGCCGCTACCTGGTTAATCGGGAGATCGGCCGGAGCCGAGGAGCC
>VZTZ01002950.1:1021069-1040845 GCA_013400955.1 Drymodes brunneopygia | reverse complement strand
GACTGCATCCTGAGCGCTCTTGCATGTCTCCAGGGAGCCGGACCCCTCACCCTCTCCGGGCATCCTGCTCCAGAGTGTGGTCACTGCACACTAAAGAAGTTCTTCCTCGTGTTCGGGTGGAACTTCCTGTGCATCAGTTTCTGCCCGTGGCACCACCGAGAAGAGCCTGGCTCCATCCTCTGACACCCCCTTTTTAGATACTGATACACATTGTTGAGGTCCCCTCTCAGTCAGCTTTCCTCAAGGCTGGACAGGCCCAGCTCCCTCAGCCTTTCCTCATAAGAGAGATGCTCCTGTTCTTTAATCATTTTTGTAGCTCTCTGCTGGACCCAGTCCAGGAGCTCCATGTGTCTCTCGTNGGGAGCGGGCCGGGCGGGAGCGCGGTGGCACCAGGGGCTCGGACACCGGGCTCAGCCTCCCTGTGCCAGCGGGGTCCGCCCGCAGCCAGGACTGCATCCTGAGCGCTCTTGCATGTCTCCAGGGAGCCGGACCCCTCACCCTCTCCGGGCATCCTGCTCCAGAGTGTGGTCACTGCACACTAAAGAAGTTCTTCCTCGTGTTCGGGTGGAACTTCCTGTGCATCAGTTTCTGCCCGTGGCACCACCGAGAAGAGCCTGGCTCCATCCTCTGACACCCCCTTTTTAGATACTGATACACATTGTTGAGGTCCCCTCTCAGTCAGCTTTCCTCAAGGCTGGACAGGCCCAGCTCCCTCAGCCTTTCCTCATAAGAGAGATGCTCCTGTTCTTTAATCATTTTTGTAGCTCTCTGCTGGACCCAGTCCAGGAGCTCCATGTGTCTCTCGTACTGCAGAGCCCAGAACTGGACACAGCACTGCAGATGTGGCCTCACAGGGTCACCCAGCTTGGTGGCACCACGGAACAGCTGCTCTGGGGGATGGGGGACAGGGGAAGGAAGGGTTAGGAGCTTTGTGTGCCCACAGGGACCTGCCCCCTAAGGATGTGGGTGTCTGCCCCAGCCCGGTGTGGGGTGAGGTGGTCCCTGCTGATGGAGGTGCCAGATCAGAGCCAAGTGGTGTCCACGTGCAGCGCTGTTTTGGGGGCAATGGCTCCCAGGTGAGAGCCCCCACTCACATCACAGTGAGGCGTCACCACCCTGGCCACCACCATCGGCTCGTTTGCCATGGCCCTGGCCAGCTTTGCCCACAGGGTACTTGCCAGTGCCTGGAAGCCTGGTGATGTTCCTGCTGTGAGAGTCCGTCAGTTTAGGAACAGCAATTCCAGGTGTGCAGCTGTACTGTGACACTTCATGACAAGCTCAGGCTGCCCCTGATGGAGATGGTACCTCCATCCCTCCAGCTCTGCATCAGCCTCCAACCTGCTGCAGGCAGAGCCAGGCCTGGGAGTCAGCCTGAGGTGTGAACCTGAAAAACTGGTTATCTGATCGCTCACCTCATTGTTCTGATCATCCTGCAGCCATACAGCCAGCTGTGTTGCATGATGAACCAGATCAATATCAGGTGAAGGTGGCACAGGCTTGGGAAGGGTTGTATTCACTGGGCAGGGAGAAAAGACTGTTTCTTCTGACAGCAGTTTCAGCTTTACAAGTTTGTCCGACTACAGCCTCATGACTGACTCAAACTGATCTAAGACTGATCTCCAGCAGTATAAAAAGGTTTTGGCCCCTCCTCTCCAGGTATTTCCATTACCTGCCTTGCATCAGTTCTAGTAATCATGTAACGAAAGGGTGAGTCAGATCCACCTGAAAATTAACACACACACAGAAATTATGAGTTTGTAGGTAAGCAAAGTGTTGATCAGCAACCAGGTTGATTCAACTCACCACAGAACTGCTGCAGCCAAAATAAGGAAGGAGATTGGACTGTGTGACTAGGAGAAGACAAGCAACACAGAATTAGATCACCTCATATTAACAATAAAAACCACACTTTCAAGGTATAGTTTCCTGGTGTAGCTGTGTGGCTCTGATGTGACTGCTACCAAAGGCATTGTCCTGCTCTCTTCTTTCTGGACTATGACAATCTGCTGCTTCTCCTTCCTTTACCAGCTGCAGTGCTCTCCTGACCTCATGAGGAGCCATTTCTGAAAGGTAAATGGATAGAGAATTAAACTCCTTGCAAATGTGAAATTAATATGGTTAAATGAAAGACACTGACTGCTTAAGGGAGGGGACAGGAATGGACAGCAGGCTCTTCCTTCTTTCCATTAGATCAGCTCAGCTGAAGAAGTCCACTCAGACTGCATGGGGTTAAAGGGATTTAGTTTCAAGTCAATTTAGTTCACAGAGATTTTGTTTGTAGCTGAATACTGTCTTGCTGCTGACCATCAAAATATTAGTAAAAGACAGCTAAGAGACATGAAACAGCCAAAGATCTCCAGAACAGAGTACATATCTGAGTGAATATCTGAACAAGTACAGATAATTAGACTTCTAAAAGGCCACATATTGAAGGCTTGCTTGAAATTCTTAAGATAAAGCAAATCAATAATGACCAATAGATCTTGTCAGCTTATCAGCCAGCCCTGCCAGATGGTATTGATGACCTCCTGAAAGCACATAAAGTAGGTAAGCAGACCTGCAATTTTTTAAAAAAAATTCATCTTAAGAGTGATTGTTTCATAAAGAAATTTCATTAATGGACTTCCAGAGAAAAAGCCAGAATATTTTCAGTCACCAAAGAAGTGCAGGAAGAGCAAGGATCTCTAAATAGTAATATTCCAAACAGATAAGGATGTAACAACTACAACAACAACAACATTTTAAAAAGGTGGTGTTGCTTCCAGCAGGCATACTCAGTATGTCTTATTCATTAGCCACTGACAACATTGCATAGATCACTTTGAAGAAGAAAGCAGGCAGCTATGGTAGAGGGACTGTGTGGAATGCAAATCGTACTGCAGCCACAGCAGGCCATCTGTCACTGATGGAATGAGTGTGATCCAAAGAATAAACAAAGTTAACAAGTACCTGGTTATCAGCAGTACATGATGGTGCAGAAAGTCAAAGAATTGATGCAGTGTTTAACATGTACAAGAAACATCAATAAAAGCTGCTGAGAGATTCCACGGAGAATCCAAGACAAATATTCATTTGAAAAACACAGCTGCAAGTCACAAGAACACTATTGTACAGCCCCATCAACAATGCTTATCAAATACTAAGAGAAAAAGAGATTACAAAGATAAGTCTTATGAAAAAATTCCCTGTACCACTTGAAAATTCTTGTTTCAAGCTAACCAAGGATGATAATTCTGAAATGATCCCATGAGGACACCCCAGATGAGTTGTTTTGTATGCACCACACAACTAATAAACTGAAGTCAGTCACAATCACTGCTGTTTTGTGCCTTTACTTTTTGCAAATTGTTTTGGTAAATTGGAAAATAGACGTGAGCAAAATTCACTAACAGTAATAAAATAGTGGGGTCCCTTGAGATTGCTTTATGCAGGGCATAAATTGGTCCTGCAGCTTTTCAGAACGTAGTATTAATAGTGCTTTTACTGGACATGAAGATTCTGCAATCCAAGTACAGTTGTGAACAAAACTTTTGTGTGCTTGAATCTGAGTGCCATCTGTTACTTCCCAGAAAGTGCAACAACTGGTATTTTTGATGCTTTTACCAGCTTTTCTGAGACAAAATAAGAGGATGGTGGTTACACCCATACTCCATCAGGCAAACTATTATTCCAGGATGCACTGCCTGCAGATTATGCTGCAGAAATCAGGAGACCATCTCTGCACTGTCTGTCAGCTATAGCTGGTCTGTCAAGTCTTTCTGGGACTTCTGATGCCCAAAACAATTTAGGCATTTAGCATGACTGACTTAAGAGTCAAGAGAGTCAAAAGCTCTGCAATGTATCAAATTTTAACAACTTTTGAATGTGTGTGATTTACTAACAGAGGTACACAGACATGTAAGTGACACATCTGAACAAGGCAAAAGATTGGTGCTGGTGAGAGGATGGTGAGCAAGTTTCATTTAATATGGGGAGAAGGAAAAGGATGGCAGTGTTAGAAATATATTTCCAAGTACTTACGTGGTCTTTAAAGTACATTTAACTTGCTTTCATCATGAGAAATTATTGTTTCTGGCATAGTTTCATAGCTCCTTATTTGCATTAGGAATCTCTTCTTAACCACTGCATACATTAAACAATAAATAAATGAGGTAATAGTGCATTATGTATTACGAAGTGAAAGGGTGTTACCAAGGAACTTTCTGCTCTCCTAGAACACATTGCATGTTGTTTATACCTGCATCCCTCCACAAGAGGAGGAAGAGCATGTGAAACATTTTGTTTTCATGGGGGTGGGGCGGGGGGAGTTAGTTACTGAGAAACAAATGGATACTCTTAAAAACAGACATTTGGATTGAAGAAGGCAAGGTAAAATAAGTCTGCTTTGTAGCTGGGATAGGATGATGGGTGAACGCTGTTGTGTCTTCGGAAAACTTCATTCTGCTGTTTGCAATCAGGTCTCTGTGAGTTGTCTCCTGAAAAGACTTCCTGGCCTCCATAGCCAGGAGTGGTATTCTTGTCAACAACAGTTATCTTGGGGCTGTAGTTGTCCTGGAAATTATATTTTCTGAAGATAAGACTGAGATAATTAATTTAATTTAAATTCTATGGAAAGCCACGGAGATTGGTTTGGTATACCTACAAATAACTAAGATTTCTAAGATTTGCTACAGCATTATGTACTTCTCAAAACTCCCTAAATATGGTAGACATATTATCCATCTATACAGTCCTAGTGTAATCAGCTGAGGAATTACAACCTGTGAATAAATAAGATCTGATTGTTGGCCAGTAGCAGCAACTCAGTTTCTCACAAAACTGGAATTTCTAGACAGTGTTGCAGTGTGAGAATGCAGTGCCATTAAGAAAGCCAAGAACACTCCTAAAGTGCGGTCTGCAATGGATTCTTGCATGTTTGTAACTTAAGAAAGAATAGATTCAGCAAAGACGTGTTTCAAAATTATTTTCCCTCTCATCAGAACTGGCTATTTCACTCCACTGGTTTTCATTGGGAAGCTTGTGGATATCAAGTTTTGTTAATGCATGGTTGGTTATTGATGGGTCTTGCAGGTCAGCCAAGCAACCTGCATTTGGTGTTGGAGCAACAGTGAGTTAACAATCATCCATGCAAGAAAAGTGGCTGCCAACGTGTGATTTAGGAGTCCCTAAGCAGAACAAAAAATAAGGAAAGCTGAGAAAGGTGTCCTTGGAAAGAACAGGCTTTAACAGTCATGAAAGGGAAGCATTACCAGCATTAAAAAAAAAAAAAAGTGTCTGAGTTTTAAAGGTGACCAGGTTCAGTAGCCTCTGAACATTTTGCACTTAAGACAGGGATGTGTATGTATATCTTCAGTTTAGACCAGGTTTTTCAGTCTGCCCCAGGTCATCTACCTAGCTGATGGTGAGATGTCTCTCTCTTGCTTTGGTATATACTGAAAGAGGAATTGAAAACTTGTTAGCACATTTTTCATTCCCTTATCACCTTTCTTACATCTCAAAGGTTGCAGAGAGCTTCAGAAAAAGCATGGCTATCTGCTTTCTGTCCAGTCACAGGAGGAGATTCTCCATCAGTGTCACAAGCATAATTTCATTTCCATGGCTGGAATGACTGTCTCCAAATTGTTTTAGATGAAGCACTGAAGCTTTAGATAAATGATCATCTAATGGGAATTTTTATGAGTTTTGCCATAAGCTCACTGAAGCATGGGAGCTCTGGATACTGCATAGCACTGGCTGTTCGCTCAGTGCTAGTTGAATCATTGCACATTTAAAGAAAGGAGAGCTTATTTCCCTGAATTATGTGCTGGCTCCATTCTGGTCATCATTATGTGCTGGCTTCATTATGGTCATGTGGTCACTGATTTTCATTTGCAAGTCAAGAAGGGCATAAATTAAATTCTCGAGGCTTTGCCATTCCATCTGGTGTCCAGAACTTACTCATATATAGGAAGATTATGTGTAACCTTTTAGACAAAACTTACCAGTACAGCTTTTTCCATCAAAGTGGGATAGTTTTTTTTATGATTGGGGTTTTGTCATCTACAAGAAAGGCTGGCTGAGGAGAAAGGGTATTTATTATTATGACATATGTATTTTTACATCATCACCATATGTACCTTGTAATTTCATCACACACAAAATTTAATTCATCATAAAAAATTATCATCACGCAGGCTTTCAACAGCCTAAGTGCCTGTGTAAATGCAAGTCTGACTTCCTCCATGCCTAACGAGACTTGTTCAGTTTCTCTCTCCTCACTTTCTCTTGCTGCATACATAAAGCAAGGGATGGCATTATTAAAGAAAAGTGTGGTTTAGAAGATTACCTGTGTAGAGTAGGCTCTTGGGTCCCTGCTTTTCTGGTTTATCTGAAACTATCATCATTATGCAGCTCATACAATATTGTTCTTATGTAACAAGCACTTACCAACAATCATGTAATGAAGTATGCACATTCCTGGGTCATTCCTTGTCTTTAACCTCCATCTTTCTAAGGCCCAGTGCTAGGTATAATAAGACTTATGTCATTTTCCAATAGCTCCTCTCTTGGTTGAGCTAAATCCCATCTGAAGTCTGTTTGTTCACTGTCATTTTTCTTTTCGTGAGTAGGTATAACAAGCTAAAATCAAATACAGGGTAGATGCCTCCTAAATCTTCATGTATTTTCATCATTTTTGAGAGTAAAAACGGTAGAATTGCTTCTTATAGGCATGGTAAAATACAGAGTGCACCAATCTGACATCTTTCACAGGCAATTACTTTCAATTTTCAAATACTAACTTCCTGATTCAGTGATTTGACACAGGTGAGGACATTTGATAGATGCACTGGCATACAGGTATTTCCTTTTTTTTTTTTTAATCAGTTAACTAAAACTTTGCTGTGATGTCTAAATATCTTGAATCTCTACAAGAAAATAAATCTGGGGGATGGACTTACGTGACAGGATGAGTCTCTGCATCAGTGTACCACAGGAAAAGGGAATGCTGTGCACATTTATAAACAAACTGATTTTTACAACTTTCATTTGTATTTTTATTTAAACACAGGTAAAAACATAATAATTAGGAATTCATCTAAACATAAACCTTCAATTTTTAGATATGTGGTTTTATAGTTGTTTAGGGTTTTAAAAACTTTTAAAATAAGCAAGCCTGATCCAACCTACAGATTTCCTGAGACAGCTATTGGTTTGTAGGGTGGGAGAGAATGGCTGAATAATTAAACATATCATTCACAGAAAATTAATGTAACAAATTATCTACCTAAAATAGTGGACTCCTTGAAGGGGTTAACTTAAAAAACAAACAAACAAACAAACAACAACTTTTATAAGGTTAAAACTCCTATGCCATATACACAAATATAAACTGCTCTTTCTACCCATCTCTATATATTTCACTATGACTCCTATAGAGAATATTTATATTTGCTGTATTAGCCCCATCTGGTGAGTTCTGACAGCATTGCAAACTGGACAGACCTGATGCTGCACTCCCATGTCCCAGCTCTTGGGTGGCAGGGCTTGCATGGAGACCCATATTCCTCCCTTTGCCCACTGCAGCAACAGCACAAACACCCAGGAGGAATCCTCATTAGCATGGCAGTGACATGGCTCATAAACTTCTCTTTTGCTTTAGTGGATTAATCTTACAAGTCAGGGTGTTACTCACTTCATTTGCATCCAGAAACATTCACAGCCCATCAGTTCATTTTAGTCACCCCCATTCACAAGCAGAGGTATTTTCCATTTCTGATCCTTGGTGCTGTTTGAGCTGAGGCCAATGTGCCAGGGCTGAACCAGCTGTTCCTACAGAGACTTTACCTCTCAGTGTTTTTCTGGGAGGGCTGTGGTCTACTTTCTATAATTGCAAAGGGATGTCACCCATCAATTAGTTCATTTCAGAGCAGCAGTTAGTGGACACAGTAATGGGCAACCTGCTCCAGGTGGCCCTGCTTGAGCAGAGACAGATGAGGTGACCTCCATAGGTTCCTCCCAACCTGATAACTCTGTCATTCTGTAAGTTTACCCTTAGCCTTGTCATTTATTTTTGTGCAATATCAATATAAATCAACACTGTTTTGAGTAGAAGGCATTTTACTTACCTTCTGTAAGAAGAAATTTTTAGAAAAGCTCTTTTGAAGTGTAGGATCATGATGTTAGTTTCTAAACAAGAAACGAGGAGGCTGCTTGCCTTTAGTGCATGGGTTAACAAACCCTGTCAGTCTTTGATATATGGTAGGTCAGAGTAAGACACTCTGCATGGCTGCCTTGACTTGTTCCATGCTTAGGGAGTCTTGTTCAGTTTCTCTCTACTCTTCTTCTCTTGCTGTATGTCTAAACCAAGGGATGGGGTGGTTTGTTTTTCTTTTTTTTGTGGCTTGAAGGTTACCTACATTAATTCTGCAGAAAGATGAGTGAGGGCAATGATTCTTTTACTGCCAGACTTAGCTGATGAAGATTAGTTGCCCTTCTAATGTAAGCTGAAATGTGGCTGCAGTATGTTTCTTTCCGTCACTACCCTTTGGAAAATTCAAACATAATCTCATCATAATATTTCTAGTCAGTTTAAATTATAATTTATTCTGTTTCTTTTCTACTTTCATTCCCACAGCTGTGACAGGAGAGAATTGGGGCAAAATAAAAACAGCTAGTAGCCAGACACAAGGGCCTTGGGGTCTTTTTTAATAAGAGGTGAATAAAGGGGGTAGTTTAAGCATAACTTCAACAGGAACAGGAAATAAGAGCCTATCTTAAGGAAGAAATCTACATCCTTAGGTGGTTTCAGACTTAGTTTCTGTTAAATGATCAAGAGAAGGGACTTTGTAACATGTCCCTTCAATAAAATGTATTTCCTTGCAGTGTTATTCTGACTTGAAGGGACTATAAACAAATCTGTGTTAGTCTCATCATTATACTAACTAAGCCAGGATTTCTCATTCTCCCAGAGAACTTTCAAGCTTATTTTTAAAATTAAAGAGTTATCTCAGAGTATTCCTGTTGAGGTAGTGTTTCAGTTAAAGGAGAGTGAAAATCTTGTGTTTGTTATTTTGTCATAACTGCAAAATTTTATCTCTGGGATGTCACAGAATGTACAAGCTAAATTAATTTGAGTTAATAAATCAAATCCTGTGATGACTTTTCTTACTTTAGAATACAATCTAACACGACTATATTAAAAAGCCTACAGATTTCCTCCTGGTTAAACAATTATTCATCCTATGTTATCTTAATCTTAAGTAAGAAATCAGGGAAAGGTGAAAAATCTAAAATGTACACTGGATTATTAATGATAGATCTGAAACAATAATTAAATTTCTCTGCCCTGAACTCTCGAGACAAATTATTTGGGTTTTTTCAGTTTAAAAACATGTGCCATTGTCAAGTGTATGAGCAGGTGAAGTTTCAGCTCTGTGTACCCTTATTAACACTGAGTCTGTACAAACTGAACATCAGCCCATGGATGAAGAGGAGAAGACTCTTGCCTTCCAGGCTGAAATAATTGCTCATCAACACTTTCTGTTTCCAGCAAGAAAAGCTTCCTGAGGGAGGCATTTAGCAAATCATTGCTTGCAAGTAATCTGGCTATTAATGTGACTCAGCCAGTAAAACACTGCCTGGATTCTTAATTGTAACCTGAGAATTCTCAAGCCATCTGTTGTGATCCCTGGACAGAATGAGACCTGAGGCTGTGACTGATCCTAACAAGCTGGATTCTGGGAATGACGGGCCTGACAAGCACTTTCTGCATTCTGACCATCCTGGATTCAGGCACAGGATGACCAAAGCTGATCCCATGACTACTGCAAGGTCTAGTAGAGGAGCTTCTATAGAAACGTGGCTTGTGCTGGTGTCTCTGGGAATGGTCAGTTTGAGGTCAGCTTCCTCTCTGCCTCTCTGGCTGAAAATGTGATTGTGGTCACAAAGCAAAGACAGACAGTAGGAAATCACCTTCATTCCAGGCTTCTTGCTGTCATTGATAATGGTAAATGTTTGTCAACAGAATTTGCTGTTCTCTGTCTCGTGGCTGGTGACAGTCGAGTGAATGTTCTGCAGAACGGTGGAAGCAACCGTGCACAGTCTGATGGAACAGGATCTCTACCTTTAGCAGCAAATTTGCCTGGCTGGGGGATAATCACTGACTGAAGTTTGCGTAGCAGAGAATGAATGTGCATCACACAGTACAGCACCACTGCTGCGTTTCATTTCTAGCATGTGTAACATTTAAAGAGAAAGGTCAAACTTAATGAACTTCTGCATTATAGACTCCCTCTTGCAGCTGATACGTTGTATTGCTGTGCTTCATGAGCGCCATGAAAAATGGGGGAAATACACATTGAAATGGTATAATTGTTTTAGTTGTTGCATTTGTTGGAGCACAGAACAGGTATAAAACACCATCTCAGCATTATCAGGTAGTCAGTGATGATTAAGAATTTCTTATTGCAATTGTAATTAAATTTCAGAAAAAGGTTGCTACTTGTCCATTTGTGCTGTCATTAAAACTCACATATTTCCTTCATGGGGAACAACATGTAAAACAAAGATTATCCTATATCTGAAGGAAGACCAAAGAGAATACTTGGGAAAAAGGCAAATCAAAGAAATTGTGAAGAAGCATTCTCAATTCATCAGCTATCCAATTACACTCTTTGTAAGTGCCTTGTTTGAGATGCTAATTGTACATGCTTTGAAACACTAGTTGCATACCTAATGTCCTTGCATCATTCCCAGATGCCACCAGTACAACATTAACTCAGCTGTCTCTGTAGTGCCAGAATTAACATTTGCAAGAAGGACTCTGTATTGTATGATAATTTCTTGGTTTGCTTTCCTAATGAGCTCTGAAAGAGTACTGCCTGTGTAGGACAGAGTTATACCATGGATCACTCTAGATGCTGAGCTTCTCATTCACCAAGCCAGAGGAAATCTTATAAAGATAACATTTATCTTAGTGAATTTAGACTGTGAAGACACAGTTCATGCTTTTGTTAAAATCTGGACTACTTGGCAATGAAAATATGTGCTTGTGGCTGAAGATCCTAATCATGCAGGTGAAGCAATGAACTCTGATTATGCATTTTATATTGATATATTCTAAAGCGGTGTTTTTGGGGCCAAAGAAATCTCCTGACATATTTATATCTCCTGCTTCTGAAATTCAGAGGTCTGGTTGGCAGTGACTAACTAGTAATTCTGGATTTTAAGCCAGACTTATTATGGCTCTAGTTCCAAAAGTGAGAACAGATGAGCAGAAGGCAATTTAGAAAGGTACTTCGAATGCCAGGTGCATCAGTATTATTTAATGAATTAATTCTACAAAACTGTAAATCAGAGTTGGAAATACTTCTCATATGACCTGTAATTATGTTTATTCATACAAACCCAAGGACATGCAAGGAAGTTCATCAAGATGGAAATAACATGCAAATTAAATAATATAATAGAATGTGACTTGTAGAGGTTTCTAGAAAAAGAATGGCTCCCTGTAATTTTCTGTCTTGAACTATGAAAGAGAAAGAAGCCAAGCCATCATAGTTATTTTTGGTATAAATTCAGAACTGTATTTCTGTCAGATGAAACAAACTTGAACAGTTCCACAGAACCAGAGCCAAGAGAGATATTTAATTTTGAACAAATAGTCTGAGGAAACACAATTTTAGGTAAGTCATTAGAAAGAGCAACTATGCCCTGAGGAACAAAAGCTGGAAAATCCCTTATTTTACTGTCCCAATCCTTTGATGCCCCTTCCTGCAATTTAGATTTGTAGATCTACTGTGAAGGACAGCCGAAACAAGAAACAGAAAATGCATTCTGTCATAATTTTTTTTACAGTTTTGCTTTACAGTAAAGAACTTGACTGGTTAGATTGAACTTGCTGATTTTATTTTAAACACTAGACATTTTAAAAGTAACTTGAGTTTGACAAAATAAAAGTACTTTCTTCCAGATATATCTAATCCAAATAAAGCAGAGATGAAGAAATCCTGGGCTGTCAGCATCTGAAACAGTTTTAAGTTTGTCAATCACTGAAGTCATTGCAACTCCCACAGTGCTCAAAAGACCCATTCTGGAGGGGTTTTCTTCTTTGTTTTGTTTTGTCAGTGATCTGTGGGAAAAAGCAGAGGTATCTGCTGGCAAGTGTCAACCAGCACCCCTCTAGTTAAGAAATAACCTGGTGATTTCTAGTAACTGTGCTCTGTCCTACTTTCACAGAGCAGAGCAGCTGCATTATACTGACCTGCATATTAACTGGCTAAGAATACCCTTGGCTCAGCTGACTGCAAAGCAGGATTTCAGCATAAAGAGCCAAGTTACATCAGAAGATTTGCCTCAGTATGGCAGGAAGCATCTCCTTGAAAGAAATGAAACCCGATTTTTCCCTCTAATTGACTATGCCTGGTTCCTGTAGCCCACAGATAAATTTCTAATGATTAATCAAGTACTTACACAGCTCTTGACAAAATTTCTCAAAGTACCTACTCACAGTCAGCTTTAATCAGAATATCTTACTGCTACTATTTTTTTCCAGCATTCTCTTGTGGAGAGGAAGCTGGGACTCAGAGTTCTCCTGGTTTTTCACAAGAAATAAATCTTTTGGTCTTTCTGACACAGCAAGAAAATAACATTAAACTGTGCCTCAGCACAGTGTTCATCACAGATAGCTGTTAAACCTTAATCTGTGATTATCTGAAAGCACTCCATAATTTTAGCACCTTGTTTTTTATCCCATCAATATCTTGTTAATAAAATGAAGTACTGTCTGGAATATGAAAAAAGAGGGTCTACCCAGAATATATGGACAAATTTAAATTAATTTCTTGCCTTTTTTTTTTACAAGTATAGAGTGTCAAATTAAGGACCATATCCTGATTGAAATACTAGAAAAATCAACCTCATTGACATCTATTTTAAATGTTCACAATATCCCATCCTGAAAAATGTGGATCCTGAGCTTGCAGATTTTTATAATTTCTATGACTTATAAGACCTTTATTGAAACATGCTTCATGATGAAATTTGAAACCTCTAGGCGTGTAGCAGACTCACAGTATAGCACACAACATATACTGAATTCTGAATAACTGACTTCAAATATTTTTTTCACAGATAGTGCAGCACAATTATGAAGGTGACAATAATAAAATTTTCCAAGTTTTCCTTGACCTTCAGAAGGAAAGAAGACAGCAAGTTTGTAAGCAGTTTTCTGGACTGTGAGGTGTTCTGCCTGGACACCTCTTTGAAGGAGTGACAAGAGTCAGCCTTGGCCAAGGCTTTTTACAGATCTTTCTCAAAGAATTCCTTTCATACTGGTCAGATCCAAGGTAATTTGGCTGTGTGATACCAGAGCTACTTTTGAGCTATAATTCAAATTTAATAAAACCTAAAAGTACTCACTGTAAATACTTTCTAGAATCAGGTTTATCAGATTAGCACCAATTTAAGCAGTTGTTCTGCAAGATTCTTCAAATCTTTCTATTTCTGTGCCCTCTTAAAAGTGGAATGATTAAGTTCATTCCATACTCAGTATCCTCAATAAAAATGTGTATTTTCTTTAACGTAGATTACCCTGATTCCAGCTATCACTGTTTAGTAAACCTACTTTCTCAGCTCTTTACACAACTAAAATTCCATTCACAACTAAATCTGAAAGTGTGATCTCCATACCAGATTGCTCTCTCTCTCTTTCCCTCTTATTTCTAAGGTAAATCTTTTTATGAAGGTTTTTTCTCTTTGTTTCTAGGAAATATGCTTATAAAGAAGTAGATGCTTTGGAAGTGTTCCTGAATTATGAAGCCAACATTCCAACAATTTTTTGTCTTGCTTTTGCTGAAGTCACTTGAGCAATTTGATCTCAAAGATACCTCCTTTACATAAAATCTTCCCAATGCAAAAATACGTGATCTTTCTTCTTATCTGCTTAAAACCCAGGACTAGAACTTACCTTCTGTACCTCTATTTAATTGAAAATTTATTTCCTACTATCAACTTTTCCGTCATGTCATAATCACCTAACTCAGCTCTGAAAAGTCATCTGTGTTCAGTAATTTGAAAAATCAATACTACTGCATCATGGATGTTAGTGAAGTACAGAACACATACTTTGTGCAATAATTAGCAATAGTATCCAACGTTTAGAAGATGGCTTGAAAGAGAGTTTGGTCTCCAAATCTACCATGCACACAAAATAAGGTGTGTAAGTATTCCATACATACCCACACTTGATAGTAGATATGCACCAGTGCTTAGCTGTTATAGATACTAAACCCCAACCCTCACTGTTATACTGAATTCAACTCTTACACCTTGAGTATGTACAGGGAAAGAAGCGTCAGGTTTATTTCCACACTTGCTGATGCTGGGACTCTATTTACCATCACCATCATTTTTAACATCTTCATAGGAAGTCTAGGGTTCTGTTCATCTAGGGACTTTCTAGACAAACATTCTAATGTCTGGAAGGGCTTTTTCTCCAAGCTTCTTGTCCTTCTGAATTACGATCTATTGAAACTTACACCTATGAATAGAAGAAAGCTCTTAACTATGGTTAATAAAAGTTACAGCTGCCACCATACCTCTTGTTCTCCCCCCAAAGTTAACAGTTTTATGTAACTGTTCCTAATTTAAGGGAGCTCTGAAGAGCATGACATTCTCCTGTCACTCTCCAAGTCATGTAACTGTGTGTCCTGGTTTTTTGGTCCCATGCTAGACAGAGACCGCACACATTTCCACAAACAGGTACTGCAGTCGTGTTGCAATGCTCTTAAAACAAAGAGCAGAACCAGGGAGGGAAAGAAACACTTCTTACTTGGTGGATGACAAAGTGTCTTGTATAGCTTAGGTGGCATAGCTATAACGCTTGATCTGTACATACAATTTCAGCTAAAAAGTGCATAATTATGCATTTATTCTGGGAAAGCATAAAATATTATATAAGGTCTAAAACTATAGAGAAAATACATTTGGTTCCAGTCATAAGGGAGTATTAAGATGAAGAAAAATTTAAAATATCAAATTGGAGTTGTTATAAACTTACCTATTAATTTTGTAACAAGCACCACAAAAAGTAATTTATGATAAGACTGAACAATTATTCTGGGACCTTGTTAATGTTTCATGAATCCAGGCCTTTCCATGCTCATTCCCTCAGCTTTCCTATGCAGCTGAGCTTTACATATCTATATCTATATAAATATATTATATATGTTATATTTGACATTTGTTAGTAGTGCAATTGTCAACTTTTGCTATAATAAACATATTCTTGTTCAACAGTAAGTCCCTTTAGAATTCCTTTTGAGAGACATGACTGACAGTTTTCACAGTCCTTAAAACATACTTCAAGAACCACAAACTTTTAGGAAAAAAGAATGTGTATACACAGCCCATGGTCCATGCAAATATTACTGCCACCTGCAGTTCTACAGTACAACTACATTGTATGAGATCGATTTTGTTCTTTGCTCTTAAGTAGCTTTTCCACCACAAAAATATTTCTTCTAAGTGACTATCGATCCTATTTCTAGTTTGAATCACCCTTTTTTGTGACCTACAGATCTTATGATCACTTTAGCCTCCAGCAAGCAATGAGATATCCCAACAGAAGAGAGCCTGGGAAACAGTTTTAAGAAAGCATGAGGCTTTGCTCAGACAGATATCCATTCCCAGCTTTACATTTCATTATGATAACACAGATTTTACATGCATAATTCCATGTGTTAAACCAAACTAGACATATATTACCACATCTTTCTACTTACATCATTCTTCTGAAATCTACTATTAGGCAGTTTCAGTTGCTGCTGTTTTGTTTTCCTTCAGTAAACCCTGAAGCACTGAGATAACATGGCAAAACTGTGTCAGAACTCAAACAAAATTAATTTTAAAGCAATGTTATAAGAGCACTAAGGCTACAACACCAAACACTCAGAAGTTAAATGCTGGAATTCGAATTCTCTATGCAAATGTTTTTTAATTTCTTTGTGGCTTATAAAAAACAAAAAAATATTCTTCAGCAACACGTAAGAAGCCTTTGATTGAATTAAGAATAAACCCCAGTTTTCCTGGGTGTTATTTCAACACTGAACATTAAATAACTTCCTTTCAGCCAACTTTTACTTTGTTCTTTTTAAACACTCTAACTTTCACATAGCAAGAAGCTCTATGAAATTGTGTAATTAAAGATTCTATCAGGATGCAAATGTATGCAGAGAACAAGTATGGGATTAATCCTTAGGAAACCAGGAAATGCATGATGGAGGCTTTCTGGTAAGGAGTGTCCTGTTGGTGAGCTGGGTCAGCTGTCCCAGCTGTGTCCCCTCACAGCTCCCTGTGCCCCCCCAGCCTCCTTGCTGTGGGTCAGCGTGAGGAGCAGAAAAGGCTGATGATGTCCAAACACTGCTCAGCAATAACAAAAACATCTCTGAGTTATCAACCCTGTTTTCAGCACAAATTTAAAATAGAACTCCATACTGGCTGCTGTGAAGAAAATTAACTCTACCCCAATGAAAACCAGCACAATCTCTTGGTTGAAAAATGGATCTATCTTGCTCAGAATTTCCTCCAAAATTAACTCTGACACAAACCAAGTTTGGAACCAATCTTTTTTTTTTTTTTTCTTGCCTAAAAGTGAAGCAATACAAAACTGGGATCAGTTAAAATAGAGTAACCATAGGAACAAAGTGTCTATATTTGCTAGCCCTCACTGCATATCAGAACAAAAAGAATACAGGTTATTCACAAGTCATGAAGAAAATATCTGTTTTACCCAGGCACAGAGGAACTCGGATTAAGCAGAGCTGGGAAAACTGAGATGGTTGGGTATGAGATACATTCTCCCAGTGCACTTGTCAAACAACTTTGACAAAAGAAGTCAGTCTGCTTTTGAAAGCTGAATAATACAACCACAAAAGAGAAAACACAATGATGTGACTGGAGATTAGACAGTATAAAGGCATGTGATCCTGCAGACATATGCAAAACCCTCCATAGGTCTTCACATGCTTGAAATGATATATAGCCCTAAGTCTGAATCACTGGATTCACATTCATCGAGAGATTAGAAAGGAAAATATTTTCTTAAACATCTTGAATATTTTTATAAAAGTGATACCCTTAAAATTCTGGACAACTTAAAAATGAGAGCACACAAGCAAACTTAGTAGGATATTGCTGGATAAAATGCTTGGATGGATTTCCATATATTGCAATAGTTTAGCAGCTCTCTGAAGTACAGACATTACTTTGATGCAAATACATGTCAGGAAGCACTTCAGTCAATGGAATCTGAACATAAGAGGGTTTCACCCTAAAAGGCACATCCTATAGAATTTATACTATACCATGACTATTTTTAATCTAAGAAAAAACATGAAAGCTATATCATTATGCTTGAGTGTAACTGCCACACTTTATTAGCACAGTGGTAAAGAGCCATTAGGCTGCTTTATGGAAGCAGACAACCAAAGCAGCTGTCAGGTCACTGAAATCACAGTCACTGTGCAAAGAAAGGAGCTTGTCGTACTCAAGAAAGCATTTTGGTGCACATTATTTCATACAGGCACACGTGTTTGAGAGAAAGGAAGAGAAATGCATTGAGAAGCACCTCAAAATCAAACTTGAAGAGTACAGAAAACAACCAGCCAAAATCAGTACCAATAAGGTGACCCAGACTTAGGTGCAGAACTTTCTAGGCTGAGTGTTGGCTGAAATCCAGATTTTTCAGTGGCTTAGAACGGTGAGCAAATAACCTCACCCTTACAGTCTCATTTCTCCTGTGGGCTGAGCAGCAGCTCATCTATACACCCTTTTATGTTGTTGACACCACGATTAATTTTTCCGCCTAATTAAAACAACCTGCAGGATCGTGTATTTTGGCCAAGTGCTTGGGTCAGAGCTGGAGCACCAGGATTTAGAAGGGCAGAGTCCTTTAAGACATTGCACCAGTGCATGTACTGATCCAGATACTGCAGAAACCGCAGCAAGACAAGTTGTAATTTTAATTCCTTGGTACTTAATCTGTCTTCTTGTCAGAATACTGAAAACTCCCTGAAAACATAATGCTACAATAAAATCAAGCTGATGGGATCCCAATTCAATCAGATTTGCTTGTCTGGGTTAAAACTGCAGGATAACCAATGCAAAGGACATTAAGTTCAGCATGAGGATTTTTGATTACATGCATTAATGGATCTAAGTATTGGAATATCTAATTCATGCTAGCCAGTCTATTTCAGATGCTCAGCCTGGCGAAGGCCAGGTTAGGCAACTTAAAATTCAATTCCCCAAAGTCAGACAGATGTTGAACTCGATAAAAGTCTGGGGCACATCTAAGAGCCAAAATGGAAAGAAGTTGCACCTGAAATGAATTTTTGCAACAGAAACAACATTCTTTTTATTCCTCAAATAAATAGCCATTCTTTAGAGCAAGGAGATTTGTCTAGATTCATGCTTACATCAGTGCACAATTTTAACATACAGTTTCTCTTGGTATTTATATCCCTGAAAGTGGATCAGCTCCAAGATGAAAGTTTTAGAAGTCTGGTCTGGAACACATGGGATGCAGATCATTCTCCTGAGATGCAGATCTGCATTTAACTCCCTGCTCCCAATCAGGTCATTCAGGATATAAAAATACCCGCCCTCCTAAATGCTGCAATCACAGAGCCGCTGGGGATAATGAGACGTGCACATATCAAAGCCTTTATGCAGGATGTGTAAATGTATGTATAAAGGTGTCTCTTGCGGTGTCCTTTGAACATCAACTGAGATTTCCCAGATGAACTGGCAAAGGCCATGTTCAGGCTGAGAATCCCAGCGGGTTTCAGGCTTTGAGCTGTTACAAACCCAACACTGGCCTACGCCCCACGTCTACTATTAGCACTTAAATCCTTAAGTAACTGCATAGCTATGTAGGTCTGCTGAGCCGCTTGGATTGGGTCCCACGGCTCTTTTTACCCTGTGCAAGTGCACAGACCGAGAAGCAGACTTCTGTTAACTCGCAGACAGACACTTGCTGTGTGAGAACCGGTGTTGTTTTCCCTGAGCAGGCGAAACGCGTTACCACAGCATCCCTAAGCCATGATTCACCCGGCTACGCCCGGCGGCGCGGCCGGATCCTGCCCGGCGAGCAGGGCCGGGGGAGCGGGACCGCCCTCCCGCAGCCCCTCGTCCCAGCTGAGGGGATGGCAGCACCTGCACAGCTCCAGAGCCACACTCCTGCATACCGTCACCTGTGCACACACACAGCCACGCAGCTGCACACCTACACCTGTACTCCGGCACTCCCGCACAGCCACACATCTTAAACCCTGAAATAACTTGAATCCTTGAGCTCACACAGCTACACCTGCGTACCTGCGCACCCCGCACACCTTCCCTTCCGCATGGCCGCACACCCGCACACCTGCACAGCCACACTCCGGCACTCTCGCACACCCCGCAGCCTCACACCCCGCACCCTCACACACCTGCACCCCGCACACCCCGCACTCCCGCGCACCGGCCACGCAGCAGAGACAGGGGTCAGCACGGGGAGGGAGAGGGGGGAGAGAGAGAGAGACTGCCNGAGAGAGAGAGACTGCCACCCCGCAGCCCGGGTCGTTCCCAGTGGGAAGGGGGGCACCCCGACTTTTCCAGGCCCTTCCGCGCCGCTCCGCGGGGGTGGGCGGAGGATGAGGGAGGTTTGGGGGGGATGGTGGGGGGAAGAGAAAGAGCCCGGCCCCGCCCCCTTCTAGGACGTTCGGAGAGGGGCTCGGGAGCGGGTGACGTCACCCG
>VZTZ01002950.1:959241-1020265 GCA_013400955.1 Drymodes brunneopygia | reverse complement strand
GGAGGAGCCGGGGCCGCCCCGCGGCTGCGGCCGGGCCTGCGCGCCGCGCCTCTTGCCGTGCCCCGTGCCGCTCATTCTG
The DNA here is from genome assembly GCA_013400955.1 of Drymodes brunneopygia. NCBI lineage: Eukaryota > Metazoa > Chordata > Aves > Passeriformes > Petroicidae > Drymodes > Drymodes brunneopygia. Next base: position 1,020,186 of record VZTZ01002950.1, on the reverse strand, counting down.
TAGCGATCGGAGCGGGGTTGTGGTTGGACAAATATATTGGGCCAAATCTGCCGCCCCTGAGGTTTGGCTCCCGCAGTGGGGGCAAGCGGGCAGCAGGTATCCGGTGAAGGACGAGTATTTGTCTAGAGAAACCGGTCCGGCTTAGCAGCGTTGGTACAATAAGTGAGAGCTGTGCGTAGCGTTTGTTGCTGGGGGTGATAGCTGTGTGTGCAAAGTAATAGGGGAATGCGAATAAGAGAGAAATTATCCTAAAAAAAGACGTGGGGTGTTTTCTGTGAAGAGGGAAAATAAAGGTCCCATACCGATTCGTAGGTTAGGGGGGGGAGAGAGGAGAAGTCGTGCCTTATCCTAAACTTTGCAAATTAGAGTGAATGTGAAATTTCCTGCATTCCTTAAAATTCCGGAATGATTACAGGCTGGCAATAAGATCTGGGAAGAGGTTTTTTAAGCGTGTGATCCTCTGGTGCTGAAACCACATGGTTAAAGTACTTGATCTCAGAATGCCGTTGTCACTGCGTGCGGGAGGGTATGTTAGCTAAGCTGTTCCGGATGGAATTTCAACTCCTCCCTCTCTCTTCACAGATGCCGGAAGCTGTGCAAACTCAGGACCAACCAATGGAGGAGGAGGTGGAGACCTTTGCCTTTCAGGCAGAGATTGCTCAATTGATGTCTCTGATCATCAACACTTTCTACTCCAATAAAGAAATCTTCCTTCGTGAGCTGATCTCCAACTCCTCAGATGTAAGTACTAAAATTTAGCCTGGTTAATTTGGACAATTACTGAAATTTTCTAGGAATAGTCAGGAATGTTAAAGCCTGTCTCTTCTTTTGCAGGCTCTTGATAAGATAAGATACGAAAGCTTGACTGACCCAAGCAAGCTGGATTCCGGAAAAGAGCTGAAAATTAACCTGATTCCAAACAAGCATGATCGCACTCTAACCATTGTGGATACTGGCATTGGGATGACCAAAGCTGACCTGGTCAACAACCTTGGTACTATTGCCAAGTCTGGCACCAAGGCTTTCATGGAAGCCCTGCAGGCAGGGGCCGATATCTCCATGATTGGTCAGTTCGGTGTTGGCTTCTACTCTGCCTATTTGGTTGCTGAAAAAGTGACAGTGATCACCAAGCACAACGATGATGAGCAGTATGCTTGGGAGTCCTCAGCTGGAGGGTCCTTCACTGTCAGACTGGATAATGGTGAGTGTTCAGTGTTCCTGCTCAGTTACACTTTTTAAAGATGTTTAGGAATGGCACGTATTCTGCCTGGGAAAAGACACAAGATAAAAGGAATTATTACAAGTAATGTGTTGTATCAGGCACAAGACTAGGTCATTTCTTGTCATGTAAGTTGACATAATTTTGATACATATGGAATGCCCAGGTAACTGGTGCATTAAGGCTCAGTTTTCAAAGCTTAGTCATGGAAAAATGTTCATAGACTTAACTCTGTGTGGAGAGGCTTTAAAGAGTGAACAGAGTAGTAAACATGTCCTGAAGCTTGTTTGAAATACATGCTGAGTACAAAAACTTGCGGAAGTGTAACCTAGTCAGTTGCTGTACACAGAAGCTTCATTTTCTTAGTGGTGAAAAAATTACTGATAGAGCAGCATCTTGTTAACAAGTGTAAATCAAAGTCTGTCCTGCTCAGCGAAGTAAAACATGTAAACTCCATTCTAGGTGAACCTCTGGGCCGTGGAACAAAAGTCATCCTGCATCTTAAAGAAGATCAAACTGAGTACCTGGAAGAGCGGCGCATCAAGGAAATTGTGAAGAAGCACTCCCAGTTCATTGGCTACCCAATTACACTCTTTGTACGTACCTTCCTTGAAATGCTAAATAAGTATTACCACTTTCACACGTGAGAGTTCACGTCAGAAGGAGCAGTCAGTTTTTATTTGGTTATTTTCAGTTCTTTCGGATGTTACATGAGGGAAGTTCTTGGGAAATGTAATTCTGTTACTTAAAACTGTATTTTGCGAGACCAGGTTAAAAAAATTATTTCCAAGTCAATAGTGTATGTTTCCATACTATTAATTTAGGTATATTGTTATGAGTCATTCAGTGTAATAAGACCAAATAGTAAGAACTTAGCTCATAGCAATGTGGGAACACCACCACTTGGGTCAGCACCCAGAATAAGAATCTTTGGAGTGCAGGAGGGGAGAGCTTGACACCATGTTCAAGTAGTTTCTGTCTTTGTGAGGCTGCAAGGTGTACCTTAGAACTGTTACTTAATAAACTTGCAGCTTTTGCAATTCAAATACTGGTGTCTGTTTTGTAGGTGGAGAAGGAGCGTGATAAGGAGGTGAGTGATGATGAGGCTGAGGAAAAGGAAGAGGAAAAAGAAGAGAAGGAGGAGAAGACAGAAGATAAGCCAGAGATTGAGGATGTTGGTTCTGATGAAGAGGAAGAGAAGAAGGATGGTGATAAGAAGAAGAAAAAGAAGATTAAGGAGAAGTACATTGATCATGAAGAGCTCAACAAGACCAAGCCCATTTGGACCAGGAACCCAGATGACATAACCAATGAGGAATATGGAGAATTCTACAAGAGTCTGACTAATGACTGGGAGGACCACCTGGCTGTTAAAGTAAGTTTTTCTCTCAGTACTCAATTATAGTTGCTGTATATGTAGGTGTATAAACTATAACAGCACTGAAGCTGGAAGCTGCTAAATGTGCTGCTTAGCTCTGATCCATTGTGTATTGGTGTTCATAATCTGGATCAGAGGTGCAGGTGCCTTCCTAGTCCATAGTTTTGTTACCACATCTCATTTAGATTCAAAACTAGGTTACATACAAGTACAAAAACTGATTAGGTTTGCAGTTCCTCATTGGAAAGGTTTCGTGCCTTTTGTTTGGTGGTGGGGGAAGTACTACAAGAATACATTTGCTTTCTAAATCTCAGTATGCTATTGAAGGAACTGGTCTGCTGACCTTGTAACTGAACATTCAGTGTGTGTCTGAGGAGAGTGCCTGTTCCTGGCCAGTGTCTCAGCTGCTCTGCTAGTCAGACCTCCAGTGGTCACTGTTTGTGTTCTGCTTTTGAAGAGCTATTAAGTGGCTATCACAGTGGAACCGTGCAATGGACTAAAATTTGATTGTCTTGCTTTCCCACAGCACTTCTCTGTGGAAGGGCAGCTGGAATTCAGGGCTCTCCTGTTTGTCCCACGGCGTGCACCGTTCGATCTGTTTGAAAACAGGAAGAAGAAGAACAATATCAAACTGTATGTGCGCAGAGTTTTCATCATGGACAACTGTGAGGAACTGATCCCTGAATATCTGAGTGAGTATAATTTTGGGGAAAGTGTTCCCTGAAAAGTTAGAGGAACTGCTTAGCTATTTTGTAGTTCCCTTTTGTATTTAAAGCATTTGGGAAGGGGGACAATTTCAGTTCTAAACAACTGATGAGGTATCTGAGTAGTTAAAAGCACTGCTTAAGTTCATGTTTACCAGAGTTCTGTAGAAACAAATTCATAATTTCTCACGGGTAGAGCCACATGTAGGTGGAGTGACTGGAATACTTATTGATTGAGACTAACAAAGGTAATTCTCTTGTCTTGCAGATTTCATGAGAGGTGTGGTAGACTCTGAGGATTTACCTCTGAATATTTCTCGTGAGATGTTGCAGCAGAGCAAGATCCTGAAAGTGATCCGGAAGAACTTGGTGAAGAAGTGCTTGGAACTCTTCACTGAGCTGGCTGAAGACAAGGAGAACTACAAGAAGTTCTATGAGCAGTTCTCCAAGAACATCAAGGTTTGTAGTCTTTCTGCTGAATCGTGCTGATACTTGGCAGTTACAGATTTTAATGCTTGAGCTACTAAACTACCACAGTTCAGTATACATTTAAAGGGAATCACTTAGTGATTTTTCTTCCTGCTTTTGTAGCTTGGCATTCATGAGGACTCTCAGAACCGCAAGAAGCTGTCAGAATTACTGAGGTACTACACATCTGCATCTGGTGATGAAATGGTTTCTCTGAAGGATTACTGCACTCGGATGAAGGAAAACCAGAAACATGTCTACTACATTACTGGTGAGTTGGGAACTGAAATGCCCACACCGTATGTAGAGTTACCTTCTGGGGGATTTGTAAATGCTGTTACAGGGTTCCCAGTTCCCTTTTGTGGCAGAAATGGGAAAAATTTTTACCTGGGATTCCAGGAAATGCAAATTTGGTTCCAAACCAGTTCAGAGTATTAGATGCTGGAGTGTCAATTTAAACAGCTTGAGTGTCTTCAGGCTGTTGGTGCCCCTTTTTTCATTCCTGTGGTTGGGACGTGAAACGCCACAGATGTTTCGTGTGCTCTGCAGAAACTGAACAATCTGCTGTGAGTGCTGAGCCTCATCTGTGGCATTGTTTGTTGCAGGTGAAACAAAGGACCAGGTGGCCAACTCCGCTTTTGTGGAGCGCCTTCGCAAACATGGCCTGGAAGTGATCTACATGATTGAGCCTATTGATGAATACTGTGTGCAGCAGCTCAAGGAATTCGAGGGCAAGACCCTGGTTTCTGTAACAAAAGAGGGTCTGGAGCTTCCAGAAGATGAGGAAGAGAAAAAGAAACAGGAGGAGAAGAAAGCAAAGTTTGAAAATCTTTGCAAGATAATGAAAGATATCCTTGAAAAGAAAGTAGAAAAGGTAAAAGGAGTACTTGGTGTACCTGTACACATGGAAGTGCAGTCTAAAATGAATTTAGGGTAAATCAGTTGTACTTCCTGAAATGCTTAAATTGAAAAGTGTGCTTTGTATTCCCTCCGCAGGTTGTTGTGTCCAACCGTTTAGTTACTTCTCCATGCTGTATTGTAACAAGTACATACGGCTGGACTGCAAACATGGAGAGGATCATGAAAGCTCAGGCATTAAGGGATAACTCCACAATGGGATACATGGCAGCAAAGAAACACCTGGAGATTAATCCTGATCATTCCATCATCGAAACACTGAGGCAGAAGGCAGAGGCTGATAAGAATGACAAATCTGTGAAGGATCTTGTCATCTTGCTGTATGAGACAGCGCTCCTGTCCTCTGGCTTCAGCTTAGAAGATCCTCAGACACATGCCAACCGCATTTATAGAATGATCAAACTTGGCCTGGGTAAGTGTCCAAATCTGTCCTGGTTCCAGTGAGCTCGGGGTGTATTGTCTTGAGATGACCTTGGTTCTGCTTGGTAGTGTGGAAAATGGACCCCTCGGGCAGTTGAAGTGCTATGGAGATGAAAGGTTTGAGTTGTGCTGTCAGCATTAATGGGGTGTGTGTGTTTCCTGCACAGGCATTGATGAAGATGACACTGCTGCAGAAGAAGCCAGTCCAGCAGTCACTGAGGAGATGCCACCTCTTGAAGGAGATGATGACACATCACGCATGGAGGAGGTGGATTAAACCAGTTTACAGGAACTCATGAATGTTTCCTTGGCTAATATGAATAAGTTATATTTTGTATATTATGAATGTTACCTGCCAAAAAAAAAATCTTTGACACTTTGTCTGCATTCCCTCTTTATATTTATTTTCAAAGATGTTATACCTTTATTTTTGTTACATTGCTTTTTCAGCTGATGTGAGATACAAATGCCATTGAGGGAATATTTTCTTTAACACTGTACAACCCTAAACAGGCAAGTAAGGAGTAGTTATTTTTGTCTGTATTAGCTGGTTGCAGGTGGCAGGGTTTTTGACTTATTCTTAATTGCCGGAAATGTGGAAAGAAGTAACGAAGATGGGAAGACATCAGGGTGTTGTTCAAGTTTTAGTTGTTCCACAGCTCTTCAACTCTTAAGTGTCTAACATACAGTACCTAGTAACTAGGTATCTAGGAGAGCTGAATCTCTTGGGGAAGCTTTAATCCTTCTGCTCCTAACAAGGTCTTGATGTTTAAAGTTGTCTTTTATACTGTTCAAGGATTCTGGATTGCACTCTACCATAGAATAGAATCCACTGTAAATCTCTATTGTGACTTATGCAACTCTGCATGTACAGTTCAAACCTAGAACTGTAAGAATAAAAGTGTTAAGAATTGAGCTGTGTCACTGACTTGTCTGTTCACATGGAACCAAAACGGCTTTGCCCCTGCCCACATGAGTTGCTCCTCTGGCTCCTGAGCTCCAGCTTCTGTCCTGCTCTATGTGATTAATAGGGTGTGCTTGGTGCAAAACAGTGCCACACTAGAGCCGGGAAGGGTCTCTGGAGAAGTGATGTGCTCCAAGTTGGGGTATAATGCACGTTGCTGGTTCAGCAGTTTTGATGACAGGGTGATTGGTGCTGCAACCCTGTCCCGAGGTGCTGCTGGGAGGTGATCAAGAGCTTTCACCTGAGCAGCTGCCAGTTACATCACACGGCTTGCCAGGGAACTGCTTGGCTGTGCCACTTTCTGTATTCCTTGGGATTTGTCTTGGAGTAGCAAAAAGAAATAAAATCCCTGGCAAGCAGCTCTAGCCAGCAACTTGCCCTTGGTGCCTGTTGGGTGCCTTTTGTTGACTTTAGGGAGAGATTGTATTTGGTGATCACAAGGGCTTGAGTTCAGTCAGATAAACCCCTTGCCTCTCTTAAGGGCAAATTTTGAGCATCTTGCCCTGCTTGTTTCCTGTGTCTGTTGTGCTCCATGATAGAAGAGCTCCTGGCGTAAAATAATCCACATGTGTATAGATAGCTGTGTGTCGGTCCTCTCTGTGTAGTAAGGTCAAAAGATGGAGTTTTTGGTCCTGTTTCACAGGCATCTACTCTGTTTCCTGCACAGGGCCTCAGAGTAACTTGTAAAAGTTGTGGCTTTGTAAGATCTTTATGTCAAAGCAGCACTGGGGGTGGGGTGAGGCCAATCCCAGTTTTGTACGTAGGATGGGGCAGTGGGTACCCTGTGACCTGAGGAGTTCCAGCTGCTGTTCCTGCATGTCAGTTCACTGGAGTGGGGAGATCACATGGCTGCAAATCTGAATCTTCTCAAAACTGAGAAGAAGATGGGATATGAAAATCAACTGCTTCAATGCTGCTTGCACAATTGCTGAAGGCTGAATGTATGTAACAAGTAGGGCATGTGTCTTTCACACATCACTTTCTGTATCAACATGAAATGTCCAAAATAATTTCAAGTTGCGTTACATCATGAAAGTCTGCAGACAAGACTGGTGCCTGCATGTCTGAAAGCAGCATTGTCAAAGCAAGGACATAATTCCCTTGGACAGTGAGGCAGGAGCTGTGGTTCCCTCCCAGCCTGCCTGGGCCCGTGTGAGATGTGCTTTGAGCTCCTGAGTGTCCCTGTGCCCCGGCAGGAGCTGTTTGTGCACCCTGGGTGAGCTGTCCCATGTGTTCCATCACCACCCCTCACAGTGATGGATGTTCTGCTGCGGTAATAACAAACATCAACCCAGGTGCAGAAAAGGAGTTACAGTTTCTAATGTGTGCACCACTATTGACTTTGGTGTGTGGGTAACAGAAGCAATGATCAGGAGGGAAAGGCTTCCTTCTGTGATGTTCAATGTTGGAAGTCACCAGGGGAGCAGACTTCAGCAAGCTTTATTGCTTCAAGGCCTCAGTGTCAAAAATTCTGATTCAATAGTATTGTATCAAAACTAAGGGAGATTCTAAGGTATGGGTGGCTTGTGACTAAAACCTATTTTACAAGATCTTCCATAATGTGTAAAAATGGTGAAAATACCTTCCAATTAATAACACTGGGATTTAAACTTTACAGTGACAAAAAATGCTGAAGACTTTTCCACTTGGTCAGTGAAGTGATGGCCCAAGTCTTTACCTCTCTTGAAAACTAATTTATCTCTTAGAGAATAATTCAGGTGAAACTTGTGGGTTATCTCCAGTATTTTTGGCCCTGAGAACGTGTCGGTTGTTGAGTTGTTCCCTGCATTACACTGGGCAGCCAGACCAACAAAGCCTGGGCTCAGGGGAAATCTGGGGCTGGCACAAGTTGTGTGCATGGCCAAGAGTGACGAGGAGAGGCAGAGCACTGAGCAGTGGGAAATGACAGGAATGAACCCTGAGGTGTGCGTTCTGCCCCTCTGTGACCCTCTGGCCACCTCCTCATTCCCAGGGCAGCCACAGGGCTCGGCAGTGGTGTCACCTGTGTGCTCTGGGAAGGGACACCCGAGATCCCCCTTGGAATTCCGTTGTGTGACTGTAACTGTGCCTGGCCCTGCCCAGAAGGGCACAGGGAGCAGATCTGCTGTGGGAGCCTTGGGCTGTGCTCATCCTTGCAGCAATCATTTCATCTGCAGCCCCTCGCAGACCAACCACCCCTGGAGCTCGGGGCCTTGTTGGTCACAGCTGCTGCCTGTAAAGCATCCCTAGCTAATTTTGGGCAGGCTTTTGTAGGAGTAAGGACTCCCAGCCCTGTATTCGGGTGAAGCATGATGGTCATTTGTGCTCATTCAGCTCAGCTGGTGCTGCAGGCACTAACACAGCCTCCTTAGCTCCCATCTCGGTGGTGGGAGGTGCTATGGGGTATTGAGTGAGATTTTTGACTGCTCTGTTTTGAAACTGATTGGAGATTCTGAAGAGAAGGAATATTCATCAGATGGTTTTGGTCTGGGTAAGGAGATGGAGAGGCAGGTGTCTGGGAAGAAAAGAGGTGTAAGCAACAGAGTCTAGCTCAGCTGGAGGCAGAAGTGGGGTGAAGGCTTGTGGGGCTTGTGAGCTGCTCCTGGTGCAGCTGCTGTCACTGTCACCCCCACTGGGACTTGTTCCTGGTGCATTTTCAGAGCAACAACCCACTGCTGGCTTTAGGGTGAGATTGTTTTGCTGAGGTTTTTATACAGTAGTACCTTCTGCACTGCAAAAAGATGCAAGAAAACCAGCTAGGAAAGAGAGAATGGGAAGAGAAGAAATTTGATTTGGAAAAAAGTAAGAATAGTTCCTCATTCCCTACAAAAAGAGCAAGAAGAAAGGGAATGGAGATGCAGCTTTTAAAGGGTCAAATCAGCTCTGGTTCTCTGTGAAAAACAGACCTGCCCTTTAGTTCTCCAGTGACTGAAAAAATACTCTTCCTGGTATTTAAAAATTTAAAATAGTAAAATTGTTGTGCTGGATTGTAAGTGATTAAGAAGAATGCTCAGAAAGCTTTGTGTGCCCAGCTACAACTGCCCCTCTGCTACAGGGGACATCATCTGCTCCAGCAACTCACAGGAAGAAGCATCTTTGAACACCTGGCTGCCTCTGGAGCAGCTGACTCTTCTGTCAGCCTGAGGGCCGTGTGGAGGAAATGGGGCTCCAGAAAATAAATCGGTGAGAACGGAGGGGAAGTTTCACATCCCTGGCCACCAGGCCTTGCAAACTAGATGTGTGTGCATACATATATATGCACAAGTGTGTGTATTTTATATACAGACTTGGGAAATGCAGTGACTAAAGGAGTGCAGGCCCCGCACAGCCGACTCTGCTGCAGAGCAGCCTGGAGCCCTGCAGTGGCACAAAGGGCTTTCCTTCACGGGAGGGCTTCACTCTCGAGTGTTCTTGCTTCGTTCGCTGTTTTCTGAGGGAGCAGCTCTCCAGGTGGCGGAGGTTGAGCAGGGCTGTGTGAGGGGGCAGCGGGGCCCAGCCCATAAAGCCGGAGAGGAGAGCGGGAAGTGCCGGAGCCGGGATCGGGATGGCCTCGGCCGGGAGGAGACAGCGGCGGAGGAGGAGGCGGTCGGAGGCCGGGCAGCCCATGGAGGGTACGGGAGGGAGAGAGGGAGGGAGCCCCGGTAACAGAGCCCTGAGGCGGGGGATGTGTGAGCGTACAGGGACTGAATTCTGAGAGTGGGCAACTGGAACAGAGGGCTGGCTTATGGCACAGCTTTGCATTTATCCCTCTCTAGTCCGGTTGGATGTCTTGAGCACAAATACCTCTTTTAGGATTCAGAAAACTTGTAGCGCCTAAAAGAAAAAAAAAACCTCTCCATGTTACTGGTCTGGTATAAGCTTCTTTGAAAAAAAATGATACTTTCCTCATGCTATATGAAGGACCAGTGAATGAAGTCTTGTTGTGATAGAAGACAGTGGCTGCTTCTTACTTATTTTTAAACAGAAGCTGCCTTTGATTGGGAGCTTAATACAGACCATGTGAAGGACTGATCAACTTTTCTAGCATAAAGGGAGTAGCCATGTCTGGGCAATTTATCTCTGAGATTTTTTTATAATGTGTTCTCCTACCCTGCCTGTTTCAGTAGATGCTCAGGAAAAGGAGGATTCTATTAAAAGCCCAGACTGCGTAGAAAGACTGGCACGAAAATACATGGTAACTTTTCTAATTGCTGCTTCTCTACCTCCCGATTAAAATATGATTCAGAAAGCGTTTGTTGGTGTGCCCTTGGCTTGATAGTGCAGCTGGCTGGGCTGGAAAAGAGTGCATGAAGAACAGGTGTGGATGAATAAATTTAAGTGGGAGGGACCGAGGAAACTCCTTCACTTCTGTGCCACCCCCTGGGGACGAGAGGAGCTCTTTGTTTGTAAAGTCTCTTTCTAAGCAAGAGCTTTAGAAAAAAATGAGGGTGTTCTGAGTCATTTATCTGCAGTTACATTTCTGAGCTGTAGGGCCACCAAATGCAAAGAAACAAACAGAACCACAGTGCAAACTAAAAATCATTTTGTAAAGTTATTCACAAGTTTAAGAATGGAGTAACCATTCTTAGCAAGTGCAAGGCATGTTCTGGACTGCTCCACTTCATGTTTTTGGGGGTGAGGAGTGATGAGAGAGGCTTCTATTTTCCCCTTGTGTCTCACTTGCACAACCCAACCAGCACCACAACTGTGGGATATTTGGAAAGACAAGCTGACTTCAGATGGGGAAGTTTTGGAGAAACTCAGCACCTACAGTTGGTACTAGAACTTCAGCTTCACCCTGAAGCTGCAGTGACTTCTGCTTTGAGTGGCATTTCTTTCTGTTCCTCCTCTGCAGCAGAAGTGCACAGTGGAATCAAGCACAGAGTCCGAGTCTGAATCCAGGCTGAAGGTAAGGAAAGGACTGACTCTGATGTGTTCTGATGGTGATGTGATTCCCTGATGTGTATCCAACTCTTCCTTTAGCCCCAATAGGAAGCAGCTAAGGCATGTTGTGGAGTTGTTGATTTTGTGACTGGAAGAAACCCAAAACAATCCCAAACCCAATACTACTCTTTCCAACAGGCTCTTCCTTACAACTCTTACTCACTTTAGAAAAGTTGATTCTAGGGGTATGAGGCAGGAAAGAGACAGTGTTTTAGTCAGACAAATGCTAAGAAAGTGCTGACCTGGGCTATTCCTGGTGGTTTACTTTCAGCAGCTCTGGTCTAGCGGGATTTCTACAGCTCTGGGTGGAGAACCTTTACCTTCTGACTGCTCCTTTTGGAGGAGATTAAGAGCAGCTCTGTTGCTGTGGCAGTTATGGATATTGGTAACTTCTTGAACACTGCTCTGTCAAACCAGTGTGTTTAGTGTTGATGAAAAAAGACCTGATGCTGGAAAACAAAATACTTAATTTGTGGGTAAAAGTCTCTGGGATTGATGTTTGCTCTTGGTCTGTGTGAATCACTGTGCTCTGTGACTTGGAGAAGTTGCCTGCCAGGAACTTGCCACCACTTCAGCTTCCAGAAAGGTCAGGGCGAGGCTGGAGCTGTCTGTGTTCTGGGAGAAACCAGGCTGGAAGTCCAGCTGTGAGATGGCTGGGCAGGGTGCAAGGGGGGCTTGCACAGGCCCCAGTCTGAACAAAGAGCTGGCTGCTCTCACCAAGGGTGCTGAGGCAGATGCCAGGCCAGGACTGGGGGACTTTTTGGCTCTCTGGAGAAGCAGAAGAGCTTTGTGGGGATGTCTCTGTCCTTGACCCAGCACAAGAATGTGGTCACAAATGGGCTTGGACTTCAGCTCCTCTGCTGGAGCCTTTGTTTTCCCGTTGAGCCCAGATTCCTGAGCTCTGCTTTGTCCCAGCTGTGCTCAGTTCTCCCCCTTCCCGCTGGAAGCAGCACAGCACTGACTAGCAGTGTGTTCTCTGAGCACCTGCAGTGGATCCTTCTCAGGAAGCACTTTCCCACTTTCCTTGCTGTTAACTTCTTTCCCTTTGTGAGACTTTTGTACCTCGAGTTTGCTTTCTAAACGGAGTCTCCCTATGTGGCTTTTTTTTTAAATTTATAAACCCAGACTCTAAGCACTATTTTGGGATTTCAAATCATCCCTATGTGAAAGAACAAAAAGGGATCTGAGTGGGAGGGAAGCTGTCTAAACCTTAAATTGTATCCTGACTACTATTATTTAAGTGCTGGTTTGGTTTATTTTTCTGGTGGTATGCAATTACTCATTGTTCTCTTCAGTGCAATGCTTTAAGTGCACTAAGGCTTACCATAGCTCTGTTTTAGGTTAACTTTACCAAACCTTGCAAAGTTGGATTGAGGCACACTTTTTGTTGGCTTTTAGCAAGGTGGCAATCTGGCTTCCTCTTCTCTAGGATTTCCACCTGCTGTTTTTCATTTGGTAACTTATGGGAAAGTATCTTCTAAACCTGTTCGTTTCTCTTAAATAGGTCGTGCCTAGCCCACTTGCTGGAGGACTCAAGAAAACAAAGAAATCCAGGAGACTACAAGTAGGTTTTGGGTATTACACAGTTCTTGGTGTAGCATCCAAAAACTAAAACAGAGGTAGGAGTGTGTGGATAAACAGAAAAGCTTCCACAGTAAGTCTGTGACTTAGGTTGAAAGGGATATTAAAGTCCGTTGTATATGTTGCATCTTTTTGGTCTTTTGTCCTTTTTTTTTTTAAGGACAAATAAGCATCTACCATGTTTAGAGATGTTTATTTTAGTTTTTAGATCCTTATGATGGTGATTCAGAAGATGCATCTGTTCACACTGACTGTGGTATAAAAGATGCACCATGGACAAACAGTGCCTCTAAAGCAATGCCTTTGGAGGATGCTGATACTTCAGAAGATGAAGAATCCTTCCCTAATCCTCCAAATGTCAGTGAAATTCAAGCAGTAAATGACTGCAGAGCAGCCCTGGAGCTTCCCGGCCTCGAGAAGGATCTGTTGCAATCACCTGAGCTGTCTCCAGCCACAGAAGCATTTACCCCCGCGGGGCTGACACCTGACCACGCCTCACCGATGGTTGTTAACCCTTCAGCCTCCGCGGATCTCCCTGCAATCGTGGCTGACGCTGCTCCACAGCCCCTGCTCGCAGCTCACTGTGATGGCACAATGGCCAAGCAGTCCATAATGAAAAGAAAACAAGGGATTCCTGCTCCAGAGGGTGCTAGTGAAAAACTGAAGAGAAAGAAATTCCGTGCAAACTAATCTAAAGGATGAATAAATCATTGGACACTGTTCTGGAGGATCCTTCTGGTAGAGATTTCTTTTGCAGAGTGTACCTGAACTAAACAGGCTGCCTCAAGCCTGTTACAAATGCACTGCACTGTTCAGAAAGCTCTGAGATCCACCTGAGAAATGGAATCAAGTTGTGTGGCAGCTCCAGTGAAAACTAGCAAAGGTATATCCACAGGATGACAGCCAAGCTTGGTGCCCAGGTCCTCCTGTGTGCAGTACCTGGAGGCACCTGCTCAGTGCCAGTGTCATTTCACCAACACTGACAAGGATTTGTTGAGGAGAAAACGAGGAATGACCCCGGGGCTGCAATTAGCTTCCAATAGCTGTGGCCTGTCTGGCACCTGCTCCACGCCAAGTTTGGCTCTTGCTGTGTCTGACCTCCCTCTGAGTGGTGAACAGTACAGGTTTGACTACCAACAGCTGAATTGCATCATGCTGAACTGACTGCACCTTCTGGCAATCCAGCAGTCATTTTCTCCTTCAAAGGGGGAGAAATTGTCCAGTTTCTGTTAACACAGCTGCTCCTACCTGGTTTGACCAATGTTTTGGGCAGTTTCTGTGTAGCTGCCAGATCAGTGTTTACAATGTGGTGTGGAAGCTCAGAGCTTCTTAGTGAAGGCAGTCACTCTCACTAAGCTGCAGGCATGATGCCCACAGATGGGAGGCCAGTCAGGGAGCAAAAACTGTGTCTCTGATCTCCCTCTCCTGTATGGTAATTTCTTTAATCAGATTTAGAATCTGGGTAGTCCATTTGTGTAGGAGGGGAGCTACTAACTTTGAAAGTATAATAATGGCTTGAAAGATGTCAGTACCAGCAACTTGTGAAAGCATTTATTGGAAAGCCAGTCAAAATATTATTTAACTGCTAGCTTTGCACCCTTCCACCTGTATATTTATTTAATTAAAGCAACTTTTCTTTCATCCTTATTCCCCCAGCTGGAAATGGTTTTTAATCAGTTTGGAACATACGTGGCTAAACAGTAAGTTTCAGAGGCCTTTGCCCCAAGACAGAAGTTACTGTGGTTGCTCCTTGACTTGTCCAGAGGCAAAGACTGCTGCAGCAAAAACTGTGAAGTTCATTGAAAAAAATCCAGACAAACCAACAACTAACCACTTGCAGCTTGTGTGTACTACAACTGGGCTAAAGCTCTCTCTGGAATGAAAACTTGTGAAAAGCTTAAAAATACAACATTGTGATGCAGCCAAGCCCTTAATTTTAAGTTCTAGCTATTAGACACCCAAGCTGTCAGCCCCATCAGCTGAGGCTAAATAAAACTGAACCCCCTGACTTTCAAACTGTGGCCAAAAAACCTAAACTCACCTAAAGAGGATTTCACTTAAACCAGCTGTTTCACACAGCATGGAAAAACCAGGCCAGGAGAGGAGGGAAGTAAGTGGAAAGATAAGACACAGGACAGTATAAACTCACTGGAATATGTTTACTCAGTATGAGAATCCAGCTGTGGATTAACTTGTGAACTGAAATCGCACCTTTTGTTAATTCAGGCCTAATGCAGAAGGTAACATAGAAGAGCTGAAGGGTTTGGGAAGCTCAAGCTCTAGGATACTTCAGACTGTCTTGATCTCCCCATCAGCATTTGCCCATAGGTGAAAGTGGTTTAGGTAGAGTTTTAATAGTAGCTGTAAGTGGTACCACAGCTCAAGTCTATGAGCTGTGCACAAACAGCAGTAGCTGAAAGGAAGGTGCATGTTCAGCTGAGCTGCCAACAGCCAGCTCATGATTTAAGCTACTACTTCACACTGCAGCTGGAACCCAGAGCATGCTGCTAGCAGGACGTGCTTTTTTCTGTACAATGTAATTGAAATGATGCTGAAGGCATTGATACCAGTTCCAGACAGATTCTGGTGCTGGAAAGCAAAGTCTCTCATAGAGGCTGAAACAAAGCAAAGGCATTACAGTTACAACTCATCTTGGACCATGATGGATGTAGTTCTCATCTGTTCCTCACAACTGGGTAAGAACTACAGGTACAAAGATTACATGAGTCACTGATCTGGGATTCACACTTCATAAGGTAACAAAACCAGCCAGGACAGTTCAATCTCAGTGATTAACTTTGCAAAACAGTAGCGAAGAGGGCAGACAGAAGAAATCTGTTTCAGTAATGGGCAGGCATTGTGTAAAACAAGTATGTGAGGCAGGCTGCGATACCAATTTTTCCTCCCAGCACAGGCTTGTGCTATAGAACTCCTTATCACAGAAAAAATACTCAAGTTGATGAAGTCACTGCTTTCATAGGAGCAATCACTGAAGGAAGGGACTCTCAAAAGTTAAGAGATTGGAGAGCTGTGTGCCTGCATTCTTCATATGCATCTTTGAACACTTGACTTTAGCCACTGTCAGAGAGGACAGCTATTCTGAGATGGTCAGAATGGTAGAAATGCCTAGCCATCATATTCAGGATCAGAAAAAGCAAGTGAATGCCAAAACCATTACAGCAACCCAGGCAATTAGCAGGAAGTCTCATCTTCCCTAACTTAGTAACAGTTGGTCACATGTGAGAGTCTCAAATAATACTGTAACTCCTTGTGCAAGCATTTAATAGCCTCCTCTTGGGCTACTAAGACGTGAACCTGGAGACTTATTTCACCATAAAAGCAGTTTTAGAAAGAGGAAGTTCTGTGGTCAATAGGACAAGAAAGTTTAGGATGCTCCAGCTTCTCAATGCATTGTAGCAGGTTACTTTCAAGTAATTGATGCAATGGCCTGAATTATCACAGCAGATGTCAGGCTTTGTGTCTTACTGCACTACAGACTTACATTCCAAGGTTCCTGTTACTGGAGATTAGCTTGAAGAGCAATTCACAGTTATTCTCTGAAAACATCATGGGTATAGATTTTCCAGACCAAAAACATCAGTAAGAATTAGATCAACAGAAATAGACGGTCAAAATTTTTGCTGTATATTTTATTTAATATAACATAATCCATCAAATATCACATCTACCAATAACCATCTAAAAAATCTCATTCAATTTTCCTTCAAAGAAATCTCTCTGGCCTATCAGCTTCCCCAACAGCTTCCCAATGCACCATGACCTTTCCAGCCAACTTGACACAAATCCATCTGCTAACCTACCCTGATTACAAAAGTACAGGTGAGCACTACATAGAAGACTGACACTTACTATAGCATTAACCAGTGAAAATAAATTTGTTTACTCAGTGCAGAGAACTGCAACACCACGCTCATAGAAGCTGCGGGGATCTTCCTTGGTGGCTATTTCGAAGTCAACGGTGAAAATCAGATCAGCACGAGTGAAGTTCAGATAAACTGGTAAAGTAACCTGGGGAAAAATATGAATATAGAAGAGCAGTGTAAGACAGCTGAAGAGTGTAACAGGTTTCTGTAACACTATATGGTACCAGTGAGATGGGAATTTAGTCTCAGATAACTCAGTACTCAAAATATGAGGAAAAACCCCAAGGCTTAATAAATTCACAGATGCTGCTACAGGTATAAATGAGAGTTTTGACCTGAACATTTTTGGATGCCTCTCCTTTTAGGTCAGCACTAGGTCTGTTTGCTGCTAGCCCTGAAATCAGATGCAAACTGACACCAAGAGTAATTAGAAAACACCAATTGATTTGTGGTGCCCAGTACAAATATCCATAAAGCCTTACAAAAAAATTGCTAGGGATATCTAAATATTTCTATCAATACTTACAACATTTGCTTTTTTATCAGCATTTGTCTGCTTGATCCAGCGAAGCTGTGTAATGGGCAGGACAGTTGAAATAGCGTTTGAAAGCGACAGCTTGTTGTTACTGCATGTAGCTCCCTGAAGCTTCAGGCCTGCAAATTGCAATACAGTTTAGAGTTCTAAGAGCTTTCATACATACAAAGGCTGTCTCCCTCTGTATCATTTAAGGGCTAAGTCCACTAAATGAGAAGTATTTCTCAAATACTGCAAAATGAAGAGGTTGTAGGTGATACACCATGCAATACCACTTCAATATATACTGACCCCAGTCTTGAGATTTATTAGCATTTTAAGTACTTCCATAATAACTGATATCAAACTAATCTGTAAACGCTTTCAGAAAGTGTTTAGTAACTTTTGCAACGACAGCACCTTTTCCATTTGACATAGCCCATTTAATACCAGAAGCTTCTGAAAACGTTTCAGAGCAAGGTCCCTTCAGCTAAGTTTACCTGTGACTCCAAAGCTGCAGGCATCCAGGACTGCATTCTGGGTAGTTGTAACATTGACCTCAAGACAGAGTTCTTCAAGGGACCAACTGTTTGCTTGAGCAACATATTGTCTAGTAGCAGTAATATATGCCTCTGGTACAAACAGGCCACCAAGGCACACATGGATGTTCTATTTAAGAGGGGAAAGTATATGGAAAAAAGTATTTCAGCTGCAGTATTAATAAATAGCTATTATAAATACTTCAGCAATCTATTTACATTAAAATGTTCCTGCTGCTACTGGAACACCGTGTAACTGCTAAGATGCTTTCTGCTCTACAGCTTTGTCTCCTGTTGTTCCACAATGCTACTGCTCCCTCTGATCTCTGTGCTCAGTGAGCCTGCTAAGCCTCATCATGCTGTGATCAGAGGACGCTTAGCAGTATTTAGACATTTCAGAGAACATTGACTCAAGTTCATTGACTGAGCAGCTCCAGGAAGCAGTTACACAGCTCCACCAATAACCCACAAAAGTCAGCACAAGGTACCTTCAGTTCCTTTGCTCCACCAGATGCAGCTGCCTGGGAAATATTCTGGAGCTGTTTAATGCGCTCACTGAAGTCAGACACCCACTGGATAACAGTCATACCAGCTGGCACTGTGTAATGAGACCAGCTACGAGGCAAAATACCTACAAAAATGTGATTAGAATTAAGTTTTATTCATATACAGGTTGAAAATACACACTACATTGAAACTTTGAAGACTTGGACTAGAATATCAACCTCTATTTTAAAAGGCCCTTCAGTAAGTGAAAGTACTTTCAAAGAGTACAGAGCAAATGGCCTCCACGTCTACTCTGTATTTAAAATGCCACCCAGTTACAGACACCCTTCAAGAGCAGCTGCAGTTACACACAGCTATTTATGCAAGACCTAATCTTCAACTCTGCATGAAGATTTGAGTTCTTTAGAAAAAACTGAAGAGGTCAAGTATCTGTGTTTCAGAAAATGCTTTTGTTCAAATCACCATGTATTACAACATGCAGCATGTCTGTGAAAATGCCACATGTATGTGGAATTAGTCTTAAATACAAATTCAGAGAATTTGATCATTTTCTAGGAGATTTTATAGGACCAATACTACTCATTCAGTGGTATAAATTACTTTGTTCTGTCACAAGTCAGAAATTGAGAGAACTTAGTAACACTTCAGCTTAGAAATTAGGCTGCTAATATAAATTGTACAAAAAAGCCTAATAATATCACATTTGTAGCCTAACTATATTATTATTATTATGGCCTAATTATTAGGCTATTATCAACCTCAACTTGAAATCTCAAACCAAGCCAATGGGAAGTTTATGCTCAACTTTAAGTATTACTTGTGTCAAATGTCAAAGTCTATCCACATTTTTCTACCATTTTTGGTTTTTTTTTTAAAGTTACTGACCCCAACAGCCTCTTACAGCATGCAATAAGCAATCAGAGCCCTGGGAGATGCTAATTTGAATTCCCATACCTTTCACCAGCTCATTTATCAGTGTACGCAAATAGTTGGTTTGTTTCTTTTTCCCTTCACACACTTGAACCACGTCTGCCAGGTCCTGACGAACATCCTGGAGCAGCTTCGCTCCCATTTTCACCTCCCTCTCAAAGAACCGGAACAAAGGATCCTGATGATAGTCAAAACATTCAAAGTAAGTTGCAGATCAAAGTTCTTGCTGGAAAACTGCTAAAAAAGCAACCTCCAAATTCTGGGTGGAATGAGCAGTGAAACTGTGACTACAAGCATTGAACACGAAGATGCAGCCTATGGTGCAGAAAGCGATCGCAGAAACTGTTTTACAACCAACAATCTTCTCTTGCTTGGAGAACCAAGAAAGTAGAAGTCATAGTTGAACAATTAATGCAGACCGCCTGCTGTAGCTCCCCGGCTAGACTGTTAGCCATTGCATTTCTTCAAATACTACCCAAAAGACATAAACGAGGTTTTAAGAGCATTTCAAGAAACTCAGCAGGTCATTACCTGGCTATGGCACTCAAAATCAGCACCAATACAGGTTCAATTGACCCCTCAGCAGTGTAACTGGTACTTGCAAATCACAATGCACCTGGAACTTGTGCTTTTGCTATGCCCATGTTAAATAAAACATAGTTCTTACTTTAATGTTTTCCACAGTCCTCTTCAGATGGTTTAGAGTTTGTGGGATAAGGTGCAGCCAGTTAGAGGCTGTGGTATGCAGTGTTCTCATCCAAGCTGGGCGTCCATCTGATGTAGAATCAGTTCTTGTCTTTTTCTCGGTTTCTGCATAAGCCAGATCATCCTCATCCTCCAGCATCTGCATTTTCAGCATTTTACTGATCATATCTATGCCTAAAACAGAAGATTTGCTGTTAGAGAAGCAGTGGCATCAAGATTAGAACATCTTACTACATGCAAGAGCCAGGACTTTCCATTATCCCTAGTCCAGACCTAAGATTCAGAACTGCCCAGAAGCTTACAATAAAGCTTTTCAGAATCAAGATAGGAGCTTGCCATCTGGAAGACTAAATGTAACTGGCTTTCTTGATTCATAGGCTCCTGGTGAGTTTTTGGACTGCTCAAGTGTCTTATCTAGCAGAAGTTAAACCACTTATGTTGAGGGAGAAGGAGAAAGCTCTCGACTCTTTAGCAAGATTTGTATTTCTCTTCTGCTTTTTAATTAAAATGGTGGCCTGGTAATCTATGGAAGACATTGTTAAAGTTCTGCATTTACCTTGTGTGGTGAGAAGAACTTTCTCTGCATTATTTGGCAGTCCCAGCCATGATGGTGTTTGTGCATCTGGCAGCATCTCAACCCACTGGACAAATTCTTCACGCCTGCAAGGCAGGGTTTTAATATTCATTAAAGGGTTTCCTCTGCTAGAATGCCAAGGTAATGCATTGTCTGAGACAGATATTTACACAGCACAGAAATATAGGTTATGTGCTTGGTTTGTTGTTTTTCTTTGTGTGCTGTTTTTTTAATTTAAAAAAATCCGTTGTACATAAGAGATCACGATAAAGAAAAAATGATACCTGATTCCATCTGGCATCTGAATATCTTTGTGTCCATCAACTTTGCAAGCCAGTTTGAATTCACTGTCAAAACTTAAGGTAGTGAACAGACGTTCCAAGAAAGTGTTTAACAAACGTTGATCAAATTCATTATCGATACGACCTCCATAGATAGACTGGGCCATCAGTGTCTTCAGTGCAGACCAGGGGATCTTATCAGGGGAAATGTTTTGGCGACCCTGTAATAAGCAGGAAATAATTGTTAAACTGCCAACAGATTTTTTGTGCCTACTCATTTAACTACCTTAATGTTTCCAGAACAGAGTGTTTCACTGAAGATCCAAAGTACTGTTACCTGTGCCTAGGTACACAACACTACTTGCCTTTGCTGTATCATCCAGCCAGGTATCCACTGTGTCACAGGCAGATCTCAGGTCAGATTCCCCAAACTCGTACTTCTTGGACCAACCCAAGGGAGCATAGCGCAGGCGCTCTTGGATGATGGCATGGAACCAGGCAAGGAGGAAATACAAACGAGCACGCTCATTTGGAGACTAGAAATGGGGAGAAAAAAAACCAACACAAAGCCAAGCAACTGTTACTCAAGTGAACTGATAAAACCAAAGCCTGCTCAAAGACTACAAAGTGTAAGATTTAATGCTAGATTGCTACCAAAACTGAATACACACTACCAACAGAACAAGCAACTACTACTTTACTTGGGTGAGGAGAGAAAAACATTTGAGATACATCTTAGAAGCTGAGATTTTAACATCTAAATAAGATTTCAACAAACATATTCTTGCATTTGGTTTCATCTACACAAACCACAGCCTCACCTTGCACATCCTAGAAACTGGAATGCTACTGAAGGTCCTCAGCATGTTTGCCTTTACACCAGGAGGAGGCTCAAACACGAAGATTCGGCCGGCACGTAACAAATTCACTGGCACCTAGAGAAGATCAACAAGCTCAAATCCAGCTACTTTAGCCTTCACTAAATTAAATCGCAGCACAGTCTGCATTAGCTTCAAAAACTCATGGTAAGCACACGAAGTCCTGCCTTTCTTTTGGAGGTTAGGGGAATCAGCAAAAGGAACAATATAAAGTTTACAGCTACAATTCAGTTATCAGAAAGCAAGACTAATAACCCCCCTGACAGGTGTGTATTTTCCTTCTTTACTGCAGAAAGGCAGTCATGCGAAAACCTTCCTTGGGGAGCACTCTTAGCTCTGCCTGCCAGTTACTCTGCCTGAGAATTAATTTTAAATCAGTGTTACCTTTGGATTAATCTCCATGGTAAGGAAGAGTCTGAAGCAAGCATGGGGTTGCAGGGAATGTAGTTTCTTTTCTAGTTGCATGAGCCAGCCAGGAGCCAGGTGAACGTTCTTCAGCATTACCCATCTGTGAATTTTTGAAACAGAACAAGTGCTTTTCAGTGAACAGCTTATGGATCCTGGCTGTGATCATCACAAAGAGTAACAGAACATGATATCAATGCTACAGATTTTCCTCCCTCTTTTAAATCTGTCTTCTACATAGAATCAGTTACTATGTACTGTAAATGGGTTAACTTTCTTGTTTTGCAGGTACAACCTACTTCTCCTGAAAATATTTAAATACAAGATGCAAACAGATGTGCTTGCTATTGCAAACTTAACTTCAAAAGACAGGCCTACTCACAGTTTTATCTCTTCAACCAATAGATAACTTTCCCCCCTTTACCTTTCTACTAGGCAGTATTCTAGCTGAAAATGAACTAGAACTTACCTTCCAGATTTCACTGCTGTGTTTATTGCTTTATCTGCTTGGTTAAACCCTTCGGCAGAACCTGAAAGACAGAAAGGTTGCTAAATCTCTTACTGCTAACAATTTAATTTATGCTTAGATGTTGAAATAAGGTATGCTCTTACCAATAGCAATAGAAGTAATCTGTGTATTCTGCTCAGCTGCAAGGTCTTCAACATGACCACTGGCATCGTAACCAGGCACTGAACACATCAGCACAGGGGTATTTGGTTTCAACTGTGCTCCAAGAAGTTGAAAAGGATACAAATCAATCACTTGATAAACACAAGAATGCAATAAGCTCAGTGTTCATTCCCTCTGTACAACTAAAACCATTATGTTACTCTTAGTTTTACTTTAACAAATAGAAAAACAATCCACTCCTCACACCAGAGAAGTGGAAGAAATGTCCACTGGAAAGCTTAACTCATTGTGGAACTCATGCAAAGTGGCACTAAGCATTTCAAAAACAAGTAGTTTACCTCTGTATCCACAATGTGTGTCAGATCTAAAGGCTGCTCCATAATGGACATGAAAGACTCCCCAAGATTTGTTGAAACAAAGGTATGTGCCATGGCCAACAAACGATCGGGACGGAAGGCCTGGATCAGAAGCAGGCGATGAATGGCCTGTCCAATGGGAGCTGGAAAGAGGAGACAGGATTAGATGGACAGGTAAGAAAACCATTTTCAACACTCTCCTCCAATTCTCCATTCAATTTCTCCCCATCTCATTCTGAAGACTACATAGTTAGAAAGTTAATTATCATTTTGGAAGATCTGATGCAACTTTTTAATGAAGTGCTTATATTCTGTTTTTAATTTGACAATTGAAAAAAACTAGCAGCTTCAGCTGGTTTACAAAATCCATAGGCTAGAATTATTGACACGAGTGATTTTAATTTCCAGGGACAACAGATCTTTTCACATCTTCTCAACCACAAAATAGTCTGCTCTTCTGCTAAACTTTGAAGTCATATACACTTGTCCAGCATAGGTAGGGTAGATAACCTAGAGCTGCTTCAGTTAACGGTCAAGCAGCTTCAATAAGCAGCTAGTAAATACAAGCTTAGAATGCTTAATTTAGAAAGCTACAGGAATGAGCTCAGAACGATCAAAGGCAGCAAACACTTCTGAAAGTTACCTTTCAGACAGGGGAGGAACTGAAGGACAACAGTTACCCTCAAGTTCTCACTCTTAAAAAATTAGTACTGACAACTAACTTAGCAAGAGGTAAGACCTCATGCTTACATTTAGATACATCTGCAGGTCTAAACACTCTACTAAACCAGCCCTGTCCTCAGAAAATCTGTGTCTTAGAGCTTTTCAGAGTATTGAGCTATCTCCAGACTGCCCTATAATGACTAAGGTTAATCCAAACTATTATGCAATCTAATGAGATTGCAGAATTATGTTTCATCCTCAGTGGAAGACACAGGTTAAGGTGCAGCAAACAAGTGTAGTAACTACTGCTTAGAACAGTCTGGTTTAAAAAAAACCCAGTGAAAACAAACGAACCTGTCAAAAAACCCAAAAACACCACAGAACCAAACCCACTACACCTGAGCTTCTTATACAATCCCAACTTTATGATTTTCTCAAGCATTAAGGTCCAAAATTGAATTTTACTTTAGAATTGCTTTTAAAATCATAGTAACTACTTAGATCAGTACAGTAGGACTGGTATGGACAACAGTGCAAATTCACTTACTTGCAGGTTTTTCTTCAGTCCAAAGGTATGGTACAGTCTGCTCTGGGGAACTGCTATCCAGCCAGATGCAGAATTGCTGTATTTAAAAAAAAAAAAGCAAAATACCTGAAATGGAGTTTCAAGATATCAGAAATGTACAGCAAGGACATGTAAAACTCAAGTCACACTTTGTCTATTATGCTTCTTTAGATGTGCCAAATCATTTCACTGGTTTGCCTCATTTCACTGATAGCCTCCAGCACCCCTGATTCTACAGATCTCTACCAAGTTCCAGGCCAAGCTGTACATTATTTTACCCCAGGCTGAACAGTTTGAGAAAAATTAGATGTAGTAAAGAGAATTCAACTTCTAATATAAAAACTAGGCAGGGCAAACTAAACAGGTACTATTTAATATATGGACACAATTTGGGACATACAAATTCACAGTCAAGACAAAGATGTACTACTCTTTGAACACTTCAGTCATGAGAAGGTGCAGTGTTCAGTAGTTGAGTACTATCCAAATTTATTCCACATAGGCATGTCCAGGAGCTCACCATAATGAAGTTATATATGGCTGGGGCTGTTCCCCTCTACTGCATAATTATTACACAATAGTGATGCTGCAAAAGATATGCACTGTCACACTTTCTGCTACCCTGGAAACCAAAGTTGGCTAACCACGAAGCCAGATGAATGGTGGAATTGTTTCTGAGTGATGAACAGTGTGGTCTTTACAAGTTTCAGAGCTGGGTTACGAAGGAAGTAAGAACATTTATTTCCACAACTACAACTAGTTAATCTTTAGGGCTTCACCTCCCACAGTAGGAGAGCTTACTTGTAAGCATGAAGCTCTCCAAGCAGACACCTGAAAAGCTTTAAGAAGATAGTTCAGTGGAGAGACAGACCTTAGCCAACACTTACCTCATCAGCTTGAACTTTTGAAACAAGGTCCTTAAATGCAGGAAGGCAGCTCAACCTCATCATTGCCTCTGTTTGCTCTACAGTCAAACCATTGATTTTGGGGAGAGATGCAGTGTTTAGTACAATCTCCTTCCCTCTCAAGAAGTGCTGGAATTCTGCATCATATGTAGGCTCCCTAATAATAAGGGAAAAGAAGACTTCAGCTAGATACCTTCAAGGCAGCCCTCCCTTTTTCAACTGAAATGAAGCAAGAGAACAAACATTTACCCAATAGTGCCCTTCAGTTTGATCCGGGCCAACAACATGGCAAATGTTATATGATCCTGGTGCAGCATGCCACGTGCCACTCGATTGAACGCCACCTAGGAACAGAACAGAGTAGTAGTGTAAGAAGTTTTGAACTCTGACCCTTCAAAAATTATTAAAGAATTACATTTATTAGTAAAAAAAACTGAACCTGAAAGAGATCCTTTGTGATGATTGAGAGACGATGAGTATGGTCTGTAATTCCCTTCAGATTTGGGTTCTCATACAAGACATTGTGATAGATGTCCAAGAAAAACTGGAGGGAGTATTGGTAGAGGAAATGTATCTGAAAGAGAAGAGAGTTTATTTTTTCTCTCCACAATCCTGCTGATACCTACAGAGTACACCTACCAAACTGCAATATTGAGCAGTGCCTATTTAGCTTTAATCAGTAAACACTCAAAGCTCCTGATAGAAGAACTCAACCTACCTGTTTCAGTGACTCCATAGTAAAGTAGATACTACTGCAAGCTGTAGAAAGAGGCAGGTACTGCTGAGAAACAGTCTCCACTTCTTGCATGACAATATCAGTCTCTTCTACTTTTCTGGTGACCTCTGCTGCTTCCTTCTTCAGGTTCTCAAGAGTAGTAATGATGGTGTCATCATCCAGGATACGTCCCTTCACTTCATTTAGTGCTTGTAGTAGGGATTTTTCCAACTGACGTAAGCGCAGCTGAAATTCACCTTAATTAGAAGAAAAAATAGGTCACATTGTACAGATATGTTAGTTTTTAAGAATTATGTGTATTGTGTGTACGTTGCCATTGGTCATCCTGAAAACAGAGTATGGAGACATTTCACTGTATATTTCTAGAGTAAATCCACTGTTTTCTTTTAGAACAGGAGGAAGTTAATTTTGGTAAACATACCCTGAAGCTTGAGGAGGTCAGAGCGTTTTTCATCAACATCTGGTCTTTCAGCTTTCAGGACTTCATTCAGACACTGGCTCTGCAAGCTGCTGCGAGTTACTGTGAAGTTCACAAATGTAACACGAGAGCAGAGATCCGGTGGGAATTCAACCTGTCACAGGAAACAGAGAAACATTTTCTCATCTCTCTTCACACGCCGTTCCTACCAACAGGACAGCTTTTGGTTTTACTTACTGTTGGATCTCTGGTGGAAAGGAAGATAACGAAGGATGGTGACAAATCAATATCTTGGTCTCCCAGAGTAATCAGAACTCTGCCTCCAGTTCTTCGGACTTCACGATTCAGAACAGGATTCAGAACTGGATCATAGCTCTCCACATCCTAGAAAGACAGATGTGTTAAAGACTGTTGTTTGCAAATATCTCAAGCTAAAACTCCCAATCCAACTGGGGCTTAAAATTCTGGTAAGCAAACAACTGGCAGTTGGTTTGGAATAGGGATCACATTCAGAAGGTATCTGCACTTCAGATGTGTAGTTGAGCTACAGAGGTACAGAAGAGGAGTATTAGTGGCTGTAATTTTGTTAGCTCTACTGCATGTAAGCCCTATTCCAAACAGCACAAGCAACAGTTACTGATCTTTCCCATTTCCATACTAGGAAACAAAACACATACCCATTTGAAGTGAAAGCTAACTATTCCCATAATTGCCTATTTCTTCATTATTACTGAAATTTCTCCCTGATACTCAGAGCAGATTTAATTCTAGATAACTAGCCATATTAGATGCCATTATCTATGGCTAGAGAAAGCACATGAAAACAAAGGAACAGACAGACAGCTTGCAAGTAACTTTATAGTGTTGAAGTAAAGAAAAATAATTTCAAAAGAATTTGACCTTGAAATGGTAGAAGAGGAAATAACTTCTTTTTATTTTGTAGCTCACTAATTATTCTCAGGACTAACAACACATGTATCACTAGTTTACTTGTTAAATTTTAAATTGAAAATAAAGTCACTTGCACGTTACTAAAGAGAACAAATGCAAACTTTCCTAATACGCCAGACAGAATTCAAGAATTTAAATAGCTTCTACATGATCATGCCACTAACCTGAACTAGAAGTGGGTTACCAAATCTCAAGGCACTTTCCAAGTTCTTCCTGAAAGCGTCATCCAAGAAGCTTGTACGAGTTATCTTACGGTCTTTATATTCATTCATGATAAACTCTGTAGCTTGCCCAGAGGGATCGATGATCAATGGATACCTTAAATTAATAATAGAACACTTTCATTATTTAGGTTTTGACTGCAGACAGTGTCTAAACAGTTTTATGAATTTACATTGCATTATTAGTCTCAACTCTAAAACCTTGTTTATTCCTTCACTAAGTTGAGGTAGGTTCAATGACTCACTTCAGTTTTGAAAGGTAAGTTTGTATTTGTGCAACAAAATAGCTTCAGTTCAAGCCAACTTATTTTAAAAGCTAAGCATAAAAAAAAAGCAAGCAAAGGTGAATGAGAGTTTTTATATTTACATATGGTTGAGAAGCTTTTACAAATATTAGAGGTTCACACACGAGTGAAACAGTGCTTTGAAGGAGCTACTGTGATTCAATAGGCACAAACCCTGCCAGCTGCAAGAATGTTGCTTTAGAACTTCACACCTTAGAATGAAGTACCTGTTAAAGCGCTTGAGCATGATGGCATTCTCAGTGCAGAGATCATCTGCAGGCAGAGAACTTGCCTGCCAGCGCAGTCGCTCATCGGCGTTGGAAAGGTACTCAGTCCTTGCGATGTCTGTGCGGAACTGCAGAGAGCAAACACAGTTAATATTTAACTTGCCATCCTCCAATCAGCTGGTGAAGACATTTTAAGTAAATGCAGCTCTACAAAGTGTTCTTTTCCAACAGCTCCATTCTTTATCTTTAATCCTACAGCTTAACTCCTGCAGTAAACCAATTTATGGTTTACTTATCATGACAGTATCTTTACCTGGATATTTGCTTGCTGCAAATGGTGAGACCATGTAGTGAACAGATTCTGACGCATCTGCTGATCAAAGTAGCCAGCATAGGCAATAAAAGCTCCTGAAAGTAAACAATCTCCTGCAATAGTGGACATCTGGTTTTTGAAAGTTTCACTTGTCTTCTCCCATCTTTCACGTTCAGCAGAAAGACTCTTCAGAAGAGCTGTGCTACGGTTTACCTAGAAGTAAGTGGTGAAGTAGATTCTTTAGATGATGAAATGTTCTTACATTAGAAGTCTCTCAGAACACTTAAACTGTGACTCAAGGCCCAAGTTAAATTTAAAAGCTCAGAATGAGATTAAATTTGGGGTTCTTCAGTGCTAATCTATTAAGTTGATTCTAACTGTTACCTTGAGAAACTTAAAAGAGATAAGTATTAGTACAGTAGCAACATACTAATGATGAGATCAAGTATACAGAGAAACCCACACTCCCCTCCTTGAAATCTAGTTAAGACATTACAATTCCACTACGTCCATGCCTGTTTTCAAAGGCTTTCTACATTATTTTAAACCTTATGAGAACTGTCTTGTTAATCAAGTAGCAACATAAGCTCATATTTCTCTAACTTCAGACAGGTTTCTTGAGAAGCCTCATGACATCCAAAGATGAAACAGTTCAAATGCACTGCACAGGGGAAGCAACCAAGTCAACTCTCAAGTTCAAAGAACGATTCAATTTTGGACTGTCAAAGACTAAAGAATGAAAAATTATTGGTATATAAAATCTTACTTTTGCTTCGACAGCAGCCAGGTCTGCCTTAATAGCTTGAGCCTCCGAAATCAGCACAGCATATTCTTCTTTGTAACGGGCAATACTGGCCTCAAGATCACGAATCATCTGCTCCACTTCATTTGCTTTCTGTTGGTTGTCTTTGGCATCATCCTCCAGCTTCTGCAGCTCATTACGCAGAGGTTCTACTCTTTTCAACATATCAGCATAGTTCAGCTGCAAATGGTAAATAGAACCTTTACACTTTCTAAAATGACACGTGTTAACAGCACCAAAGCATTCAGGTATATACTATCAACTGCATCTTTTAAAATTTACGTACTTCTGACCTGTGTAAGAATTAGTAACTACTTAAGAGAAACTTAGTATTGTTTATCAGTCCCTAGGATTCTAGTATAAATTAAGCACAGAAACATAAGTAATAGCTTTTTGCAAGATCCTTGTACTGCTCTGTAGATTTACACAAAGTCATTCAAAAGGTTCAGACCACATTAAGAAGCACAGCATCATTTTACATAAATATTCAGTGGGATGTCCATGCCAGTACTGTTGCTAATCTGCCCTTCTTAGCAGTGAAATAAGTAAAGCTAAGCCCCAGAATAATTAGGACAGGGCCTGTTGGCAAGATTCAAGTTAAATACAGTCTCTCCAGATCATGCCATTCCAAGCAGGCACAGTTTTATGCATTTTGCTGTACTGAACACCAACAGGCAAGTAAAACCACTCTTGGGTATCTCACTCTGGGGGCAAGATTCCCAAAACCAATTCCTTTAGGAAACTGGTCAAATATTTAGAAGTCTGCCTAAAAGACCCTGGCAGAACTGCCTTGACTGTGTCCTACTGGGAGGCAAGACAAACGCAGTCTCATTAGGAGGACTGCATGGCATTTTCCAGTGGAGAACTGTCTTGTCCTGTAGAATGGCATCACATACAGAAAGTATCCACCAGTGTTCACTGTAAACCTGAAGTTTTTCAGTGCAGAGGCTGTATCACAACTGGCCAATAATTCTCTGGCACAATATATCCCCATAAGCATTCATCTGAAGCACCTACCCCACTTTTTTGAAGAAAAATAGTTTGCAATCCTTAGCTGAATAAAGGCAAATTCACAGCCCTTAGACATTGCTATGTGCCTTCTGGTTCAGTCTTTTCACCTTGCCTTTGTTTCCTCAAGCTGACTTTACCTGTGCAATTGCCCATTTCACCATAGGTCCACAGGCCAGTGATGCTCTGTTTACAATTTCATAGTTGTAACTTGGATTTGACAGGTAGTTTTTCTTCATCTTCTCCCGGATGGCATCACTGCAAGGTAAAAATTTTAACAGATAGCATGAGTACACTCTATGTCAGCACACAGGTGCTCAGTATCCCTTTATCTAGCCTGCCTTCCATAACTGACAAGGAACATTCCCTGTCAGTTTTGCTGAGTAGTTGCTGGGATGTTCAACATGTTTCAGAAATTACAGCTTACAGGTGATAAAAAATTTTAATCAGTATTTTAAAATCAGTCATTCAAAAAGTGATCAACTCTGCTCTGAAAAAATTCGGAGTTGGAAGAGAATTCAGATGTTTCTAGTCTGACCTTCTGTGCATATTTAGAGCCAGCTAGGAAGCTGACCTCCTAAACTCAATAAAAGCCCTCAGCAGCCTGGTCTGTTATTGCTGCAAAACCACTTTCAACTGATAATGTGGCTTTGGACACCAACACGCTGCTTTGCAACCATGCTACTGAGTCACACAACAAGCAGCTACTTTGCCCCAATTTTCATGGTACACCTTGGCTTCAGCAGCCTATTTCCTGTACCACCTGCATGTTCACCATGTGCAATAACTGCAATAAGTCAAAAGAAGTCAAATGCTACCAAAGCAATTACACACAGGAAAGTACAGTTAAGACCACCTGTTCTTTGTAAATGGTTTGTTCACATGAAACTCTCACACTTGCACTTTACCTAATTTCCTCAGCAGAGAAGTTAACAATTGTTGGAATGAAGTTCTCTCTCATGATGATAGAACGTATTTGTTTCCAGTCAGTGGTGCTTTCACCTAACAGCAGGCAGATGGACTCCAGTGCCAACTTCACTGCTGCAGGTGGATTAGCCATGGAACGGACCTCTACCAGGTGCTGCTTCTTTATTGACTTCACAGCTAAACAGTGCCAGAAAGATGAAGAGTGTTGATTGGGAAGAAAACGAACAGTTAGCAAAGCCCAGTAGAGTACCCTGGGTTTGTAAAAATGCTTCAAGATTCTAAAAAGGAATATGAGGTTATTGGAGAAGCAGTTACTACCGAATAACTACTATATTACAAGACACGCTGCCATGAATGTCAACTTGCCAAATGGGCACAGGCAACATACTCTGCTGCCTAAAAATGATTCACTCAAACCAGTGATTTGTCTACCCAGTTCAATGAATGGACAGCTTGACTGTGTGCTGTCTGTGCAGCAGCAAGGCATCACTGCTCTTTCTATAGCTGGTCTGCCAGAAACTAAGCCACAAGCCATAGAAGGAGTATCAAGTATCAGATGGGTACTATTACACACAGAAAAAAAAATACAGCACAAAAATCACAGCTTGAAGACTGTGAATTTAAAAGAAGGGATTTCTTCAACTGTTCAGCCCCATGCTAGGAGCCTACACTTTTATTAGACAGGACCAACCCAAATGACAAGAAAACATATTCCCATAGACCAGTTTTAGATCCAAGACCACAGTGTGATCTCTTGAGGTGCT
The DNA here is from genome assembly GCA_013400955.1 of Drymodes brunneopygia. Lineage (NCBI taxonomy): Eukaryota > Metazoa > Chordata > Aves > Passeriformes > Petroicidae > Drymodes > Drymodes brunneopygia. Next base: position 988,644 of record VZTZ01002950.1, on the reverse strand, counting down.
AACATACCATTCTGAGCTTCAATGACAGCAGGCTCCACCTTGTCAAGATCTTCTTTCACACTCATCTGCTTGTCTGCAATGACCTCCTGCTGCTTGTGCAGCTGTTCCTGAATCTCCTGGCTCATAACCTATAAGGAAATTTCACAGACAAAATTATGCATTTTAGAAGCTGAAATTCTCCCAGTACTTGCTCTGTAGGCTCTGTTTTGTAAATGAAATAGTTGCTATGCATAGAGATTTAACAAAAATTTTTACCTTTTTCTTCTCAGCTTCCTGTTGGTCTTTCACCATCTTCTTCAACTTGTCATTAGCTGCTGCATTTTTCACTTCCAGCTCCTGACTCTTTATTCTTAGGTCACGCCGCAATTCTTCCACCTGAGATCGATTGGAAGATGGAAGAGAGAACTCATATTGAGCACTGAGATCTATTTACTCACTCCAGATTTATAGAGGGCAAAGTTTTAAAGACACATACCTGATCAACTGTTTCCTTGATTTTTCTGAGGCCAACATTCAAATGCATTTGCTGTTCCTCCAGTTCACTTCGCTTCTCATTGAACAAGTTGGCATAATGGTTGATGAAGTCCAAATAGTGGCGTGGTGTGATTGCCATGGTTCTGCCTCCTCGTTTTGCCAGCCGAGCATTAGCCTTTAGGGAACAAAATGTTGTAGAGTATGCACTGTTTTAAAATTTATTTGGATGACAAGGATCATAGTTTTTAGGAAACTGGTGCACGATGCCATGGTCTAGAGGTAAGTTAAGAAGTGTAATAATAACATACCTGGTGAAGAGTCTGATGAACAAACACACAGCTATTAACAATGGCCTCCCTGTGTGATGGTGGTTGTGGCAGCTTATCATACACAACTGGCATGTAATCAGGCACAATGTAATTTGGTTTCTCAAGATCCATTTTGCTTGTGAACTCTTTGCCAACTTGGTACAGTGCCTCAGTTGACCAGTCTCCAAACCAGTTCAAGACACATCTGAAACAGAAAGCATTTGTGAAGTCTTCCCCAAAAGTAGTGTTTTAATGGTACCTGTAAAACATGTTGTTATATGCAGCAATTACCTGTTGAACAGTGCAGGAGAGGTAGCTGCCCTATCCTTCAGGCCCTCAGAAGATGGATTCATAGTGAACACTACATGGAGATTGCGAATAACTTGGCTGGTGAACCATTTGTAGAGTTCCTCATGTGAATCTAACATTAAACCTTCTTTCTGTGCTCCTTCTTTGCACTGAGTCATGAGGGTAGCATATTCATCTCCTTCAAAGAGACCAGGAACCTAATTCAAAAGACAGTTTTGTTGTAGTTTATGGTTGTAAAAAGATGCAGCAAATATTTACTTAAAATCTTCTTACCTCTCCATTGGCTAGGAGAGTGTTCATTCTCTCCAGGAATCCAGAATCCAAGACGTTTGACTCGTCCATAATAAAAGCTATTTTTTCATTTTTACAGCCAGAACGTCTCAATACTGTCCTAAGGTCTTCATCAAAATCTTCACCTGTGTATTTTCTGTGAACCTGGTAACAGTTAACACTGGTCATTAACATTTTGGCTTAGCTTTTAATGGGATTTTAGGGGTCAATATATAAGTGGGAGTTTTGACTAACAGGTTTTTAGAACTTAAACTAGCACACCAACCTTGATTTGGTAGACACTCAAACCATTCATCCAGGCAACAAATCTTGACAGGGTTGTTTTCCCTGCTCCACTGACTCCAATTAGCAGCAAGTGGCCCTGCGGCTGACGGAAGATTCTGAAAAAGAACACAACCATGTGTGACTGATAAGTGTTAGCAACTTACTGAAGCTTTTCCTAGAACACCTAAGCTTCAAGTTAGTACCAAAACTGACACACCTTTCCAGACAGGATCCTGCTATCTGGAGGCTGGCAGTGTATTTTCTATAGGCAACAAGACCATGCTCCATTCTCACTCTGTAGTGAGGCCATTCTGTTTTAGACTAACTCCAAATACTGCTTACACAAACTGCAATGGAAGTCTGAACTTACCGGTCAATTCTTAACACATGATCCAGGACTTCATTGAACAGGACAAGTGGTACGTCAAGCTCTTCTTCATAAAAGACTTTAAGCCTAGCTTTCACATAGTCTCTCAATTCTTCTTGATCCACTGGGATATAATCCTAAAAGAACCAGTCAATACAGTATGGAACTTAGATCAGGAGAATTTAGTTAGGGGTAAATTTATGAGTACACAAAAGCAGAACTACTAGAATACTTAAAGTAGCTATCCCTCTAGAAAAACTTAAGAACACTGCACTCATTTAACTTGCACAAGAACACGTCCAGTACCTAGAGCGCCACAGATAGCAGCATGGACTTTAAACACTGCATCTACTGAACCTACAGGCTGAGCCTGTGCTGCCAGTTACCAAAGAGACTGGGAAATAGCACTACAGACTTACTCCCTTCCCCAATTTATTTTAAACAGCCTTTCCTAGTCACTTACTATTGGTCAGAGATGGGTAGCAACCTAGGTGGACTTTTGCCTCAACTCACCATGATTTGTACAGGTTGTCCAGATGGATTACTTCAGATTATAAGAAATAGGTCACCAGACAATGTGTAATATCAGTGTTGCTCAAGGGTCACTGCCTTATCCAAGAGATTCCATAAGGAATAACAGTCACCTGGTAGTGTCATGCTATTCTTGAGAAATATTTAATACTGCCTTTACATCCCATGGTAGCTCTTAAAATAGCACCTTGGCATAACAGCTACTAACTTTGTGGCAGAGTTCACTTCAGATAATCATAGTAAAAATTTCTTGGAGATCAATTTAACAGAATGATGGGCACCGATTATCACTTTAATACAGTCATAAGAGCTGCATCACTCAGTTGCATCCAAGCTATTCAATTTTGGGGTTCATTTTTTTTTTTGACTTGCCTTTGATAGCCAGTTGCTGTATAAGATAGGTCTGCTCATAGCCTTTTCTTTGTCAATGTTGGGGAAGTGTTTCAGAGCAACCATGTCAATGTTCTCATCAGTCCAGCGTCTCTCCTCATCTTCCACAAGTCTGGATAAAGAAGTAAGCCAGTGAGTACAGTTCTCTGTAATAGCAGGATATAATCACACCACATGGCACCACTATGGCTTCATACAGATACAACTTCCAAGAGAGTCAAGATGGAGGGAAGGGAAATATTCTCATTGGTATTCCAGCTATTTAACATGAAGCACACTTTAGTTTGATGTTCTAATGGAAGCTGGCAAGGAGTAGAGAAAAATAATTTTCAACTCTTTATGGTTTGCCTCCCCTGCTTGTGATGATTTTACCTGTCCTGGAAGAGACGTAAGGCTTCGTGGGCCCAAATCCTGATAAGGCCTTCAACTGGTAAGGTTTCTAGTGGTCTTAACGCTTCGAATATACCTCTCACCCACCGAGTCATTTCACGAGGTGAGTAGATGTAGTGCGGCTGCGTGTCTTGGGTGAATCTCTCCTAAAAATTTGAACTTAATTAGTTACCGTATCTCAAAGTTGCACCATATTTTTTTACAGGCCTTAGCATTGCAAAATTTTACTCTGACAGCATAAGTCAGTAGTTTTTGCCAGAACTCAAGTAATTAGTTGAGTTCTTGTACACATTATTCATATGAAAGGCAAACAACGCATGTTAAATGATTCAGCATAAAAGAAAGTTTTCTAAATGGAGTTTGGAGTTGCACTTTACAAGTTACCTGAGACATTGTGTAGAATTCTACCATAGCAGCAGTGAGAGGTTCTGCATATGTGCGAAGTGATGGGATCAGCCTCAGCATTGCACGATTGAATGTTCCATATATCTGAGTAAGTGAAGCTGGCCCAGGATAGTCCACATAAACCACAGGAACATGTCGCAAAAATCTGGAAGATTAGCATATCACACAGTAGAGAAAGTCAAATTACAATCTGTATTCTCTTCATTATCTTTTGCCAAAATTAAATAATTGCTTGATTCAAAATCATCAGCAGTAACTGCAGTTGGTTTGATTGCTCCTAAATGACTTGGACCAAAACACATACTCAAGTGTTTCAGACACTTAGGCGATTTGACAGCCTAACACAGTGTCCACTGCCAGGCTGTCAAGAGTAAGAACCAAGTAGCAGGTAATGCAAAAGCATGGAATACAGCTTCAGCACAGCTGTTGTTAAACAAGTGTACTAAAAACAGATTACATAATCAATGCTTCAGTTTTAACTCCTATTCTGTTGTTACATAGAATTTTCTAGACACATTACCTATGTGACAGAGGTTTTCTTCCAGGATCAGTAGGTGGATTACATGCACCAACAAACTGAATTCTCTCCAGTTTCACCCATGTCTGGTCAGATGTACGGTAGAATCCTCCATGTTCCACCATCTGGAATAAGAACATAAAAATAAAATCAAATCAGTGGAACACTGTGTTTCCCTGAAAGCAGCAGTTGTGATATAGTTGATAACAAAGAAAAACAAACCTGTCTAATGAAGGATATGACTCTCTGTGTGCCATACTTATCCATATCTGGCAAGTTGATTTCATCACAGAACAGCACCAGCCACTTTCCTAACTGCACAGGAGCCAGCACCACTCCATTAGGGGTACGCCTGTATTCACAGTAGTGATCAAAAGTTTTCAACAGCAGTTCTGGAGTGGTAGCACTTGAAAAGTTGAGTCCAACCACCTTAAAAAGAGAATAGTGAAAAAAAAACCCCATTAAAATACACTAAGTACTGAAAGAGAGTGCATCAGGAGTCCTGAAAACAGGTATGTTGAGCTGTTCACAATGAAAGTACACATACGTCTACATTACAGGTATGTTACCATATATATACAGCCATATACAGCCTAGATACTCTTTGCTTCTCACTGCAGGTTCTCCATTTACCATGCAGCAATGCTTCTTGCCCCTCCCTCTACTTTGAACATTACAGCCTCACGTAACTGTCACTTCACCTAAATACACAGAAGGATGAGAGCTACTCTTAAACATTTGCACAGATTTTTAAATACTGAATACAGGAATGCTCCTCTGTTACTGAAGTGGCAAAGAAAGAAAGTAGTTTTAGGCTAAGGATCTTGAGTAATGAATTTGTATTCTCTATGCAATTTTTTTTTTTTTGCTGTATATACACAAGTGAAGTGAAGCTATCACTGAGTTCTGGCTAGGAAATAATTTCCATGCTATCTTTAATCTCAAAAAGATTAAAGACATGCTATGACTCTAATTCACACACATGTGCACACACACACACACACACTCTCTTGTGTACCTCCATGTCAGGCAGAGCTCTGAGAGCACTGAAGAGGGTCATGGTCTTCCCAGAACCTGGTGGGCCACAGAGCACCAGAGGTTTGTGTTCTGCCAGCCAAGTGTACAGCAATGCTTCATGGCGAACTGTATCCAGCGTTGGCACTACAACATCAGGAGCTGCAACTTTGTGTGTTTCAACTTCAATCTGAGGAACTTTGGATTGCCATGGCACCCATTCACCTGTAATGGACACCTAGAAGCACAAAAACATGATCAGACAATTTAGAACAGAAATCCAGCTCAACCTTAGTTTGATTTTTTATGTGACATCAAATTTGATGTGTTTATTTAAACAAGCAGCTTGTTTGCTGAACTGTGAAACTGCAAAATTTAAGATAGTTTAGCAGTTTATTCTCCAGGTTTGCCTCCAAAATCTAAAGCAAGCTTTTAAGAAAATGAAAGAGCAACATTTCTAGCACAAGAAAGGTTTACCTCATAGTCAATTATAGGTATGTTGGGTGCAGTTGGCAGTGGCACAGTGGTGATTCTCCTGATATATTCTCCCAGCTCTGCTCTCATTTTCAAACGACTGTCTCCAGAAAGAGACCACAGTATTGCATAGACCAGGTACCTCTGTAAGAATCAGCAACAGCAGCTGTTGGTTTTGGAGTAATGGAACAGAACTCAGTGAATAACTCATATCTAGGCAAACACAGGAGTCACTTAACAGCAGCCTGCATTTACCTGGATGTAACGCTCCAGCTGGTCTATCTGCATGGGGAAGTCAGGATGGTTGGCGTTGTACTGGGCCACGTTGCGGCAAGCTTGGTGCAGCATGGAGAACAGAGAGCCAAGGCAGCGCAGGCGGGTGAGGTCCATGATGTGCTCCAGCTTGAAAGCGTGTTCAAGGGCCTTGGTTACCAGGCCGTTGGATGTGAAGTACGGCTGCATTATTGTTGCAGCATCTCTCTGAATCTGTTGGGGGAGACAAACACCGCTCAAAGCATTTGCTTCTCATTCGACTACCAGGCAGAAAGAAATGACTTTGTGTAAGGTTTGAAATGCTTCATGTTTAAGAAAGAAAAAATATGTAAGGAGCAAGATAATATGTAAAATATGTAAGGATGGCTTTCGTATGATAGGCTGTCATAAATTCTATGTATGGGGTACCTGTGATACAAGCATTTTTACTACTTTATCCCATGATGTAATCTAAGTTGTACCTGCAACATTGGGGATGCTGCTTCTTCTCCTTCATCTTCTTTGCCCTTTCGCCTGCGCTGAGCTTCCTCCTCACCTTCATCCAGAGGAATGCTTCTCAGTCTGGCCAGGAAGTTATTGAATATCATATCTGTACTGAGAACATCCTCACTGAACCAGACCATACCACACCTTGACACGGTAGCCAAAGTGGCATATTTCAGATCCTGTACTTCAAACATGATACGCACCTGAAAAACAGAAATTTAAAACAAGAGTTTGAAACAACCAACCAAGAGCAAAACAATACAAAAACCCTTTCCCTGAAGAAACAGAGACCTTTTAAAATATGCAAATTTGCATTTAGATTCTGAATAATCAACCTCAGCATTATACTGTCCTAAGGTAAGTTCATCATTATTGACATTTACCATAAGACTTAGATAATTCACATTTTGTCTTAGAAGTTCAGAGTAAGTGTAACACGAAATGTTTCTACTAAACTCCAAACTCCAGCAAACCACAATCTGAACTCAGTATTACTTTGCTTGTGATGTGAAAGAAGGACAACACTAGTACATATTAAATTAAACCAACAAGCTTATATAGGGCACATAAACACAATGTAAAAAAAGTAACATTACATTTGGTGGGAGGCTGAGACGTTCTCCATTTGGCAGAGTCAGAAGTTTGTTGTCATCCAAAACAGAGTTCAAGTTCTCAACCCATTCAGGGTCTACATCACCATCAAAGATAATCCACTGACGTTTTTGTAGTTCACCTCTCACATTGTCTATGATTCTATATTAAAGGAAATATTCATTGAAGTAGACAATTAAGACTCAGTAAGGTGAGATTATCCTTGGCACAAATGTACCAGACATTTTCTATTGGTGCTATTAAAGACTTACTTTCTCAGGACATGTGTAAACAAGCCATCTGTCCATTCCCTGGTGTTTGGATCTAAAGTACCATAGAGGTGATCTTTGCTGATTGCTTTTGGATCTATAATGTGAGCAACACCTTCCACACCTTCCAGTCGTTCAAGAGCCTTCAGAAGTACTCTCCAAGCCATGCTCTTTCCACTTCCAGAGGGACCAACCATCATCAAACCATGATTTATCTGTGTAATCTGATACAGCTGAAGAACCTGTGACACAGGAAATAATGTACCAATTAGCCTCAGCAGTTAATCTAAGCTTTTAGGTAGTTTTTGTTCAAGACAAGAAAAATTTAAAAGCTTTCCACCTTTCATAATGTAAAATGAAATTTAGTTTATTTATAAACTTCAATTCCACATTTTCAGTTTTATATTTTACCTTTTCAACCCACATGCCACCAACTTCTTCTCCATCACCATAGGTAAGGTACATTTCCTGACACACTTTCTTAAGTTCCTCTCTCAAGGCTGTCATCTCTCCACGGTGATACTGCACTCCAGGGAATACATCAGAAAGCAGACTGAACAGCAGTGGAATGTCTTCTGCAACCAGTTTTGGTACCATAGTTTCACATACACTTTGGATCAGGATCTGCAGAGAGAGAGTCACATTTCATTTAAGATTTTTTTGTTAATTCACTTTACCCAACGTATTTGACAAGGAATACTTCACTAAATACTTTACTGATTAAGTACCAGACCAGGATAGTCTTAGTCTTGATGTGGTTTCAACTTTGGAACTACCCAATGATTTCCTATTGATTTTCAGTTTATACAAGTCTGGTTTCTTATGTCTCTTAATTATGCTTTTGGCATTCATTGCTGAAACTCTGAGCAGCAGTAAGTGTCATGGATGCACCATCTCATAGGAATGAGTTTTTCACTATGATTCAGGGACTTGAAAGATATGTTTAACTTGGTGCTTTTAAGCTATCAAATTACCTTTGGTAACCAACATTATTTTGTTTGCATGGCTTAATACTAAATAGTAAACACTGAAGGGTTACTTCCTTTGTTTAGTGTGCATCCTCTATCACAGAAGAACTTTGCATACACATTACCTCTTGCTCTGGCAAGTTCTCAGCAATTTCTCCCTCATCAACAACTTCACCACGCTCTTCCTTCTCCCGCTTTATCTTCTGAATCCTCTCCCTCTTCACATTACCTGCACTAACCAGCACACTCTTCAGTGCTCTCAGACCAAAATCATAATGACTCTGGGAGGACAGCTGTTCATCACAAAGTCTAAGGAACAAAAGAGACAAAACACAATTTGATTCTCAATATGAACCAACATAACACTCAGCAAATGTCATTCTTTACTTGAAACTATTGCTTGAAATGACTGATGCACAATGTGCTTAGTGAGTTGCAAAGAATATTACAGCTTTGAACAGTAAGTTCTACTGTTACTGACTGAAGACAAACTTGTTACTCACTTGAAGAACGGTACTATCTTATTGGCAAGAACTTCAGCAGTACGGAAACCTTGGGAGTACAGCATGACCTGGGCAATCAACTGACGGTCTGGTTTTGTCATTGCCAAGCTACGGAACAACTTCTTCAAATTGTCAGGCAGATTGGACCTGCCTGCATAGCCAGGATTCATGGTGATGAAGATAGCCATGTCAGGGCTCACTTTGACTTGTTTGTTCAGCAGCTCACAGGTAATGGGTGTTGCAGCTGAAAAGAGAGTGTATTTAGTTATACCTCAGTCAGTGATCAATCACTCTGAGAACTGAAGTCATACTTTATTCCGTTTTAGTTTCCTACAGTAATGGACAGTAGGTTCTCCAGTATTGCAATTCAAACAATATAAATTTTGACCAGTTGAAAGTTACATCAAATATTTAAGTTTTGACATAAAGTAGCTTCATCCTTGCATTATTTGCAAGAAATGTAGCTGAGCAACAAAAACAGCATGAAGGATGTTAGAGAAGAATTACATACTCTTGTCATAGTTGGGGTTGGAATGCTCTCGCAAGGCTTCCTGGATGCACTGTACTTGCTGTGAAACTGCAGAGAGCATTCTCTCCTCCAGTCTGTTGAACTCATCAAAGCAGCCCCACGCGCCCACTTGGCAAAGTCCCACAAAGATGCGTCCCATTGCCTGCATGGAGAGGGGAAAATTCACTCAATTGCATCAGCAAAGAGAGCAGGAAAGAGCACTTTATACAATGCATCCAAGGCAGGAAGAAGCTGTATTTATTTTTAATTTACGCTATTTGTAGTATTGTAAGAGTTATGAAAGGGTTCTGACGTTCAGCTTCCACTGTTTCACAGAACCACAGAAGACAACCATAGCTCTATATCACTCCATCCTGTACTGCAGTGTGTTCCAAAACAGGCAAACTAAGTCCACTCCATAATGTTTTGTTTGCTGATACCATTAACATCAGGTGCAGTTCTAGTCCTTTATTGCAAGGAGGATACAAGAATTACAAAACTCTACAGAAGAGCAAACTGGATGGCCAGAGTATGATAATCTTTCCACATAACAAATAATGTTTAAGGTAAGATTCTGTAGAAAGCAACATGAGGGAATATGATGGAGGTCTAGATTCTACCAGTTTCAGATGAGTAAGAATCAATTATTCACTGTCTTTTCTACTACAAGAACTCAGGAATACTTAAATAAAGACAAAAAGAAGGTGCTCTTTCATGAAGTGTGTAGTAATAGTGCACACTGGAACAATTCGGTAAAGATGTTATAGAACCAAGTGTGCCAAGTGGATTTAAGGGGAGAAAAGGTACATGAAGAAAGGTTCACTGGAGCATGAAAAGGGTAACACATTTCCACTGGGACATCCTGATCCACTTAACTGCCAAAGGGAGGAAGGGAGCTGGAGCAAGGAAGAATCACATTATCTGTGATATGAATACTCCCTAGGCATTTTCTTACAGTCACCCTATGAGCCCAATGCTGGCTAAATGGAATCCTGATCTGGTCAAAATACAGCTGTACAGAAAAAATCCACACATGGGCAACCTGGCAGTCCATAAAGTTCAGTGATTCTTTGTCTACATTTTATACTGTTTTTTATTTATACACTTGACTAAGGTTTTCATTTGAAGATAATCTGCTGTGTTGCAGTTTACAGAGGCATTTCATCTGGTTCTCAGTTTGAAGATGTCATTAATCTTCAAATATCTGGATAAATTTTCTTAGTTTTGAAGAATTCTTCACACACTGAGGTAAATGGCACAGCTGTGTTGTAAAGGATAATTTGGTACCAGCACAGCTACTTCAGTAGTCTCACACTCTCATCTGTTCCTCATTAAACCAGTACTATCAATGCAAACGACATAGTTTAAGGTACTTTCCTAAAGCCAGTCTTAAGCCCCTGCCCCCTGTACTTCCTCCTCCTTTCCCTCCATTTGCTGTTACAGAACTATTAAAAAAACCCAGAATCTCTGCTCTAGCAATGTTCTGTCCCACTACTGCTTTAGGCATTTTTTTGTTACAGAGGTTCTATATGACCCACAGATACCAGCTCAGTTAAGAGTTATGTATAATCACCTTGAAAATAAAACACTGCTGGCTCTTCACAGCTCTGAAGAGAATCCTACTGCTTGTTAACAAAGACTACATTGTTTTAATCAAACAGCTTACCTGGAAGTCAAACGTTTCATCACAGTTGAAAACCAACACAAAGCGGCCAAGCTGATGTCCAAGAGCTTTAACTGATTCTGTTTTACCTGTACCAGCAGGACCTGTTTTTGAAATGGGATGGACATACTTTAGTGTTTACCATCTGAGTAGCACTGCCAACTCATGCAATCTGCCACCATGTGGATTCTGCAGGTGCCTGTTCAAGAGGATTCAAACAAAACCTAAAGCTGTTTCGACTTCCCCCAGGAGAACATTTTGCTGTTTGGTATCTTAGTTACAAGTGTTCTGCATGTTCACATTAACACTGTATTGAAGGGATACACATCCTTTCCCCAGTCCACTCCCTAAACCCCACCCCAGGCCACACTACAGCCTCAGAAATGCCAGGCCAGAAATGCCTTGGCCTACATTAACGGCACCAGTTAGCTTCCCTTGAGCTTATCAGAAACTCTGTCTGCTCCCACAGCTTCTGCTTTCTCATTAGTAGCCCTGAGACATATATATTTTTTCTATCTGAATAACAGACCAAGTAGAATAGTATTTTGTTGTTGGACTTTTCCAGGAAAATTCCAGTATCTGCTAATTCAGACTGTGGCCAGGATGGAAATATACTGATGACTAAAGTCAGTAATTTTGCAACTCTGTACAAACAGTGATCCTAAGTGAGACCCTTTAAGATCTCCTGGAATGCAGTGAGCTGTGACCAGGATCTCCCTCCCAGTGGGATGCCTCTTGGAGCTTGTGATCTCTCCAGTCTGCAATAGAGGATTGCCACTGAAAGCTGACAACTGAGCCGAAGCTGATACCCCCGCTCCTTGAGACCTAACCCTTCATTTGTGGAGAGATGCAAAGGCATTCAATGTATTTCAGTGAATTCAAGGGGAATTTTTAATAGGTATACCTTTACACATATTTCATGCCTGTGTGTCTTATGAGTGTTGCCAATTCAGGTCTATAATTTAGGTAAACTTCTTGTCAAGTTACTGCTGTGCTTACAGAAAATCCTACTGAATCATTTTGTTTTAAATTAATCAATTGTTCAAGTACTGCTATTATTGTTTTGATCAGGCAATTAAGCGTTGCTAAATCCTTTAGACTTGATCCAGTCTGAAGCTAAGTTCGGCAAGTGAGTCCACTCTGACCCTTGTGACCCAACAGTAGTCTCCCTTAACCCTTTGCATCCCTTACTGTTATCCCAGCTTATCCTTCTGTGTCCCCAGTCTCCACATAAACCATTTTAGATTGCTTTTAATCAGATTCTTCCTTGTGTACTTTATATATATAGTATGTAATAAAATGAACCTTGCCATAGAATTTGTTGTGCTTTTACAAATTCATATTAAACCTGCTTTGCTGATACCTCACTGGAGATTCTTTAAGTGATCTAAACCACTCATTCTCATATATATTAGAGAAGATAAGAATTTTAAACACTTGTCTCACAAACTTACCAAATGGTGATCCTCCAAGTCTTGCCTCCAGGGCTTGTGTCATTGTCAGGTAGCAGCGGTCAGTGAGAGGAGTCTGTACGAGCTTATCCTGAACGCCAAGATACTCAAAACCATAGTTGAATTTGGCATTTGCCATCTGAATGGAGAGCTGCTGCAACACATCTGTCTGCTTTGGGTCAAAGTAGAACCGCATTTGGCTGAGCCACTCGAAAGATTTGGAGTTGTCGATCTTGCTTTTGATCAGTGATCTTGTAACATCTCTCTGGTGCACCAGCTCGGTGATCTGGAGAATGAAGTAACTCTTTAAGAACCCAGCAATATAAGCCAATAAAGACAGGCTTATAAAGACAAGAATCCTACAGCTTCTCAGATTAGCACAGTGAATTGCCATCACTTAGAAAGCATGAGCTAAAACCAGTCTCTGCCTTAATATCTGTTGCTACAAAGCCAAAATTAACAATGTTGCCTACTGTTCTTAACGACTTTCCTAGTTTACAGCAAAGTACTTTGGCCCTGTTAGCTTGTTAATCCTTGACGCTACTGAACATGGTATTTTACTTGCCAGAAACCACGTACTTCCCTCTAGAAATAACCCAGGATGATTTTAACTCTCCCCCCACTTCCAATCCCTATCTACAAACAAAAGCATATTATAATTACAATAATAAGCAGCTTAATGACATATTTCACATTTGAATGAAAAAAAATTAGTAATTTCCATACCTGGAAGATTCAGTACGAAGATCAATTCACTGAGACAGTCTACAATATGGTATCATGCATTAAGCTGACTAGAGTGAAAAACTACCACCACCTACATTAAGGAATAGGCCTTAATGTTAATTGCTTAAATCACACAAAACCTTTTCCTGGAGGAATAGTAAGTCTTAGACTGATCTATTTTTCCATTAAAATTTAAAAATGCTCACCTGTAGACCCTGAGGACGAAAGGTGGTTTATACTCACCAAGTGCTCCAGTTTCCTTCTGCGAAGGGGTGGTTGCTCCATCAACACGGAGTCTGCCAGGACATTGAGTGTGACCTCAACATTGGCTAGCACAGACTGGAGAGGACTGTTGTCTCCACCTCCACCATTGAGGGCTGACTCCACATTCTCAGACCACGCAATCTGGGCTGACAGCACAACAAGTTGGGCCTGTGTAAAAAAACCCTCATCAGATGGTTTTCCTTGGTGAAGTAACCAAACTGCAGCATACTTAAGCGTTCCACATGAATACCTGGTATTTGTCAATCCAAGAGATGTAGACTGCTGGATCAATTGAAGTTGCTTTTCCAAAGATTTCTACTTCAGTAACAGACTCCGCAAGCAATTTAGCAAGGGTCACTCTCATTTCTTTTTCAACAAGAGTGAGCCACTCATTGATCTTGGGATGTTCTGTGATAGACACAGGTGTTTTGAACAGCACCTGCAAGAATTAAAGGTTTAAGTCAGCCCACATTCACTTATTTTCAGAGTTTTATTTAGAAACAAATACTGCAGCTGTACCTCCTCTCCTTCACGTGAGGATATTCCAAGAACCACAGAATTGTCTTCATTGAGAATAATGCTAGAAACTCCAGCAAACATTTTCTTGAAGTGTTTCTGCAACTTTGCAACATTTTTGCTGTTTCCAATGATTTCAAGCAAGTCTTCATCACCAACAAAGTAGAACCTATTAATCACGTAAAATTAGATCTATATCAGAACTCCAACTATCACTTTTTATTTATGATTTATGTTTAATCCACACCCACTATGTGGAAGTTAACTGACAACCATTTCCTCAACACTGCAAGAGTGCACGAACCATAAATTTGCTAGCAGTTATACCTCAGTGCTACCATTAAATTCATGTGTCTCTACCATACAGAAGTGTATACATGCTCCATACTGTGGATCATTTTCTTTACTTATCCATCTCTGAGATCCCAGTAGAGTTTGGGACTGAACTGCCTATCAATTCAATACTCCCTCTCAGTACCTCCCTCTTATTTTTTCATGCTAAGTGAAAAATTAGTTGAGGACTACAGGTAAGTCAAAATCAATGGCCTAAATACTGGACTGTAACAATTTAGACACTGTCCTTCAATCAAATGGCAGAAAAACCTCGTAAGTTTACAGAAATCAGCTGCAATGGTTCCCTACGCAATATCCAAATCCTGCAACCAGCCACCGATGAGCAAGTAAGGGAAGGGTCAGTCCTACTTCCTGCGAAGTAGCTGTAACTGAGTGCTGTATATAGACAATACATATGGAAATGGTCATAACATCCCATATATATGCACCACAGAAGAACTGGCAGAGGCTTTACAGAGAAGTACAACAATTCCTACACAGAAACAAGACTACTTCAGGAGACAACTGCTTACCGAGGGAAAGAGGACCTCTCCCTTTCCAAGTATTCTCCCAGTGCTTTCTGTATCTTCCCAAGTAAGTCTGCCAGTCTCTCTAATGATCTCTGCACACCTTGAATGTTAAGAACATCCATCACAAGTGGAGACTTGGACACCTTTTTCATGAGTGCCAAAAATTCAGTACTGATGCTGCAAGTAAAATAACACAATACATTAGTGCAAACTCAGTAAACACAGGCCTGCAGAACACCAAAATTATATGTCTCTAAATGACCACTCCACCTCTAATGGTTGCAGCAGCTCTAAGGAACACAAGCCTAATTCCCAAAATTCCTCTTCATCTACCTGAAGCCCACAACAACAAAATATCACTTCTTTGCAATGTTTAATCTACCAATTCTACAGTACGTCTACTTATCTTTATTTCCTGAAGAGATGTATAAATCTGATCTGACTGGAAGAGTGTGGAGTGATTAGCTATGATCAGATCAACTTAAGAGAGCAAGTAAAAAATGTTTAAAGGGTGAGATTAAAGGCTGCAGCAACAGAAATCAGCCTGTTTGTTGCAGCCACAATGCCAAAAAAACCCTTGACGTAACTGACAGGAACTAGCAAGGAAAACCACTTGAGTCCAAATCATCTTCTAAACATTGTACATCAGCTTGTTTACTATAAACATTTTCTGCCATAGTTGCACCTCTTTGCTTGATGAACTTGTATCTATAGCAGCTGTAATCCAGCTGGACCAGGTAAGAACGCAGTCAGTATTTCAACTAGAGTGTGCTACAGTGAGTTATGAAGTTACAGGCCTGCCCAAGGGAGGCAAGAAAAGAACAAAATTAAAAAGTTACCTCTGGAACCGCTGGGTCTCCACAGGCAGCAAGTGCTTGATGTCTGCACTGCCAGTAAAGATACCCTCCAGGTAGACCCACCGCCTTTGGACATCTATCCAGACATCAAAGAGTGCCATGATACGGTTCAACTTATCTTCCCAGCTAAGGGCATCTTCCTCAAACACCTGAAGTTTAAACACTGCATTAATATTCACTTTAATATTATCAAGTGTTCAACTACTAATAATTATTAGAGGAAACAGTTTTTTGAGAGTCACAAAATAGGCATATACAATTAACAGTCTGTCAGCTTTAAACTGAATATAGTCCCTGCTGACAAAAATGTAAACTGAACAAAAGGGGAAGGCAGAAATAAACAAAAATTCCTTAGCTTTGTTCTCCATTTTACCTTGTAGTATGGTGACAGCTTCATAGCAGACACACTGTTGATGTGCTCCTTGACTTTGTTGAAAAGGTCATCCCATCCACGAATCAGACGACACTTGTTCTGATAATTGACCAAGTCCAGTTCATAGGTGTTCCACACTTCTCTTATCTGAAGAAAAAGATGTTTAAGATATGACATCAGTCATTTCTGCTCCAACATAATGACAAAGTAGAAATGTATTACAGTAATTAGATACTATTTTTTTTACCCAAAGATTCTGGCTTTATACACAAGCTTTTGTTAAAAATGAGACTATCATGCAGCTCAAGGTGGGGTCTTTGCAGTCACTACCAAGAACTGCTTTTCCCAAAAAATGCAAGTTTCATCAGAGAAAGCTTACACAGCTTTAAACTGTTCCCCAAAACAGAGCAAACCATGGAGTCTTGGCACTTGTTTCAACAGCTGACAGTGACAAGTTTACTACACAAGTAGCCACCTAAGAGCAACCCTCAGATTTGCTATTACATGCATACATGCACGAGCTGATACTAGCCTGTTTCAAGAACTCTTCCAAAGCCATCTCTCCCTGAGCCACAAGCAGAACGTCTTTGACAATTGCTTCATTTCTCTGTAAATCGACATCCCAGATCTGGCCCAGGGTCAACTCTGAGACAACCCAGTTAACATGAAGCCTCTTCATCAGTTGTTTCCAGTGTCGGTCTTTAAGTGCCTCGGATTTCAGTTCGATAACCAACATGTTTATCTACAGAAGATAAGAAAGCAAGTTACATTTTGAACTTCAATATAAAATACATGCATTTTAGAAATGAGTGTAACTTACCTTCATGTAGCCCTTCAGAAGTCTCTGAACATACTCATAGGAGGCATACTGTCGCAAGCGGGCAGGGAAGTTTTTCAGTTGGTTCAGCAGACCATCCAAGTTTTGTCGAAGCTGTCAGTAACACAAAAGCAATGAAATCTTCCTCTACAAGTCCTGTGCACATAACCATACAAGTTGCCTATACATTTGTTACAGAAAACTCTCCCTAATGAGACATTAGCAACAGGATGGCTCTTTTAAGTGTTATCTGTATTTGCCTAAGATGTGGTTACTCTACAGCTGAGAATGTAATTTTATTGGTATGATTGAGATTTATGATGCAGTCTTGTCACAGCCAGTTAGTTTATAGATTAGTGCTCTTTCTGCTCTTTACCTCCTGAGCACTGAACTAAAATCAATGCTGTTTACCCAACTGTATAATGAGGTTTCCCTAATGAGGTCCAAGAGCCTATTTAAAAACAGCAGTTTCTTCTCTGTAGATGCAGTCTAATCTCAAACTATGGAAACCGCCCAAGTTCTCTGTAAGATTACTTAAATTACGATAATCCTGTGAATGTTTTTTAGCTTAGCTTCAGAAGAAACATGCTCACAAGATACTGAAAAAGGTACCTAAACACTGAAAATGATCCAGACTGACAATAGAGCATGTCTATCTAAAGAGGTCTAATTTCCAATTTGCATATACTTGTGGCAGTTATATTGTTCATGTACACAAAAGTGAGGTACCTTGCGAGGCTGTACTGAGACCCAGGGCTGTTCTTTCATTTGATCAATCTGTTCCCAGACCTTCGAGAGTTCAGACCAGACACCTTTGAGATCCTGCAGCTCTTCAAGGGCTACCTGTAGTAAAGAATGTATCAAACATCATCAGTTATTCCTAATTTCTTCAAAGTCAATAGCATAGGTGAGTTAAACAAAATACTTCTAATCCATCAAAAACCATCAGATAGTTTGCCAGTTCAACAGAAGTGCAACAGCAAGTGACCAAAATGAAATTCTCCATCATGGCTCACATAATAGTTTCAAAAGTGTAAGACAGTCAAGGAAGATAACACAGACAATCTCTGAAGGCTAGAACTGAGTCAGTGTGGAGACTGTGCCCAGATATCAGTACAGCACACATTACAAGTCACTCTCCTGAGGGAGAAAATTATGGAACTGAAACATTTTTATCCAAACTGCTGAGATGTGTGAGCAGGTTGTACCTGGACACGCTCTTCACTGCCACTGAGGAGCCCAGTATCTGTAAGTTCCAGAGCTTCCTTGGCCTTTGCACACTTCTCACGGTCATCCTTCAGCCTGCCGAATTTTCCTTCGTAAATGGTAAGAGCTTGAAGAGCCTCTTCTGGACGCAGATTTCCCTGAAGTTTACATGGGATACATTAATCCAATAATCCTACAGTTACACTGAAGGCAAGTTAAAAACGAGGACTAAATACAAATGTTGGTTTGTCTCATTTTTTTACCATTTCCATTTTGCTGATAATAAGACAACATACTAGTCCACAGTAAGTCTCATTTCGTTTTTACATTACGTTTTTGAGTTTTACTAAAAAGCACTTCAGGAAAAAAAAAAAAGGTAAAAAGCAGCTTGCTTTTGAATCCTTCTACATGCATACCTCTGACATACACTTGATTCAGACAAAGCTCTATTAGTCAATGAAGTAATTTACTTTTCTGCACCTAAGAGAGGCCTATGTTTCAAGGGTAAATTTCCCTCTGCAACTATTGCCAAAAATCAACACACTGACAGGTTATTACAGAGCCCTTAAAAAGACTTACTACCATCTAAGATGAAAAACTGCAAAAAAAGCATAAAAACAAACTCCCTACTTCTCACTGAATGGAAAAATCTACCTCACTTACTGAATATTAATCATCACTACTTACTGTTACAGGCTTTGTTTTCTCCCAGTCTGTCAGCAAGTCAGTTGTTCGACTCTCCACTGCACGATCCTCTTGAACTATTTTCATCTGCAAATTTGCCACTTGTTGTTGAATGGCAGAGTCCTTCCTACGCATAATGTCATTAAAGGCACCCCATTCTCCTTCGATGTTGTCGATGTACAGCCAAGAGGAAGGAAACTGGAACCTTTGTTTCTCAAGCAAGCGCTGACCATTGCGATAAAGCTACAAGACACAGTGGTTTTAAGTGAAAAAGACAAAGCTTAAGCTGCAAGGCTAAATAAACATACTTTAATAAATTCTCACTACAGAGCTCATAGGATTTTTCAGAATATGAAGTTCAAGTCTGTGTTTAAGAGAACTTGAAAATCATGAAGCTGCATTTTAAGAGCCAAGCCTGACATTTCCACAAGTCAGAATCATTAGCAAAAGACACAAAACATACCTCGACTTGCTTTTCAAACTGCTTGATTTTACGTTTCAAGGACTGCACGTATGTGATGAACGTCACAGCATCTGATGTGCTAGCAGTGTCCACGGAGTGCTGCTCCAGCTCTTGACGGGACTGTTAAGGGCACAAATCAGTGTTTTAGCATTCTACAACAGCTGATCTGAAAGTGAAAAACTGGATTTAAGACTTTTCTTACCTTAGAAATTTGTGAATGAAACTCAGTCATATTCTGACCAAGCATTTGGCCGAATTTGCTGAGCACTTCCTTGTGCCAGGAGTCATACTTCAAGTTCACCTTTGATTGTACCTACAAGTGAATAATGTTACATAATAGTGATTTGTCACCCTTGCTATTTTCTGTTATACACCTATTCTGAAATTCAGTGCATTTATCACAACAAATAATTACAATTTCTTACCTTGCCATAATCTATGACAACAGGTCCAAACTCCTTTCTGGTTTCTGCATTGTCAAATGTTCCTCTTGCCTTTCTTATCTGAACCAAAAGGGCCTGCCACTTGTTCAGGTCTTCTCCAAGACGGTTGTATATATTTTCAGCCTGCATATCCCACAGACACTGGTACTGCAGCCACACCTAATGGAAGTATTTCACAATGTTCAGAACTTCTCCAGTATATTGCAAAACATGTGTTTCCCTCCAAACCCCAAGAAAACTGAAAGTCCATGTTCATTTTAGCTGTACCATTATATCCTGTCAGCCTCCTACCTTGACATACTGCTCCACTTCAGTCACAATTCCCATGACAGCTGAGTATGACTCCTCCAGAGCAGCAGGGCCATCAGGCATCCTTGTCAAAGCATTACGATAGAACTTCTCTTCCTCAGACAGCTCATAATGCACTCCAACCTAAGAACCACAGTTATACTTGTGATACACATGAATTTCCAGGGCACACAGGTTCGGTTTTAGAGCAACACACTAATGTATTAAGGAAATTAAGTTAATTACTAAGTGAAAGCAATTGCTCAGACTTAGATAGAGCTTCATTACACTTACCTGGTATCTCTGACTTTGAATTCTTGGCAGCGACAGGATTACCATTTTCCAAGAAAACATTTCTTGGTAAAGCTTGTATCTACAGTCTTCAATTGGTGGATTCAAGTATATCACCTGGTTGGTTATTCTTAGTTCATGTACAATGTTCTGCAGAAACAGTAAAAACACCCAGTTTTACTGGCACATACTGCTACACATAGACAAGAATTTTGGACTTCAAGAAATACTTTTCAAAACTCAACTTGCACTTAAATGGGAAGAGGAAAATATTTCTCCAAAAACAGATGCAGAAGAAATATTTATCCTCCATATAAGCCTCAAAAATAATTTCTGCCTTAGTTAACTGACGATAAGAAAAAAACCAACCAACAAAATCTAATGAAAAAAAAAAACAAAACCCAAAAAAATCTCCACAGGAAAACTTACTTTGATCTTGGGTTCACCTCCAGGCTTATGGCTCACTTGAGGAGCATCTGTATCCATGTCAACTTCTGCTTTGTCATCTGCTTGTCCCAGAAGAACCTGGGTCCAGGCCCTCAGTCCAGCTTGCAAACGAACACCCAGGATTCTTTCAATCTAAAGAAAATGAGGCACATTGGAGGAAAAACCTGCATATTCACTGCATGAAGATCCCCACTTATCAATATATTCTGACAACAGGCAC
Source organism: Drymodes brunneopygia (assembly GCA_013400955.1). NCBI lineage: Eukaryota > Metazoa > Chordata > Aves > Passeriformes > Petroicidae > Drymodes > Drymodes brunneopygia. The sequence goes on along the minus strand of VZTZ01002950.1, from coordinate 967,740 downwards.
ACTATGGCACCTTGAAGAACGAAGTGCTCCTTTACTAAGCCATTCCAGCACCAGAATGTGCTTGCAAGAGAGTTGGAGGGACTGTTTACTGGGGCTTGTAGCAATAAGATGGGCATAATGGCTTTCAACTGAAAGAGAGGAGGTTTAGATTAGGTATTAGGGTGGTGAGGCACTGGAACAGGTTGCTCAGAGAAGTTATGGATGCCTCATCCCTAGAAATGTTCCAGGCCAAGCTGGATGAGACTTTGAGCTACTGAATCAGTGACATCATTGCTCATGGCATGGAGGCTGCAACTAGATGATCTCTAAGGTATCTACCAACCCAAACCATTCTATGATTAAAAAGGTTTAGGAGTTTTGGTAAATTTTCACTAAATATAATTCAAAGCTTCTCCTGGTCCTCATGAACTTCAATGTAATAAAACTATTTTAACTGTACTGAAGTTGGCCTAGTGACCAATAACCTGAAACTTAACAGGCAGAACTAAACAACATGATGGCAACAAGTCTTTGCTACCAGGAGAGCTAATTTCCACCACCTGTTATCTACCTTACTCCCCAGCACCTTCTAGGCCATCAAACTGTATCAAACTTTTTTCTTCAAAAGACAAAACTCCCCTTGAATTAACTGATCCCAATAGTCAACAGCAAAAAAACCCCAATAGAGGTCTTGCATCTTCTGCATACCAAAAATGCACTGAAATTTTCAGGGACTGAGAATTTAGTCCCTGGTGTGACTACAAAGAGAAGTCACCCTGGGCGACAATAAAGACAATAATCAAAATCTATTTTGCACCCGAATAAACTCTTAAACATATACTACTCCACAATCTCACACCTACCTCCATATCCAACTTATTGACCCAGATTGGCAAGTTTGAGTATGAATGAAGATTCAAATCATCCACAGCTTTCTGAACTCTGTTCAAGATTTCAGAGAAAGTCTTGTGATCATACATGCATGTTTCCAATGATCTCACTTCCAGGTCTATCTTTTCTTCAATAATGAGCAGATCATCCACCTAAGATAGTTTAGGGAAAATGGGATGTTTAGTTTAGTTTGACATGTTAGATCAAGGAAATAACAATTATTCAGAAATAGTTTATCAGGCATCTTTATTTGGATGCAGCAATCAATTACTTTAGCAATATCAAATGAAAATAGTACTGCTAATAGCAATTTCAGAACTACTAAAAGATCCACCCAGTTGGTCAATTTGTTCTGACTCAATCAGCTTTACTCAATACTTTACCCAAGAGCTGCAGAACTGGTTCTCAGCTATCCAATGACACTTTAGGATAACCACACATTACTGAATTTTAAATGTGAAAATTTTGCAGACTTTGAAAGATAACACAAACCTTCTCCTGGAAACTGAAGACAGTCTCGGCCAAGCGCTGTACATATGGATCAAGTTTGTATGATTCCCACACGAGTGCAATTCCTTCTGCAATCAAAGCCTGCACCTCTTTCTTCAAGCCAGCAACCAGCAGTGAGATAGTATTACGCTCTTCTACTTTCTCACACGTTCGCTCATATGTGCGTACACTCTCAATGAGAGAAATAGCAAATGGATAGAGCTGGTTTGCTTGGTGAGCTTTGTTGACAATTGCTAGTGGGACACGGAAACCAAGCCACTTCAGGTTTCGGACTTCTTTTGAAAGTGTAATAATTTCTGGGAGAAAGTTGACTTTCAGTTTCAGGACGTTTCCAGTTCGACCTCGAACACGAGTGCTTTCGATGGTGAAAATGCGACCAGACACACCAAGGTTGCGTTGCTGAACTTTTCTAGCCCAGTCATCAAAGATCTCCTGAGTGTTGAGCTTCATGCGAAAGCTATCTCCATCCTGCTTTAGCTTCTGACCTTCCACATGGTTCTCCCAGCCTTTGCCAAGGACATCCTCCACACGCTTCATGTAAGCGGTGAGCTGCCTGTCAATCTGCTTTGCCCAAATTATAGACCCAGACACAGGAGGCAGGTCACGAACGTGACTCATTTTGCATGCCTGGCTCTGTGGGTATTGTACTTTAAACTTGTCATGAAGAGATTCAATATCATCTTTCACACGCTGGATCAATTGTGTTTGGTATTCGCGAATGGCACCGCGGATGTGAGGCCTGACAAACAAGGCGTTAAACCGCGAGAAGATCCTGAACATTTCATTGGCATTCTTTGCTGTCCCGAGCTGGTCTCTCAAACGGGCTGTTATTCTTGTTTCAACTCTATCAATTCTTTCATCATAGCGCTTCATTGCTGCCTCCCAGGCTTCTGTACCTTCTTTGGAAACATCTAGTCCATCTACTTCCTTAACATTCTCATAAGCAAGATTGACTTCTTCAATTGCATTAGCATCTGCAGCATCAAAAAGGACTTCTGCGACTTTCATATCCTGTGGTTCAGGTACGTCTCCTTGATTCTGCTGGGCAACAGCTGTTACCTGTATTAGAATCACAGTTTAGTGAGTTGGGTACTTCAAAATTTCCCTGGAAGTGGCAAAATGCAGTTGGTTCTAAAAAAAAAATTGCACAAACCCCCTACCAATCAGTGATAAATTCTTAACAAACTTTCAGTCATGCTTCAGACCTAACTTCCAGTAGGAATAGCGCAACAGTTACTTTACAAACTTCCATTACTGTGCTGCATAATCTCACTTTCCACTATGGTTTAGCCAAGTTCAAGGATTTAAACACTTATTAATCTCCTCTGTGTTACGTCTAGACTCACTGAGTTTATGAATATGAGCATGTATTATGCAATGTAAGTCAGAGTTAAAGCTAAGCCTATTAGCAAGGGTTCAAAACTAAACACAGAAACTGAATGTTACATTACATTTGTGTTGGTAACTTCAAGTAATAGTAACACAGCTGAAGAAGCCACACAGATTTTCTTGGTAACAACCAAGATTACCTGAGGTCGCAAGACTCTCACAATGACTGCTCTCAGCTGCTCATGCTGGCGCCTGAATTTCCTCATTTGATCAAGACGACTCTGGAGTTTCCTGTGAGCAGGATTGATGCGCCACACCATCTTCAGGTTCTCTTCCCTTTTTCTCTTCACGATATCTCTCAGCAGAACTTGTAGCTTCTCATATTCATCATCCCAGGTTTGGAATACTTCAAAGCATGCAACCATTACCTGAGAAAAGTTTTAGAACAGGAACTTTAGCTCCCAAATGAAATGCTTCCAGAAAGTCACAGTCCAATGCAAAAATACAGCAACCAGTATCACAAAGCAATGAACACACCTTTTCAAATTCTTCATAGGCAACATGCATCAGTTTTCTGGTTCCCAAGACTTTGAGCAGCTGAGAGCTTAGATCTCTTGAAATAGCCTCCACCAAACGCAGTGCCCTTTGGATTGGGTATTTTGTGTTCCTGATTTTTCTCAAATGGGTAAATATTGCAACAAGGGCCTGTCTGATTTTGTCCAGCTCCGTAGCAGACAGCAAGTCATTCAGTGGGAAGTCTTTCATCAGTGGATTATAGTCATTCACAGTTTCCAGCGCCTGTTTCAGACCTAAATGGGAAAGATTTTGAATATAACTTTTCATTTCATTGACCAAAATCTCTATCTGTAACTAGTCTAAGGTTCCTCTAAAGAGTATTGCTCTGTGTACCACAATGTTCATGCATTGTAACAGTTTAAGTTCTGTAGGACAGCTGAGGAAAATGTTATTGAACAGATATTTCACCTGTGTCTGTATCAAAGCTGACAGTTGCATGGAAACGTTTGCCATGTTTTAGAATGTCCAGAGTCAGCAGAACTTCTGGGCTTTCACGTTTTTCCTGAATGCGGTACAAAGCCCTTTCCAAATTTAACCAGAAGCTTATCTCCTGTAATGCAGTGCCTGATGCAGGATCTCGATCTAATTTGGTCACCTTCAAAGTAACAGAGAAAGAGAAGGGAGAGAGAAAAGGATTTAATTTATATGTTTCAATAGTAAAAACTTGCTGTTACTAAATAAAATTGAAACATGTAACAACTGCTAGGTTTTAATAATCCAACCTTAGACAGTTCTGGCACTCGTTCTTTGGGAAGTGTAGAACTGCATGCAGTATGTGACAAGTGTAATTCCAGATATCCTAAAGGTTGGTTTTAGGACCTTCTTGTCATAACCTTCAGCATAGCCTAAAAACATCACCTGCCTGCTTTCCTCAGCAGTGTCTGTACACTGGTTAATGCAGATGAGACAGACAAGATAACAAATGTTTTATGCTTTCAAGTAAGAAAAGACAACACTGTTCCATGAGAAATAGGTGTTTACTGTGCACACAGGCAAAAGAAACAGAGTAGTATCTGAGATGTTGTTTTTGAGTTACACTAGCAGAAGAGCAGCTCTTTTGAAAAGTAACAGGCAGAAGTATGAGATTACAAGATAGGGCCGAAGCAACCATTGTGAAGTGGTTGTGGATAAGACAGGGGCAAACAACAAAACAGGCCAATAAAATGCGTTCCTCTCAATCTTCTGTGAAGATTTCAAGAATAGTTACAAAATTCACAGGGCTACTGCCAGTTACTTGAGTCTATTACAATATGTATAAAATAGGCATACTCTTGGCTATTTGTAGAACAATTTAGACTAGATTCCAAATTCAGACCAGGCTTAGTCTAACTTTAGACTAGACTTAGGCTAATTTAGACCAATGTCTCTGGTGACTCAAAAACCTGGTCACAGATCTTCAGAGTATCCTGCACCAAGCAGCATTTTACCAGTTAAACTGTGAAGAAGATACACAGTACTACATGGAAGTTCTTATTACTCAGTTGCTTTTTTTCCCGTTCTTTATTTGGTTACCTTTTGTATTTCTCTAATCCAGCGGTTAACTCCAGACTGTAACTGATTAAGGAACAATGGATCCTCAGCCTTCTCACCAAAATCTGTAACCTTTGGTTTTTCTCCACGTTCATAACACTGCTTGGCAACATTGGTAATGGTGGCATGAATTGGAAGACTGATCTCTGGAATTTCAATATTCTGTTGCAAATGCAAGAGGCCCATTTCAAGCTCTGCAATCTTTTTCTCAACCGAAGGAGCCATCTTATCTCCATCCCTGAAAAAGTACAGACACTTCCATTTAAGAAAGCAAACCAAAAACCATCATAACACATTCAGACCTGAACTGCTTCCCTAGAGCCAGCAACAGCATCATATGCAACTGTGTGCTTAAACAATTCACATGATTCACCTTGAAGAGTCATTGGTTTGTTTTTTTTTAATCATTAAACACTTTAGTTCATTAGCACAGATATGCAGTATTTATACTGAATTACCTGTCTGCTTTGCCAGATTCTCGGATATAGGACTTGAAAAAGGGAGCAACAGCATTGCTAATGAAAGAGTGCAATGTTTCATATGGAGAATCTTCACTGAGAGTGAGCACTCTGAGCTGGGAAGACACTGGTTTGTCGGCATCGATCACTGCTGTACGTTTAATAAACGCCAGGCTACGGAACAGAGAAGAGAGTTACTAACTAATCATCTGAAACTTAAGTGACACAACAGCTTTAATATGACTGCAAGTCTAGGAGTCAAATGGTAATCCATACCATACTTCATAATCTTTCTTCTAAGAAATTTGAATACAAGTCTTCCAAATAAATACATCTTTACAGTTCAGCAATCAGCAAGCTGAGCTATCACGAAGGACTCTGAAGGGCGGGCACACTAAAGAAACACATATTTTACAAAGCTTCAGAGTCAAATATGCCTCAAGGTAAGTGACAAATATGTAAGATCCAGACATAACCAAAGAATATTGAACCCAAGTTGTGGGTGTTACAGTTGCATGTATGCCAAAATTACTAAAAATTTGTTTCTTTATCCCCAGAGATAGAAGTCCTAGGTCCACTCTTTCAGCCTCATAACACACCCTTTTTTTATCAGATTCTCTGCCTTAAAAAGTTATTGCCCCCCATTGAATAAAAACACTGCCTGAAAGCACTAGGTAAACTGGAGGTAAATTTATAGGTAAAGGAGTTAAATCTGCTTGTGCAGGCTTTACATATATGGAGTAGAAATGTTAAGATCTATTTTACTAATTCACCTGTTTGACTTTATTCCATAATGAATGTCAGTGCTGATACTGTAGGAAATGAACTCTTTTTCCTCTTCTCCTTCATCTCCAACATCCTCTGCAAAAAAATATAGTATGTAAGAAATACTTCATTTCTAACCCAACCTGCCACACCTTCTCAACCACCTTCTGCTATTACCAGACTATTTTCTACCCTTTAAGCTCCACACCAACTTAATTAACTAAATTAGGTCAAATGTAGCTTTGTAATATCTCTCAGATGCAGAATAGGTTTGTTGTCTTTAAACAAAATTCCATTAAGATTCAGGTTGCTATAAAAAATAATAAAATATTATAGTAAGTGAATTATAACTCACATTCTGAGAGAGAAATCTGCAATACAGAACGTGCATTTATTTGCAGAGATATGTTGCCATGACAACTGTGCTTCAGTGAGAACATTAAACAGCTGCTTTTTTCTTTCAAAGGTGGGTTTGTATTTTCAGACCTCTACTTTGAAAATGATTTGGAAATTAAGTCTCTGAACAAAAAAAACCTCTTGACAGAACAAAAAGCCAAGCCATGGGAAGTACTCAGGCATTAGCACAGCCAGTGCATCACGGATGATGCAATTGCTGGGGATGCAGGCAGTCGTGCTGCAATGCAGTGATTTCAGTGCAGAAGGTTAGTCCCTGTTGGGGGACACACTCTGACTGGACACATTACAGCAGATTCTGTTCTGCTTGGGTTTTGTTCAGCCCTTAGGAGACATAGCCTCAGGGTGTCACATTTGTGGTCCCAAGCACCAGAAGCCTGGTCACAGAACAACATGGCACTCGAGACCAGAGGAACCCATATGAGAGCAGCTGGCAAGCTGGGGAGCTGGTGATACCAGAGAGCAGCTTTCATTATGCAGAAATTAGGCTTCTGTTTTATTGGGCTAGTTATCAATAATTTACTTGATGCTATGCAGTCCACAGACAAGCTTCAATAAAAACAACATTGTTTTTAATAGTGTTAGAGCTCTCCATATGCTGCTGGAGGTTTCAGATCTGTTAAGTTTGAACACCTGGCTGTCAATCATAAAATCCACTCTGCCCAAGTAACTGCTATTAAACCAGAAGACATGGACAGAAATGGCCTCTGTGTTTCATAAAACAGTATTTGGCTTTTGAAACATGCAATGAGTATCTCAATTTCTTTTTATGCATACACATATAACAATATCTATACCATGAGCCTGGAGATAACTGATCACCACTATCTTTTATCACGTCTAACCTGAACTAGGGGTAACCTTTCTCATAATCCTAAGGCATAGGAAAAATGCAGGAATCATCTACATCAATATTAAATGGTTTTCTCTAGATCTTATTAAACACTGCATTGTGAATTAATAAAAACATCAAATTTTCCTCCAGAAAATTAACCCTATCGAAAAAGAAGGCTCAAACTTTGGAAGGGGAAGGAGAAGGATAATCAGTGGAAATATGCAAAAAATAAACAAATATGGGGTATTTTTAAGCAACATCTGAAATTTACAATGAATAGACAGTGAATGAAAGAACCTTCTTGATGTTTCCCTCTGTGTGCAGCAACTGCATGGCATATATGAGGATGTTAAACTGTTTCTGCTGACATGTTAAATAATGCAATATGAAGTATGACTTTATTAGGATTTGATATATACAGGAACAGAACCACCAGCACACTAGGAGTAGAGATCTAGAAGCCTAATAGTAGAATTTTGCAAGCTCACGCTGGCAGGCAGGTAGCCATTTACAGACTGTAGGGGCTTGTTCAGTAGTAAAAGCCTGCATTACTGATGAAACCTAGGTGTATTTTATCACTGTTCATTAGGCGGCATAATGTGACAGTAAGAGTCTATTTAGCAACAGATTTGTTGATAAGTCATTTTAGAAATAAACAGTCAGTTACAGCAGCATGTCAGTAACAAAGACACTCAAGCCAGAGTCTCATCTTAGCTGCGGTATTTCGTGCACCATTCGATGCGGTCCCGAGCGCAAGCAGCACCAGGCTTTGATAACTAAACAAAGGCATGACAAGGTCCGCATCTTCGTTTGTCAACAACGGGAACTCCCTAACTAACCATGAAACGACGCTTTTTACAGGTCGATACAAGCTGCGGGTATTTTTTTCCCCTTCATCCGGCGCTTTTGTTCTGTTTCAGAGCGGCTATCTGCCTCGCCCAGGAGGTCACCTCCCGAGCAGCCTCGCCGCCGCAGGAGCGGTGCCACGGCCGACTGACGAAGCACTTTCGGTGCCTTTCCAAGCAGGACCGGCCGCAGCCGCAGCACGCCGGGATTTGCGCCCACAGCCAGCCCGCAACCCCGCCGCGCATCCGCCTGGGCCCCAGAACAAAGGCAGCGGGGGAGGCCGGGCCGGGCGGCGGTGGCGGCCAGCGGGAGCCACCCCCGCCCAGGCTGTGCTGCCGCCGCCCGAGCCCCACAGCGAACCCGCGG